>CM030325.1:924575254-924767600 GCA_002915635.3 Ambystoma mexicanum
AAAGGATGGGTTGCTCTTGTATGTGCCCCCCAAAGAGAACAGAATAGACATTGTGTACGGCCAGTTTTGTATTGTGCAGCAGGGAGGGGGAGAGCCAAAGGGACCCAACATTGAATGTGAAGTAAAATATAAAGAATAATATTGATACTACATTTACATTGTAGTTGCAAACACACGGAGACACATCAGCACTAGGAGGGCACAGAGATGGGGGCTGAAACACCCTTATCACATATTTGTAAGAATCTCCCGGGATACGTGGAGCGGATTAAAAAATATCACGACCAATGGGTGACCGAGCTAAAGGGGGAGGGGTTACCTCAGATTTGGCCCGAGGGAGGGTCGTTTGATAAAAGTGTCCTGGATACAGTGGCCACATGCATTTATCTAAAATACAAAGGAAAGCAGCTGCAAAATAGGAGGGAAATATTAGATCTTTGGAGGTTATTTGAAGAGATACCACCGCCTAAGACACCAGCACTAAATCCTGATCTCCCGTCCACCACAGACAATCCACTACTAATACAAAGAGATGTCAAAGAAGGTCAAGTGTAGCGCCACCAGTAGAGGTAATAAGTTTGTACCCGATATTAAGAAGCCTGTGCCCGCAGAGGGTACAGTGACCCACTTACATACCTCCCCCGAAGATACTACACCCCACCGGCCCACGGCACCTCCGCCATATGAAAGCCGAGGGAGCGAGCCCAGGCAGGCGCACAAAGGGTAGATATAGAGAAGCTCACAGATGATTTAGAATCAAGACTGACGATAGCAAAGATGAGCTCTCGAGGATAAAGACATATGCGAACGAACAGCACTAGATGCAACTAGATCAGGGCGTACGTCTAGAGCGCCAGGTGAGAATAGAAAGCCCGAAGAGGGGTGGAAAAAGGGCGAGATTCTGTTCAGAATTGAGGAAGAACCAACGCGAATAATAGAAGTAGGGCCCCGAGAGGGAGATGTTGTAAACGAAGAAAGGCTTGGGGGAATTAGAGAGGAATTGCTGTGTGATATAAGGGACGAGTTAGAAGAAAGCGACAGGTTGAGTATGGCGATGGGAGGGGGAAGCGAGGGGGAGGAAGGTACGTGTTCAATGAGAACCCTGGATGATGAGTGGACGGGGCGACTAAGGAACAGAGTGGGAAAAATGGCATCACTGGGAACATCAGCAGCCAAAACGGGTCCGGACGGACGACGAAAGGAAAGCTACAGCTCCCGTTGATACACAGGGGAGGAGGGAGGCCTAACTATATCCCATGGGCGCAGATGGATAAAGCCAATTTATTAAAGCTATTGCCCCCGTTGTCAGGAGGGGCAAGTAAGTGGATATATGCCTTTGAGAAACATACTGCCGGGGTACCCTAGCCATAGGAGATGTAAAAGTCTACTCGTATCAGCAGTGGGCGATCAGGCTGAAGAGGTATGGGTTAAGGCCGGTTTCCGGGAGTAACGTTAGACTGTGACCGCCATGATGGGGCCTCCTTTAACACAGTGCGTGCCAGGGTGTGGGATGCCTTACGCGAAACATTCCAGACACACCGGACTTACAGTCAGTGATGCAGTGTACAATGAATGACGGGGAAGAGGCTATGGATTACATTTTTCGGGTCCAAGAGATGTGGAGAGCAGAAACGGGCACGCCCTGGTATCAATCGACATCTTTATTTTATTTATTATAAAGAGAGGGCTCCCAAAGGAAGTGCAGAAGGCGCTTGACAGATAGCAGGTATTGAAGCAAAGGGATGGCCAGAAATTCAGAGCATAATAGTACACCATTGTAAACGAATCAAGGAGAGGGAGAAGGAGGTGGCGCAGAAAAGATTGGCAGACGAGGCGAAGTTAGTACAGTCAAAGTTAGTGAAGGTTGCAGCAGCAGTAGCCGCGCTCCACACAGTAGGAGGGAGATGATGAGGAGGAGGGGCTGATAGCACTCCAAGGAAGGGTGGCAACTAATTGGGCAGGAACAGCACAGCGGCAGTGGACTGAGCAAGAGCAAGGTGGAAGTCCGCAGTGGCAAGAGTGGACCCCTCGAGGGGGACGAGGTGGGTACAGGGGCCGGAGAGGAGGCGGACAGGGGTATGGGGAATGGGAGGAAATGGATGGCAGGGCCCAGGGGCGCCCAAGGGAGTTGCTGGAACTGCGGACGATGGGGCATTACTCCAGGGAGTGCAGAAGTAGACCAAACAATGGGTTCCAAGAGGTAGAACAATATGGCCATCCCCACCCGGGGAGCCCATATGGTCTCCCAATGGGACAACAACAACTGAGAAACCCAGGCCAAGGTAATGCTGAGCAGCAACAGGGACACCAGTATAGGAACACAGAACCACCCACAAAACAATGACAGTATGCAATATACGCCAGGTAACCCTTTCGCGACAACAGCAAACGGGGCCCCCGCACCAGCACCTTACAACGGCATGTCAGTGGTTTCAGGAATGTCTTTAATGAGGGGGGGCGATGAGAACCCCGCATAGGACAGCCCACGAGAACACTTGCGTGTCCAGTTCTATCCACCACCTACAATGCAGCAGAGGAACCATTGGTAGGGGCGCAGATAGGAGACAAGCAGTTTATATTCATGGTTGATTCGGGAGCGGAGAAATCATGTGTCAGAGAGGGCCGATTCCCGTTATCTAACAGGAAGTTAGAGACGCAGGGGTTCTCTGGGGCTGTAATTGAAGTTCCTTACACAGAAGCTTGGATGTAACAGTGGGGGGTAAGACTGTGAAGGCACCCTTATTGTATTACGAACATTCCCCAATAAACTTGCTAGGGAGGGATCTCCTGAGTAAACTCAACATGACCATATCATTTACCGAGAGAGGGATAGTGTGTTCTACACCCGGGATATGCCCCTTGCGTGCGATGTTGGTAGTGCAAGCCTACACAACCACACAGGAAATACGAGGGCTGCCACAAAATGAGGAAATGTTTATCAAAGGGCTGAAGACTCTGGCCCTCATAATTCCGAGCTAAGAAGCATGGACTGGAGGATTCGGCGGAGTTCCTCTTCCGCCCCATAGTGTGTCCCAACACAGCACCAGGATCAGTGGTATCATTGACTTGCACGCTGTACAGGTGTCAGCAAAAAGGATCGCTGTGATTGGAGTGGACGAGGAAGGGTGTGAGTGGCGCACAGTGCTGTGCACAAACGCCAACATCGCCCTACGAGAGGTAACAGATGAGGATCTCTTTTCAGACACGGAAGGGGATGGTGAGATAGTAATGGAAATAGCGATGCCCTGTGATATTTTAATACAAGCAAGGGAGACCCCCGTCCAATTGATGACAGTGGTAGGAGCACCACCGTCATTTTTTGATGACGACATGAGGCTCGTACCAAACAACTTATGGACAACAGGCCCCCATGATGTGGGACTGTTGCATGGAGTACAACCTGTGGTAATAAAACTAAAGCAAGGAGCAATTTTACCGCGAGTTAAACAGTATCCTTTGTCTCGTGAAGCTGAAGAAGGGATAAAAGAGACAATAAATGCCCTACTAGCACAAGGGATAATAGTGCCTTCAAATCCCCATGTAACACTTGCATTTATCCGATCAAAAAAGCAAAAGGGGGGTCTGGAGGATGATACAGACCTACGCCCCCTCAATGATGTAATTCAGAAGGAGTTCCCTCTAGTCCCGAACCCTGCATCAATACTATGCAGCATCCCGAAAGAGGCATCACATTTCACAGTAGTAGACTTGAAGAACGCATTTTTCTCTATACCCCTGGCTGAGGAGTGTAGATACCTTACCGCCTTCACACTGGGGGGTAAAAGATATGAACATTGCAGATTACCACAGGGATACTGCGAGAGCCCGAGCATCTTCAACCGCGTATTACATGAAGACCTAGGAAACCTAACAGTTGAGAGCACCATTATTCAGTACGTAGACGATTTACTAGTCTCCACAAAACGAGCCTTGCGACTGATGACCATGCAAAACAGGTATGTCCTGGACCTGTTGACGGCGATGGACGGCGGTGTTTGACGAAAAATAGGAAGTGCCTGCTGCACTTTCGTACCTTCTGAAGACGCAGAGAACGGCTCCCTGTCCCATGTGATCGAAGCAGTCCACAACCTAGGAGAAAAATGAAGATGGAAGGCGGAGCAGAGATAGTACATGGTTCGATAACATCTTCTCCTGGGTCCCTCATGGCTTGGACAACTGTGAAATTTTTGATGCCAGCTGTGGTGTTCCTCCTTTTGATTTTCTGCCTGTGCCAGGTGGGTCTTCGAGTCTGTGCTAACGCAGTACGAAAGTACCAATGGTGCAATGATGATGGTGACAATGGGCAACTCACACGGTACAATAAAAACAATGCAAGAAGCACAAATACAAACAGGGATAGATAACACACCCAGGTACCAATTGGTGCCCATGTACCACGACAAGGATATTGTAGATAAGCTGTGGCACACCACCATCAAAGAGCCCCGCATACTAGAATGGTACGAGGAAGTTTGGGTAGATTTGGAGGGAGATGGTGGGTGTATATATCTCACGTGTACTCCAGATGAATACGCCAGGAGAGGTGAGAGCTTAAGGGGGGTGTGCAGAGCATGGATGCCTATCAAAGGAACTCCTGCATGGGATGAGGCGGTTATGGACGAAGCAGAATGTAGGAGGATAGAAGAGCTAAAGAATTCGTTACTTAAGTAACGAAAGGGGGGAAATGTAGGGGAGGACTGGTCCAGGAGACCCCTCTCGCCTGCGTTTTCTCCCCAGGTGAGGGCTATGGCTCATTGGGCGTTCCCTCATGCCACCCGGGCCCAGGAGGTGGAGGGCTCACCCGCTGGAGACATTGCCCACACGTATCGATTGCCCACACGTATTGATTGCCACACAATTTGGCTAGGCCAGAAACCATTTTTTTTCCGGTAAAGATGGTGTGAGCTCAGCGCACTGTAGCGCGGCCCCACCCTTGGAGAACATCCTGTTGCCGCAGCACCCTGGCAGATCCGCTGCGAGCACGTTCCCACGAACAAGACGGACATGAGCTAGCGCAATACGCTAACATTGTAACAGTTCACCTCCGCAGTGTACTATCACTATCAGCATGACCCGGCCAGCAGGCCTGAATGATGAGAAGAACGGTAAAATGGTCATCTGATGGCAGACAGGTCTTTATATATATGTATATATTAATGTCAAGACACTTGCAAAGTGTGCTTTTCTTCCACAAATCTCTTATATTACAAAGCCTGTAGAATGTATTAAATGAGAGAGCATGTCCATGATATAAGCAATGGCGAGCTCGCACCATTACAGGTGGATGCTAATAATAAAGGAACGCTCCAGGGATCTGTTTGTTGCGTGTATCACTGGCAGCCTACCTCCCATGGTTTTGCGCCATAACTAAGCTAATGCTGCTAGAGTACACAAGAAAGCGAATGCAACTATACTATGAACTCATGTAAAGGATGCGCGAGAATGCACTTATCATGTGTGTATGTCTAAGCCCTTATGTGCACCACCGTCACGTACAGTGGCGGGTCGTTTTCTATGTACTCCACCGACCCAACTACTACCTCATTTACTGCGAATGTATATGCATGTAACTAAAATACTGTAGCTGCTAGAACATAATGTACAAATGTGGTTGCTCGACTGGGTATAATCGAGACACATCAGCAAAGTTTAAATGCATGTTTTGAAGTGATTTTGAATAAGTATTATAGAAAGTGTTCAAATGTTTTTGATGTCTTTACCTACATTCAGCAACACACGAGGGAGATACCTTTGTGAATGCGTACAAGGCCATTTCCCCTCCCACCCTGCGAAGGCTGCCAAGACATGAGAACAGGGCCCGCTCTGCGCTATCCCACCTCCCCGACCAGATGGAGCCGCTTCAAGATTTGTAGCCCACTGCAGCACCAAGGCCGCGACAGCCACCTGCATTATTTACAGCACAGCAGTAAACCTTTGTCTAACTCACGCGCCCCTCGTAAACCCCACAACCCACCGGACCGTCTTAGACTTATGGCCCTGTGCAATCAGGACACCCAACACTTTGACAACACACAGCGGAACATCCATAACAACTTCTAACAAGACAGAAAGACCTGTACCACCCGTCCCAGGCCCCGAAGCTTAGCCCCTCGACCTATGGCCCCGGTCAGCAGGACACGGGTAACAGGCCTTGATGTATTACCTCCAGACCTCTCACAAGGTGCATTCCTCCTGTGTTGCATTAACCTATAAAATAACCTATTGGAAGATTTACTGAAGAGAATAACACTGTAAATGACTGAATGACTGCGGTGTGCATGGCCGAGGGCAAGTAAGTCAGGAAAGGCATTCATCTCTGCCACAGGCCGCCTCGGCACACCAACACCGCCCGGATGAACTCAAGCCGACCTGCCAGGCCCGCCCAACCCACGAGGGTGACCAGTGACGTCCTCCAGCCAAGACCAACCACGCCGCAGCAGCACCTATAGTTAGTCGTCGCCACCATCCCAATGAACTTGTGCCCCTATAGTATGTAGGTTTTGATGACGTTTTTTGTAAATATATACGCCTGTCTTTGCTATTGTCAGACAGAGCGCTCTCGGAGTTTTGCAGAGTCCTTTGCATGCCCTATTCTGATTGATAAACTCCCATTTACGCTCACCCGCACTCTGTCTTGGCCTTATTCCCATTTTGGGAGAGTCTTTCATTGTCTCTCATTGCGGGGAGGATCGTCCACATCTCTATTGACATACAATCACACCCTCATCCCTCAAAGGGGGATGTTTCTTATTACATACCTCTCTTTCCTAGTAGTAACTCTTGGACCTTTTCTGGTTCTTGCTGCAGACTCCGAATTCCTTCAGGGAATTCTTGCGTTTCCTCTTCTCTAAGCTAGTGCACAATTATCACATATAAATACCATGGGACATCTATATCGTACCATATATATTGTCTTTAAATGTCTAAGCAGCATAAAGTGGTAATGCTTACCAGTCTGGAAATCTCCAAACGTCTAATTTTATCAGAGTTCCCTCAACTCTGGATCTAGGATGATAATTGACACCCTGCAAGACAGAGTTAATACATTGTTGCAAAAATACATTTGTGGGGGTATACAAGGATTCAGTGAGGTATGTAAAGTAAAACACTCACTTGCTTGTGGTTATGACTCAACATGTTGTTCACAGCTTCATCGCAGGGGGACTCTGTAGCAGAAGCAATTAAACGCCTCAACTACCTTCTTTGGGTCAAGTTCTGTAAAAATACAAACGTGCACATGGCCTAATGGGCCCCTGCTCTTATCTAGGGTTTCAGAAATAACTCAAATACCTCTAAAGTTCCTCACTTACTTAATTGTCTTGGCCATCCAACACACAACTGGTCAAGTGTTCCTGTTACATTACAGTAGCTCTCCAATACCGCATTATGTTCACGGGTGCCCAACGCACTATTGTCACGTCACCACGCAGTGTAGAAACGTGCATCGTGACGTCACGGCGCAGCGCAGATACGTGCGTCCAACGACGACCATCGCGTCACGGACGTATGGGCATTAACATGACACAGGGAAGATGTCTGTGGTGTTGTGGGAAATGTAGGCTAGTTAAAAACTACATTTCAAGTCTGCAGAATCCCTCTCTATTGAGCCTCCCAACTCTCCTGGTTGAACTAGGATTTGAAAGCGTCATCTAGTAGTATGAAGGGGACGTATAATGGTCTAGACGTACCACTAATCGTAAAATGTAAGGTCGCCTCATGTCTCAGTATAACGTGGAACACAATACAATGGAAACCAGTGAAATACTCACTTCCACAAGTAAAACACATCCTCCTATCACTTCTTAATTTCACCAATATTACAAAAAATGACATATCACTTATTTTTTGTAATAACTGTAAAATTAAGAACTAACAACTTAGCCTGGCCAATGTCAGGAAGGCAATTCACAATGTTGTCGTTCTCTAGTCTCATAGTTAGGCATTATGCCATTCCACTCCCTCATTCAGAACACTAATATGACTCTTTGACAAAAAAATCAATTTCTGTTCCAGGTGCAGTAGTTTCTTATTAATCACTGTTTGCGATTGACCTTTAATTTGTTTTAAAATGTACCACTGGAAATCATTACATGTATGCTTCATTTCTACGAAATGCTTGACCATCGGAGCTTGCTCAACCTCATTCCTAATGCAACTCCTATGTTCAATCATTCTTGTTCTGCATTTTCTGTTTGTTTTGCCAATATATATGCGTTTACACAGACATTTAATCAAGTAAATAACATTGTTTGTTACAATTTGTATGTTCATTAATGTTCCACATCCTTTCGAGACCCAAGTCTACATTCAATGTTTTCTTCGTTTGGGTACACATTGTACAATTGCCACAAGGAAAATGACCTGCCACTAGATGTAAACCCCATAGGTTGGTTTGTTGAGAGGGCTTTTTTTTGACGCACACATAATTTCCTATTACCAAATTACGTACAGTGGTGCTTTTCTTAAAGGCCACAATAGGCCTCCCTACTTCCTTGGTCATGATCTTGTTCCAATTTCTTATAATACTACCTATAATCCTATACGACATGTTACTGAACGTATTAACAAATACTAGAGGTGTATCTTTGGCACTTTTTTCTCTCTGAATTGTCTGATCGAGGAGGGATTCCTGGTCATTATTAAATGCCCTTTTGGCGGCTTTTTTCACCACTGAGGTAGCGTAGCCCCGATGTACTAATTTAGTAATCAGATTGTTAGCTCCATCTTCATACGATTCATTAGTACTGCTGTTCTTTTTCAAACGTAAACATTTCCCAAAAGGGAGATTATTCTTCACATGTTGTGCATGGTGGCTCTTAAAATGTAACAGCATTCTTGTCGGTAGCTTTTGTATACAGTCGAACAAAAAGTAACCCATTCTGGTGGTATATACAGATATCTAAATAGTTAACTTCCTTAAGCGATCATAATATACAGAAAGCTTTCATCCCTCGAAACAAACATAGTCTCACTACAGGATTATAGGCAGACAATCATACGAAGCAGAGAGCAATCAGCTGACCCAACTTCTCGCACGTCAACCTTCAAACATTAGATCTCTCCGTAACACCAATGCACAAATAACATCATGAAGATTATCTGTAACAAGAAGGACCATTATCTGTGCAACAATTCTCGATCATCCAAATTAACGCATACTAAGGACATTCACCTCTCACTCATCTCTATTTCCAGAACACACCAGACCAGATCACGCACATACCATCACCTGCAACATACTAACTTATCCACATCATTAATCATCTTCACCCAAACCACCACTACTGCCACCACATACACAACACCCATACACTAACACCCCATCTACACACACAAGCCTCCATCTCATCAAAAAAAAAAAAAAACCAAAACACAAAAAAACAAAAAACAACTTACACACTCCTCACATCCTCCCCATCCCCAGGTGCATATCACACATCCCAGACTAGAGCGTTTCACTGGCATACCAGAAACCAGAACTTCGGCCCCATCTGCCACTCTAACCCCCCCACCTCACTCATAGTCGAACACACACCCTTACCCCCCCTTCTCCATCACCCTCCACCCACCCCACTTTACCAAACAGTCCTCCGCCTTGCAAATCACAACCTCCCCTTATCTTCCCCAACTCATTTCCATTCCCAAAGTCTAGCTCAGGCACCCTGGCCAACCCGCCACATTCAACAGCCCATCCTAGACTCGCACACATCCCTCCCTTCTCAGAACCTCACCTCCCCTTTTCTACCTCCCCCCACAGCCCCTCACCTACCATTCAGATCCCCTTCTCCCCTCCAATCCTGCAAAAGCACAGCCTTCCACCCCTTATCAGATAGACCACCTACCCCATCACCTCCTCTCCTCTTACGCCAACTTTTCTGCAGACTCCAAGACCTAACGTCCCTCACAAACCTTAACCTGCCCGCTTGCATCCTCATCAACACCAGATCAGTCTCCAAAAACAAATGCATTCTTTTTTTTACCATCTCTGATGAAAACCCAGACATCCTCGTCCTCATTGAAACCTGGTTTTCTGACGACTACGAACCAGTCATACACAAGTCCCCCCCCCCCACCGTCTACTCCCCATTCGTGCACAAAAGGGTTCGCAGAGCTGGGGGATTAGTCATCCTTCACAAACACCACCCCTCAGTCTTCCACACTGAAAAACAACCCTGCAACACTGATTGCTAATCACTCCTAGTAAAAATCCAACTCTCCCTTGTGCACACACAGTTTTACTCCTTTAAAGACCTCCTGGCTACAACAGAATCTTTGCAAACTCATTTAGCGACTCCCTATCATCCATCCTGATAGCGCACCCGTCCCTCACTGTATTAGGAGACTTCAACATCTGGTTTGACAATCCATCCAACCCTATGGCCCACCCACTCATTGTTAACTTGGAAGCTCCGAACATGGCCCAACTGAGATCACACCCCACTCACATAGCAGAACACACCCATGACTCTTTATTCAGCTCCTTCTACTTGATCTCCACCCTGCCGCCCCGTCCTATTTGGACCAATCACTCTGCCATCTTCTTCCCTCTTGACCCCTCCCTCCCCTCCCCCACCAGTCTCTCCAGTCACCCCTTTCCCTCCTCTCCCTCCCCTGTACCACTCTGGAATTAGATCATTATAAACTCCAACCTGGCCTATTCCCTTGCCAGCCAACACTTTCCATGAAGGACCTCCCCTCCATTATCCTGAAACTACCATTCCTAATCCGCTCCTACATTTCTCCTGGAGATTCATAATTAACCAGTCTCTTACTTCAGGCATCTTTCCAGAGGCTTTCAGATCAAGCCCCTTCTTAAAAAGCCCTCCCTCGACGACCTCCTTTCCAAATCGCTGCTTCATTGCCAAACTCTTACACCGCATAGCATACACACAGCTCTGCCTCTACCCCGAACTGACTACTTCATTGCAAGCACACTGTGGCCAATCCACGGGCTGTTCTCCATCTGCACTGGAGACTATGTAAACAGAAAAAACTCTCCAGAAGTGTGGTTTTTGGAAGAACTCAGAGCACAAACTGCTTTGTAGACAGACTGAGAATGTGGGGTCTAGGCTACTCTTGCAAAGCTAAAGCTTTCTTTCGCTGCTCCCTCACGGCCTATCATAAAGCAGTCATTAATGCAAAAAAAACGACTATAGCCACAAGCTAGAGGTGGTCATTAATAAACCGAAGGCCACTTTCAATCTTGTTCAATCGTTATCCACAAAGGACATACGCTGGTGCCGCCCTCTCAGGGTCTGATTCTCCTTCAGCGTTCCTCCTGGCTAAAATATCTGCCATTCGGGATCATATAAAGGACGGTTTGCCTCTGCTGACTGTTGACATGGCTGCTGTTGACCCCCCCCCCATGCTAATGGGGTGTGCTCCTCCTTCCCTCCGTTTGCTAATTCTGATGTATTGTCGGCCATTCAGAAATTGAAGTCTGTATCCCCGGCTGATGCCATACCTCTAGCCCTTTTAAAAAGGAAGCATCCGGCGACCTGATTGAACATATTACCACTGCAGTTAATGCGTCATTTATAAGCGGAGTGATCCCGCCTTCGCTCAAGCATGCTTTGGTGATCCCACTGTTAAAGACGCCCTCCCTTGACCCTGCAATACTGTCCAACTACCATCCTATTTCACTCCTCCCTTTCCGGAGGAAAGTGATGGAAGTATTAGTCTCCCCTCAGTCTAATTTAGTCTGGGTTTAGACCTGGAAGAGACACTGAATCAGTCTTGAACTCAGTGCTGGATGACCTGGTGGATCAGGGTGGTGTCGGAGCAGTCCTTTTATTAAAGGTTTCAGCTGTTTGACATGGTTGACAATCCCACCCTGATTGCCCGTCTCTCAGATGCTGGCCTGTCTGGCAGAGTCCTTGACTGGTTCACAGCCTTTTTGCCTGATCGGTCCCAGTCTCTCTCCCTCAATTTCATTCTAGTCCAGTCTCACTTTTCGGCTGTGTGCCTCAGGGAATCGTCATTGTCCCCCCCATCATGTTTAATGTTTATATTAGACCTCTCCTGCTCCTCCTTCAGGCTCATGGGTTCAGCTATTATTCATACGCGGCTGATACCTAAATTCTTGTCGGTCTGGCCCTCTCTCAATCGGACACAGCTGTCCATCTAAGGAAATGTCTTGAGGATTTGGGGGCATGGATGATGAGTAATTGGTTAAAGCTTAACAGCAGTAAGACTGAGGTCCTGGTTGTGGGCACGACATCTCATCTGCTCTGGACCACAGACTTCTGGCCCACCTCTCTCGGCCCTCTCCCCATGCCGGTCCAGTCGGTCGGGAATCTGGGGGTAAAAATCTCTGCCTCCCTTGCCTTGGATGAGCAGGTGGCAGCGGTTTGCAAGGCTGGCCATTTTAAGCTTAGCATTTTGCGGAAGGTCCTGCCTTTTATTCCAGCAGAATGTCGGGCCCCGGTGGTTGCAGCTCTGGTTTGGAGTACACTGGACTACTGCAACTCTCTATTTGGCCCAACCGCGTTCTGATTTATAGGTTCCAACTACTGCAGAACACGGTTGCCAGATCCATTCTCTGTCCCCCTTTTGGAGCCCATATGTCTCCACTGCTAAGGAAATTGCACTGGCTTCCCGTTGCCAATCGGATTTTCTTTAAATCCATGTGCATTGTGCACCATGCTTTCTACGGCTTGGGGCACAGTATTTGCAGGCTACATTTTTACATTATGTGCCGACTCGCTCTTTGCGATCCCAGTCTGCTCTTCTTGTAGTGTTCCCCCGGTATAGACTGTCACGAAGGGAGGACGAGCCTTTTCTGTGGCTGCTGCAAAAGCCTGGAATGATCTCCCTTTGGTCTTACAGGGGACTGTGGATCATTTCACCTTCCGCGGTTACTGAAAACCACTATTTTAGAGTCTGATACATCTTTAAAATCGCCTATTCGCGCTTTCAGTGCCATGATGCATTCGGGCATACGCGCACTTAACATAACATAAAATAACACAGAATCCAACTGCCTTCTCGACCCCAACCAATCAGGATTCAGACCCTACCGAGGACAGAATCCGCCCTCATCTCCATTTGGGATGTCTTTAAAAGAACATCAGATTCAAAAGGATTTGCTGCACTTATCCTCCTTGACCCTTCTGCGGTCTTTGACACCATCGACCACCCCATCCTCACTGACAGACACCTCTGGCTGCCACTCTAAGGTGGATCTTCTCATTCCTCTCTGACTGCTCTCAAATAATGTTCGTCCCGCTCTTCACTCCCCCTCCCCCTATGCCCTGTACCCAAAGGGGTCCGTCTGGGAGCCTCTTTATCCCCACTCCTCTTCAATCTCAACCTTAGCCCCCTGCTGCACTCACCCACTCTCATAACCCAACCTGCTACAACTACATGGATGACACGCAGGTCATTTTCAAGATTCCCGAGTCGCCAACCACCCCCATCTGGATCTTGGCACCAGAGTCTTTGAAATGGACGGTTAACCATCTCCTCCTCAACCCTGGTAAAATTGAAATCCTAATCTGTGGTAAAACTTCTCCTTTCCCAACCACCTCCTGGCCACTCTTCGTATGTGCCCCCACCCGGAGCATTCAGCTCTAAAGAACCTGGGATGCCCCTTGGACTCCGACCTTACACACTCTCATCACACCACCATGTCAAGAACATGCCATTTCCGCCTACGCATCCTCAGGTGAATCTTCCCTTACCTCTCCTATCCTCACGGAGTCTCAGCAATCCTCAATATCATCTTTTCCTGCTTAGGCTATGTCAAATCCCTCTATCTGGGCACTCCTGTCTATCAGCTCAGAAAGCTCCAGCGAATCCAAAACGTGGCAGCTAGACTCCACCTTGACCTCTCACCCAGAGAACACATCACCCCAGCCCTTACATTACTGCACTGGCTTCCCATCGGCCGGCAGACAACTTTTAAGGCCATGTGCATCACACACCCCGCTCCCTCCACAAGACCGGCACAGAATTCCTCCAAGACAAGCTTACACACTAACCCATCAGAAACCTTGGATCTGGACTGCACTCCTCGTGATCCTCCTTTCAATTCCACTAGAATTGGACGATCCTCTTTCTCCGTCCAAGCTCCCACTCTCTGGAACGCTCGTCCACTGATCACCCGCCACAATGAGAACTACCTCCCCTTCAGAAATGTCCTTAAAACCTGGTTGTTCCCTACAGCAACTTGAAGAACTTACCTCTCGCTCACATACTTCATGACTCCTTGGACTTGCCACAGTCGATGTCTCCACAGTAGATTCTACAGAGCAAGGTAAAGTACAGTTTCGAGAGCAGACTGGACGACTTAGAACACTCAGCCACACCAAAGGCAAAGAGCCAATCTGAGCCTCAATGTACATAGTCCAGCACCACTTCAGTGGACACCACAGGCAGGCATGGCTACTCTCTGACACACATTTGCATCCATACACCAGAATAATACACGAAGCACACCATCTCTGCCATCAGAATGCATGGACTACCTACGACAGAGAATTCAGTCTTGCTGGACAGTCTCTTGCACTTGCGCACTCTCCTGATCACTTCCCGGCACCCATCCACATGCCTGACCATCATAGGTAGCTTAGTGGGGCACGTCCAGCCCACCAAACTATCTCTGCCTAATGCGCACGCGCATTCTATTCCTGCATAGAATTTTCATATATTGGACTCCGGTCCCCAGCACGCTTTGGACATACTAATGGCATAACAGAGCTCTATAAAGAACCATGGTTACAGGCTTGACAGTTCGCTTGGCCCTGTGAACCGTAGTTGTGCGAATCAAAGCACAAAATCTCTCTACAGCACACAGGCACAAGCAACGCCAAGTTACCTTCACACATGCTAACTGCCGAATGCAAAATTGACAAGACCTCTTTTGGATATGCAGACAGTACCCTTCAATGTACCTGCTGACATCACACAATATTAAGTCAGGCTGAGATTCGGCAACAAGGGATTCCCGTTTGCATTTCAACCAAGCAGGTGATGCCTCCTTATAGGTGCTCAAAACTGAAGACTTTCCTGCTCCATGGTCCCCCACTCAGCACAGAGCTACATTCTGAGAGAGGGGACGGCCCGCGATACGTATACCTCTCGAGAGGTCCATGCACCTCACCTGAGATGGTGGTGGGGCGGGGCGGACGAGGGGGTTGCCCAAACGTCCTGTTCTGGTCCTGAGGAAGGCGGCACTACTTGGTCATCACTGCTGAAAAGTATAACTCCATGTGCTTAAATATAAAACACAGGGCTGCACAGTCCTAGTCAATAGTACCGAGCCTTACATAGACCCCCTAAGCCCACGATTTGGTCCTTATGGCAGTATTTTGAGTGAGATAGAATATATATATTTTCTGTGTCTAGCTAGACAGAGGCATTTCTGAACCTAACCCAGGTTTTGGTGATTAGGTTAATGCACAGGACATTTTCCTGTGATTTCTAACATTCACCTGTGGGATGTTAATGTCTATTATGGTTCCTAGTGACTATTTTCATTTTTTCGAACGACATTTTTATGTCACCAAAAAAAAATTTGCAAACAAAAAATAACAAAAGACATTCCAATGGGGGCCCCCCCCCCCCCAACCCTCTTTTTTTTTTAAACCTTTTTTTTTACTCGCGAAACAAAAACAAAAAAACATGTAAATTAAAAAAATTCATTTTGTATTTTTTTTCTTTGGTAAAATGTTGAACATATTCGTCATTCGAAAAAATGGTTGACATATTAACTGGATACCATCTATTATATATGACTGTTTCTGGTTTCATGTATGTTTGTGAGAATGTTCTCTGTACATTGCTTTATCAATTCTGTTTTGCATTGGGAGCAATACATTTATGTAGGTCTTAATTTTATGACGTACAGGTGAGAATAAATGCAGATTAAATAAATGTTTGCAATATGCAAGTTGCCAAATATTAACACGTCTCTAGATGTGGTTCTTTTTCAGGATTACACCTTCCCTAGACACAGATTCAAAGAAATAGGACATTTTGTATCCCGTAGAGCACTCTTCAATAACCGACCGTAAGTAGGAACCTTTTCGAAGTCACTTCCCTCTTAGGACAGTTTTTTGTACTTTACTATAGAACTCCCCGGTCCTGGGCAGAGTAGTGGTTGGCCCTTCCGTGGTTGAGCTATATAAAATGACAAACTACAACTAGACTAATTGTAATCGTCATTTATCTAGCACCCTTTCCCCAGTTGTATGGGCTCAATGCACTTTGTGGTTGGAATGCCCTCAGGCAGCAAAGTCTATGTATCAGAGATTCGAAGTCAAGTTTAAGATGTGTGCATTCTGCTAGGTTTGGACTTGAGGGTTGGCTGGGCCCCAGTAACCAGCCCTGAAGTCAGGCCAAGGCATACATTAGTTTTCCAAAAATGATAAGCAGAGTTTGCCAATTATAATGTTCTTGATTAGGGAGCAAACTAATTTGATAGCAATGTTGTGCTCATATTCTAAACGGCACCAGAAATGACTTCTACCCTACAAATAAAAGTGAACATTAGTGCAATAAGTCAGACGTTGCAAGTTCTTTAAATTATTCAACCTGCAGGTTTAGTGGAATTTTAGTTTACCAACTCGACCGAAGAGAAATCCATTTGACCCATGGCATCGGACGACAAATTTAAATGTGCCTTCTGTAAAATGGCAAATATCACTACAATCCAACTTTAGTTTGGCACACTGCTGCCACCCAGAGGCCAACCTTGCACAGTGAAACTTATTTGACATTTACTGCAAAGTAAAGTTTTAATAAAAGTTTCAAACATCCCCTGCAAATGGTCCTGGCCCTTCTTAAAATCTACTCGACTATGTGAGTGGGTGAAAAATACTTTGCGAGCCCTGGAAGAGTGTCTGCAAAAGGTCAACTGCATGAATGGACACAAACATATGTTACAAAGTCTCTAAAAAAAGTTTTGCCAGCTCACTGTACTGTAGGTACTAATATATAATGTAATCATAATCCAAGAGCAAAGCTAACACTACAATGATGATAATGGAGTAGATCTATAAATGTACAGAATGGATGGAACTATTGATCACTTCTATGCGTAAACATCTAGTTTGATGTTTGTCTATTATGCAAGAGGAAGAAAAGTTAGATACTAATCAGATTGGATGGTGCAGCAGGCAGAGAACTGGGTAAACTAGGAGGAATATTGTAGTTGACGGCTATTTCATTTTCTGGATAGCTGGTATAAAGCAACAGGGTGAGAAGACAAAAAATGTGAAGTATGGGATTAGCTCGTGAGTCGAGCACTAGTTGCATGCTGCATGTAACCAACAGGTTACAGAACTAAGTTTGCCATCAAAAGCATTCTGCCGTTTGATCATGTACATTTTCAAAAGTGTCCACTCGGCAATATGATGCATCTTCTGCAACAAAATGAAATATAGTTGATATATATATATATATATATATGGGATACATTACTCACCGTAATCGTATTTCTGATGCTTGTATCTGCTTAGATTCACATGCTGTGCATAGGCCGACATCTAGTGGAAGCTGCGGAGTATTACAGTTTGTTTTTCGAAAGTCGAAAATGGGCGTCGACACAGGCGTGCCAGTAATACTATCCCTAGTGTGACGTCCACTGTACCCAAGATCCCTCACGCGTGTAGGATCCTCAGATTGTATTTTTTCTGACATGAGGAAGCATGAGGAGTAGCGTGAGTACAGATAATCCAAGCAGATAGACAGAAAGGTAAGACTACAAGTAATCATGCGGCCTTCTCTCGGAGGGGAGGAAGGGTGGGTCGCATGTGAATCTAAGCAGATACAAGCATCAGAAATACGATTACGGTGAGTAATGTATCCTTCTGAGGCTTGTGGAATCTGCTTAGATCACATGCTGTGCATAGATTAGCGAGCAGTACCAGAAGAAGGAGGTGGGATGTGAGAAGGGTCATGAGCAAACAGGTGTCTTAGAACCGCTTGTCCCACTTGTGTATCTGTCTTGGAATGAGTGTCAATGCAGTAATGCTGAGTAAAAGTGTGAATAGAGCTCCAAGTAGCTGCTTTGCAAATGGTGTCGAGGGAACATTTGCAATGAAAGCCAGAGTGGCACCAATGCCTCTAGTAGAGTGGGCCTTGGCGTAAAAGGCAGAGTCTTTTCAGAAAGAGAGTAACACAGCTGTATACAGTTGATAATCCACTTCGAGATAGCGCCCTTAGAGACGCGATCCCCCTCTCTGCCTGTAGCTACGGAGACAAACAGTTGATCTGTTTTCCTTAGCGGTCTGGTTTTATTTACATAGTATAGGACCGCCCTACGCACATCTAGGGTGTGTAGTTTCACCTCAGCCGAGCTTTGCGGGTTTGGAAGAAAGCCGGAAGCTCGATGGACTGGTTTACATGGAACTTGGATATGAATTTAGGTGAGAACCTAGGGTGTGTGCGTAAAACCAGTTTGTCCTTGTGGATAGTAAAGAAAGGATCCTGCACTGACAGAGCCTGAATTTCACTGACCCTTCTTATGGAGGTAATGGCTACTAAAAGGCCGTTTTATAAGTCAGGTGTTTGAGACTACTTTTATGCATGGGTTCGAATGGGGGTCCCATGAGCTTAGCTAGCACCACGTTGAGGTCCCATCCTGGCGGTGGGTTCGAAATAGGAGGGTGAAGTCTCTTTACTCCTTCCATGAAGGCTTTAACCACTGTACTTTCCACCACGAGACCTTGTTATGGGATGTGGTGTAAGCCGAGAGGGCTGCCAGGTGTACTTTCAGCGAGTTAAAAACCAACCCTGCATCCAGCAGGTGGAGCATGTATGTCACAACGTTGGAAGGAGTGCAATCAACCGGGTTGATTTGTTTATTCTGGCACCAGATAACGAATCTTTTCCACTTATCAAAGTAACAGTGCCTTGTATTTGGTTTCCTGGACTCCTTTAGAATGTCCATACACCTCTGTGGTAATTTGAGATGTCCAAACTCTATGACTTCAGGAGCCATGCTGCTAGGTTCATAGAGTTGGGTTCCTGATGCACTGTTTGACCCTGTTGCTGGGACAGTAGGTTGTACCAGGCTGGGAGTCTGATGGGCTCGCACACCGCCATCCTGCGTAGGTGTGGAAACCATGGTTGTCTCGCCACATGGGAGCAACTAGGATGAGCGTCATCGATTCCTTGTTCATCTTGTACACCACCTTCCTGATGAGAGGAGTTGGTGGAAAAGCGTACGCAAACATCCCTGACCAGTTCATCCACAGGGCATTCCCTTGGGAGTCCGGCTGGGGGAACCTGGATGCAAATCCTGGGCATTGTTTGTTTTCGCTTGTGGCGAATAGGTCTATAGTGGGGACACCCCACTGAGAGAAGAGATCTTCTACTACGTCTCTGTGAAGGACCCATTCGTGTTCTTCTGGGAGGGAGTCTCTGCTTAGAGCATCCGCTAGGGAATTGAGCTCCCCTGGAACATGTTGCGATGACAGGAAGATTTCCGTCTGAGTGCCCATATCCATATTTCTGGGCAAGCTTGGACAGATCTGGCGAACGAGTCCCCCTTGCTTGTTCAGATAGACATGGCTGTCGTGCTGTCCGTCCTGATCTGCACCGACAAGTTCAGTAGATGGGGCTCGAACGCCTTTAGCGCTCGGAATACTGCCAGAAGCTCTAGCAGATTGATGTGGTTCTTGGCTACTGAGTGAGACCAGAGACCCTGAGCTGTGTGGTGAGATGGTGAGCTCCCCACCCAGTCAGGCATGCATCTGTAGTCACCACGGCTTGTACTTCGGGATCGTAAAAGGGTTTCCCCTTTGCGAGATTCTCTCTTGTCCACCAGTGTAGGCTCTGTACGAGTGTTGGCGAAACGACCACTAGATCGTCCACTGACCACTTGCCTGAGACCACTGTTTCGCCAACCATTCCTGCATGGACGCATGCGCAGACGCGCGTGGGGACCAGGTAAATGCATGACGCCATCATGCCCAGTAACCGCATAGCTTTGCGTACTGTTATCTGTTGACCTGACTGATAATGCGGAATTTGCAGAAGTATATTCCGAATTCTCTCTTCCGAAGGGAAGGTCAATCCTTTGAGTATCTAGGATAGCTCCTAGAAACTGTTTTGAGGTGCTTGGCACCAGACTTGACTTTTTCTCGTTGATAGAGAAGCCTAATTCGTGGAGGAGGTCGATAGTCCTCTGAATGTTTGACCTGCAAATTCCTGGGGTTTCCCCCGTTATGAGCCAGTCGTCCAGATAAGGGTACACCGGGATTGCCTCCCTGCGTAGGTGTGCAGCCGCCACCGCCAGTACCTTGGTGAATACCCTTGGTGCTGAAGCTATCCCGAAGGGCAGTACCTTGAATTGGTAGTGGCGACTGTCCACCTTGAAGCGCAAGTACTTTCTGTGCGCTGGGAGCATGGAAATATGAAAATAAGCATCTTTCATATCCAAGGTTGCCATGTAATCCCCCTTTTTTTAGGAGGGGGATTACCTCTTGTAGCGTGGTCATACGGAATTTTTGGGGCTTGACATACTTGTTGGCAGGCCGTAAGTCCAATACTGGGCGCATTGTCAAATCTTTCTTTGGCACAAGGAAGTAAGTTGAATAGATACCCTTGTTTACCTGGTGTCCTGGGACGAGTTCTATCGCGTCCTTTTCTAGCAGAAGGATCCTTTGATGCTCTAGGGAGTGCACTCTTTGTCGTGGAGGATGGTTCCGGGGACGCTGCAGTAGTTCTATACAATATCCTGCGGATACTGTTGAGAGCACCCATCTGTCTGAGGTGATCCCTTCCCAAGCCTGGGTGAAGGTGGAAATGCGTCCCCCTACTGGGGTTGCGTGACAAGGGACCCTGAACAGAGCGTCACTGTTTTGGTGGAGGCGTGCCACCTCCCTTGTTGGGGCTGCCTCTGCCTCTTCCACGACCTCTCTTGTTACCCCTGCCGTAACTCTGGGTAGACTGCTGGTTGTTATTCCATTGTGTACCCTGTCCCTGGCATAGTTGCCTCTTTGTGAATTTGGCCGCGTGGGCGACGAAAATTACTGTTCCCCCTCTGGTTAGGGGGTTTGTTGGTAAGCTGGCCAAGGGATTTGAGAGTCTCATATTCATCTTTGGCATTTTTAAGTGCGTCTTCGACCGCTTTCCCAACAATAGGTCGGGTTCCACTGGCTTGTCTATTAAAGAAGCCTGGGTTTCCGTCTTGAATCCCGACTGCCGTAACCACGCATGTCTCTTGATAACAGTACCTTCTGCTATCAATCTCCCTGCGTTGTCAGCAGCGTCGAAAGTTGCTTTTAAAATGCAACCAGACACGGCTCTCCCTCTGCCGAGATCCGAGCCAGCTGGCCCTTTAACGGTTCTGGAGCAGAGGCAATGAGCGCCGCGACTTCTTCCCATTGATGGCAGTTGTAACTAGCCAACAGGGTGGTGGAATTCGCAATCCTTGCTTGGTAGGCGGACGTTGAGGCTACCTTCCTGCCAAACCCGTAAAGTTTTTTGCTCTCCTTGTCGGGAGGAGCTTCTGATGAAGATAAGGGCGTGCCAGCCCTTTTTCTAGTGTTGGTAACCACTAGGAATCTGGTTTAAGATGTCCCCTTATATACAGAGGGTCAGACTGGGCTGCCGGAAAATCTTTTCAATTCTGGGGTTGACAGCTCTGGTGAGGTTAGGATTCACCAGGGAAGGATCTATTCTTCGTTGGATGGATTTGAGGATAGGGATGGTCTGAGCGACCGGTCTCCTCTCTCCTACAAACTCCTCCGCGAAGTCCCTTTCCTCCTGTACACCGTGGTGTCGATGTGGAAATGTTCCGCTGCTCGAGCGAGAACCTCGTTAAGGAGGGGCTGGTTATCAACTGGAGAGTCGGTAACTGGGCTTCGCTTTGTACTGGGGTATCTACTCTGTAAATTTCCTGCTCATCTTCTCCCTCCTCCAGGTCCTCATCCTCTGCATAGTAATCTGTCCGGTTTGTTCTTCCATAATTTCAAACTCCTGGTCCTCTTCAGGGAAAACTTGGCCCTGGTAACTGGGAGTGGAGTAGAATATGGAGTGGAGTAAGGCTGAACCTCGAAGGGTTCAGGTCTTCGAACCGGGGCTTTTTACTTAGCGGGATAGGATCGGAGGAGCCTGAGGGTGTGGCCCCTTGAGGTTATATGAAAGAAAATGTTCTGGGTTCTTATCATAAAAATCAGCCAAGAAGACATCCTAGACATAACCCTGTCTATGTCTTCACTGGACCATTCCCTGGAACAGGGTATTACTTTAGTAGGTGATGATTTATGGGACTTTTCAAGGGTAGACTTGTGTTTGCTTGTCTGCCTAGGGTGAGAGGATGGCTTTACAGGAGTGGAAGGCTGTGCTTTCCGCTGTTTCCCCCCTCCCGTGCGTGGAAAAATGTTTTCCCTGTCCCTTGGAGGCCCCAGAGACTTTCGACGCCTGGCGCCGAGGGTCTGGAGAGGTATCTGTGTGCTTCGGGCGTGGGGCATCACTGGTGTTAACCGCGGTCTCGGTATCTTGGAGCGCGGCCTGGGGGTGGAAGTCGTCTTCGTCTCCCGACGATCGAACTTCTGTTAATGTGTGTAGCGAGGCACTCTTGGCAAGAGTGGATGATTGCCTTGCGTCGTGAGGTGATCTCGATCGAGAGCGCCCAGAGGACACCGAGTCGGACCGTTCTTTTTGTGCCTCTTTCCGGGAAGTCGACGTTGTCGAGGTCCGGTTGGTCTTAGTGTGTTTAGTGTGTGTTAGGTGTGTAGCGCTTGCGTCGCCGGGGGTCTTCCCCATAGCCGCCCTGCCGGACGACCTTCCGAGGTCGGGGACCTGCGCTCGCCGGCTGTCTTTCGACGCCATAATGCCCTCGCCGTCCGAAAGTACGGCGTCGCTGCCATCGCTGAAGGCGCCCTCCGCTGCCATGGCCTCCTGCCTGGCGTGGTGGGCCCAACGCTTTGTCGAACGGTCCTTAAGTGTCTTAGGTTTAAACCTACTACACGCTCTGCAGTTCGCTTCGGGGTGATCCCTCGGCAAGCAGAGATTGCACGTGGCGTGCCTGTCGACCCAAGGGTATTTGCGATTGCACTTGGGGCAGAATTGAAAAGGGGTACCCTCCATACGCACCTTAAGGCAGCGGGCTGCTAAGTGTAGGAATATATAAAATGTAACTATATATCAAGAGTGAAGAGTATGTACCACCCCCACTCTCCCTACTTGTAAGGGCCGAGGCCAGCGGCCTACTAGGCCCGGGCCGAGGCCAGCGGCCTTCCGAGGCCCAGATCCGTCGTGCAGCAGTCGACGGTCGATGACTTCTCCAGCCGTCGTCGAGGTCGAGGGTCGACGTTGGGGTGGGGAAGGGAATGAATAAGAATGATAATTATAATAACAGCAAAAGTATGGCTAAGGCCAGGGAACTCCGCAAGATGCTTCCGGCCAGTATGGCGGAAAAAAACAATCTGAGGATCCTACACGCGTGAGGGATCTTGGGTACAGTGGACGTCACACTAGGGATAGTATTACTGGCACGCCTGTGTCGACGCCCATTTTCGACTTTCGAAAAACAAACTGTAATACTCCGCAGCTTCCACTAGATGTCGGCCTATGCACAGCATGTGATCTAAGCAGATTCCACAAGCCTCAGAAATATATATATATATATATATATCAACCTACCTACACTTACTGTAAGGCATGGAGACAATGTAGTGGTTTACAGTAGCAATACTGTAATTATGCATTATGTAACATTACATTTTTAGAAATGGAATTGAATGACTGCCTTTTAAAAATAAATAAAGTTAACAAACACTTGTCTTTGGCAGACAGGATACAGTTGGCTCAATAAACAGGCATTATCCCGATTAATCCCGATTACTTCTAGTTTGCAATTTGAAAAAAGAAAAAGAAAATCTTGCTAGCATACGCACACAGGGCTTTGGCACATAAGGGTTGATGATACTGCTGCAATTTCTCTCCATTAAGTGTTTTTAACTTGCAGTGAACAGAGATGGCAGTAGAGGCAGCCCTGAAGGCAAGCAAAGAATGCAGGGTGATTTGTGCTTTCATTGAACAGGGTAATAGCTAGTTTTGCTACACAAGTACCAATTTAATTAGCAAACCTAAAGAATGGCATAGCAAATTGCTACACAACACTGCTTATTTTATGCCTTGCAGGCAAATTGTTGGTTGCTGTTGGTGGATTAGGATAGAGTGCTAATGCAAGAGTCGACCACATTTGTTTTCGGCGGTTGTCGCTGTATACTAATGGCAGCGGTGTTAAGGTACCTCAGGGGTTTCAGTGAGGAGGACTATGTGAGCTGCTAGATCGGATTTGCATAGTAATGGCTGTATTCTAGAGTGCATGGATGGGGAGCCATGCCTGCGTCATGTGTCCACAGACGTAGTGAGAGTTATTCAGACCTTTTCGTTCTGTGTCATTTTCTTAGGTCTCTCAAGGAGGATTGATTTGTCGTGCGAGTGCCTCTTTGGTGGTGTTAGCATACTACCTTTGTGTAGGACCTGGCTGGTGCCTTTCAGACAGATGCACAGTTCCTGCAACATTAAACCACAGAGAATCCGAAGTGCAAGCTGGGCTCGCTGTTGAAGGAAAGCCTGTAGGCGTAGCCGCAAGCGAAAGTACAGCTGCCCGGAGGGAACGCCAGGGACCGGTGAGTGAAGAGGGAAAGTAACTGGAGCTGGGGAGCCACTGGGGGCTCTTGAGAAGCGAGGCAAATGCCAAATTAATTAAACAGCATACGCATGATGAAAGAAACCAGAAGCCACAGGTTGGGAGCAAATTAAGGACAATATCATATGCAAGTAGCAAAGTAAACAATCACAAGTATTCAATACCAAACTGAATGAGAACTTTTTTGGCAAAGCTACGACCGGATTACAAATGAATGTGAAATTCAGATATTGCCCAATTGAAAGCGAAGTATGAAACAAGAAAGCAAGTATGGAAGATAGCGAGAGAGCCTGACAGCAAGGTGGTGAAATAATAGGAGCAACACAAAGTGAACTATATGCATGAATACGGTGTGGCAATGCCAAAGACTGGCAAAGGATATGCGACACATTGTGGCAAAGCCAAGAGGCTGACAAAGAGAAGCCAAGTGAGTGTGAACATTCACACAGGGGCAGATACAGAAGGATCTGCGTGGGCTACAAAGTCTAGAGTTCCTGGTTGCGCGGCCTGTAATGGGTGGACCATGTGGTCTGACCAGGGAATCCTCGATTGTGAAAGCCAAACACATTGCTGAAGTAAACTTACAAGAAGTAATCTGATTGAACGGTTAATCAAATCTAGGGGTGTAACTTTGATCTGGTGTTATGAACATAGATTGGGAATAAGGGCAAATTGACTGCCTTGAACTTGGGGAAGGGCATCCCGAGACTTTTGTGGAACATTCTTGAACTTGGGAAGGGGAGTTAAAAAGTAAGCTAGAAGCAGCTCAGAACTTTATTTCAATAACTATTTCTGTTATTGCCGACATCCCTACACATGGTTTAGCTTTAGTTGTGATGGCAAGGATAGGTATTGGACACAGAGACTTTTAAGTTGAACATTCCTTAATTGCTTGAAGGTAGGGAAATCGCACATTAGAGTAGGGCAAGTTAGGTCTTCATCCATCCGACATTTGAGTTAATAAAACAATTCTGTTTGGACTTTGAATCAGTTGTCTGTGTCTTGCTTCATGATGCTTTCACAGGTGGTGGACACCACGATTGAGGAGTTATTTGGCATTATTACATGCCTGGTTCTCGCACTATTGCAGGGTGGTGGACACCATTATTCATGGAGTCCTAGGTCATGATTACATGCCTGGTTGTTGCACTATTGTAGGGTGGTTGACACCATGATTCATGGAGTTCTAGGGCATTACATACCAGGTTCTCGCACCATAGCAGGGAATTTCACACAACAAAACATGGGGCCTTAATACATTTGTGTAGCCACTGTTAGGGTCTTCACAAAATGAGGTCAGACTCGAAAAGTCATGGTATCCAATTGCACCAGTGGGCCTCTGGTCCATTCACCCAAAGACATGGGCGATATGAAAACCCAAGGGGCCCAGTGCATTACTATAAAAATGGCCCCGGGACCACAAAAGCAGGGGTGTGGGGGGGTGGGGGGCAATCTAAAGCCTGCCAGCCAATCGCAGCCCACCAGCCAATCTACAGAGCACTATGAAATTAAAATGCCTGCCTTTTCTCTATGTGCAAATACATTGCTTCTCTTTAAAATATTCTGTACTATTTACCTTCAAACATCCCTCCATTTTTTCTGCAATACTGGTTGAAGCCTTGCCATGGCATTGCATCATGTGGACTTTAAATCAATTCCAATGTAGCCTTTATTATCCAGAGTTGATCTAAAGAAAAAAAAAAAAGCATATATCCCAAACATGGCCAGGACGACAACAGGACTATTCGTCCATACAGGGTACTTCTAGAAAGATAATTATAATGCGATCCATGCACAGCCGCAAGCTTCTACAAATCATTTTTGATAATGCCACCTGTGGGGATCGGAGCAACTTTACTGGCACCAGAGAACGATTTGGTTGATGGGCATTATGGGCCTTCACGTGCAGGTTACCAGTCCAGACCGTGAAAGGGATCTTACCAAGTTACAGCGCTCACCCAGCCGAATGTTCTAGGATCAGCAGTAGGCACATTTCTGCCTTAACATGATGCAGAGGATTTACTGTTAAAACATCTCTCCTTTTGTTGGAAAGGTGCAACGCGGAGTTGCCCTTGCGGCAGATTGTACATTAGGTTCCGTTAAGTGATGCTTGTATAGCACCTAGCTACTACGGGCATGGCTTTGAAGCACTTTAGGTTGTCTTGGAGTTAAGTCAGTGTCATCTGAGCTTACATGGTGTACACTACATTGCATTGAAAAAGAAGTGCATTAAATTATACTGCACTTTTACGACTCTAGATAAATGACAATGTTGGGCAGCAAATACTAGTACTTTTAATATTACATATTATCCCTTACTAAACAAAGAAGTGTAAATGCAGCGGAGTACCAAGACCCTGCGCTCTCATCTCCCCTCCCGCGTCACTCACAATTACTGAGTTGGTGCGGCTCCGGTAGGCTGTGCGTGTCTAGGAAGACGCCGTCACTGGGCCGTTTCTCAGTCTCATGGGAGGAAACCAGCTCCTTGGCAAGTTGCTTCTTCTGCTTGCAGGTTTTCCAGCACTTAAAGGCCACTATACAATTTACTTACGAACCATTGTCCAATTGCAGGCCGGTCATGGCCTGTAAAAGCCCCGACAAAGCTTCCACTGTTTCAGTTAAAAAATGTATAGAAGAACACCATCTTCTCGATGTGTTTCAATAAGGTTTCAGGCCAGGTCACGGTACAGAGACATCTCTTCTTGCAGTCTAGGATGACATCCTAAAATCAGCAGTTAAGAGTGGCCTTAGTCAGCTGGTCATGCTTGACCTATTGGTGGCTTTCGACACGTCGTTTTGACATTCCAATATCTAGACTGACCAATGTCGCCCGAGTGTCGGAAGATGCTTTAAAATGGTTTAAATCTTTGTGTAATTGGACCCAGCAGGTAAAAATGGAAGCCTATTACTCTAGCTCTCTTTCTGTTCTGTGTAGCGTTCCATAGGGGTCCTCCACCTTTTACCATTGCTTTTTAACATTTACATTCGACCATTAAGGAGTATCTTCTCAAAATGTAGCCTGTGTTATCATTCCTATGATGAGGCTACAGATTTATGTTAGGATTAATAATTAATAATGTCACAGATTCCATAAAACCGATTTTAGATTGTGCAGACGCCAGTAAAAGTTGAATGTTAGTAGGATTAAGCTGCAATTTATTTAACAAGACAAAGGCTCTTTTGCTTGGTCTTAAAAACCTCTTGGCAGAACCATAAAAGCTTTTTGTGCCCTGCTTTTTGATCTGCCTATTGTTTTCTTACCTAAAGTAAAAACTCTTGGTTGCATTTGGTAGGCCACTGAATTTTTATTTGCAGGTTAGCGAGATTCTAAAGTCAATCTACTATCGACTCAGACTCCTCCGACCCATTCTTCCCGATACTGCTGGGGTGTATTGTCCAGTGGTACTTTGAGCTTTGATACATTCTAAACTAGACTATTGCAATTCCATCCTTGCCGGGATTCCGGCAAGTCAAAACCATGGCTTGCAAGCTTCCCAAAACACAGGCTGTTGGACTCCTTTTCAGTCTGCCCAAATCAGGGTCTCTGTCCCCTTTGCATTGATCACTCCAATGGTTAGCAGTACAACAGAAGAGCATTTTCACTATTTTCTGACTTGTCTTTAAGTGTCTCTTGGCCGGGCTCCAACTTATCTTGTTTCAAGATCAGTCTTGATCGAAGAGTTTGTGCTGAGTGATAGTCAGCTCAAAACCTGTTGGTGGCACCCACATGATATGAAACAATATGGTATTTATAAAGCGCCTATACACAAGTATTTTAAAGCACGATTATTGTTCACCGCAGTGACGGGTGTTATTGTGTTTCAGGTCCCCGTGCCTGGAATTCACTACTTCCCGACCTTTGGAAACTTGATTCTCCTCTCCAAAAACAACATATGCGTCTAGATACAGTGTTTGAATTTAACTCCTTGGAAAAATTAAGCATGTTACAAATAAAATGAATCTGCTCTGCAGAGTAGGGGAAACTATCAAAAACGTTAACTCCAGACTGCCAGTAAACCAACATAAAAGGGTATTCCACTCATAACCCGAAGTGGCGCCTGGACAAAAGAGATCAGTGGTTTCTGGGCATGAGGCATGTATGATGCTATACCAACTCGGACGTTTAGGAACCTACCAAAAGTGTCACCATCCTCTGAAAACCTTCAGCTGCTGTATGTTTATGCACTGAGGATTTATGTTAGGTAGTTTATCGAAAGTTTGGATATTTAGCATATAGTTACAGTTTATAGTTGCCATTCCTTCAGAAGATTCTCTGAAGTTCCCAGGGAAGTCCCAGTTGATTACTGGAAGAGCAGGTCACAGAACTAAGAAGCAATAAGAATACTTGTTCCGAGAATTCACTTGCTCAGCAATTCTCCAGGCGGATCTGTACTCGCCAGGTTTAAGAGGAGGGTTAACTACAGGACTTGGGGCCCGAAGGTGGGATTGAGATCAGTGAAACAAAGCAGAAAGAGTAGACTGCTAAAACACAATCTCCTTCCTCACTAGCACGGGATGATCTTCAGCTGCATAACAGAAGAGGCTAGAGGATCTCTGAACATTCAAATTGGGGGTGGGGGTGTTGTCGCACAACATGGAGGAGATAAACAGCATGAGAAAAGGCATAACAAAAAAAACAGGAATTGTGGGTCTAAGAATCGATTATCAAGAGCAGGGGGTCACTATAATGGAAGTGGACTAAGGAGAAAACACTTCAGTTGGCTAGAATGGGAAACAGGTTTATGCATAAGGAGCAAGTGAACGAGAACAACCCACACACAAGCGGTTAAAGAACGGATGCAGAAAACGAAGGGAAAAGGCCATCAATCACAGCAAAGGCACAACGCCTAGACAAGGCATTAGCACCACATATTTACAAAGTGTGAACAACAGGTGTATGTGGAAAGAAAAGGGACACTGATGAAAACAATGAAGGAAGAACACAAAGGCCGGGTGAACGAATAATTGCTGCTGCGTGCACAGGTAGCGTTCGAAGCCACTCCCATTGGCAGTGCTGCAACGGGCCCACAGCCCCCTCTCGACTGCAGTGTAGTGAGACTCTGGCTCTAAGGGAGATCTCAAGAGAACGGGGTTAGCGTGAGGTAGTGGCTGCGACTAATGAACATTTCCCACCTTCCAATCTCATTTGCTCTGTAATCAGGGAAATCTGTAGAGAGACGTGTGGGAGACCTCAGAGACCTACATTAAAGATGAACCTTGCAGCTATGGAAATCTGCACAGGTGGCAAGTACTCCATAGTAGTTTCGATAACAGATCCAATGCGGAAGGCCTCCATTTTCTCTCACCTATGGCTCAATGATGCATGGTAATGTTTTGGTCTTGAGGACAAGACTGGGCACTACCCCTTTCAACTGGTTGCAAGCCATTGGACATCGGGTCTTGCTTGCAGTCTCAGGGAAGCAAGCGGGCGACAGAAATCTGACGTTTCATTGTTCTTCCAGGAACCATGCAGTGAGCACAGCATATCAGTGCAGGACTGGCCATATGAGAGCAAGGTCAGTGCATGTGTGCTCTGCAAATCACGCAAAGCAGGACGGCCCCCAGTAGCGGCTGGCCATAACCACATTTTACAGTAGGATGGGTAATGCTTTTCGCCAGCCTCTCATTTAGGACACAAGACAAGAGGATAAATGGAAAAACAACTGCCTTGGTTCCCAGCAGGAGGTAAATCAGATTAGAAGGTTGAAAATACAGGTCAAATAGTCTCACTTAATGCTAGGTTCCGCAGCATACAATACAAACTTCTCAATAGGCTTTACTACACTCTACACAGGGTAGAGAAATTCACGCTCACTTCGACACATACATGCCCGAAATGTAAATCGAGCGAGGCAGATCATGTTCATATGTTTTGGTCCTGTGCTGCGTTGAACACTTTTTGGGTTGAGGTGACAAAGGCACTCTCGCAGGTGATTGGCTCCCTGGTGGAGCTCGACCCACTCGCCTTGTTGTTTGGAATTTGGACTGGGGAAAACGAAAGAAAAATGTCAAAATTCTTAAATGTAAGTGCTATTGTTGCTAAAAGATGTATATTACAATGTTGGAAGCGTCGCACCCCCCCCCCCCTTATGTGGCTGAAAGCCCTCACCTGGGTACAAACGTGCGAGGAGGAGCACATCGGATCCCTGCCCATGCCCTCCCGCCCCAAGAATGCGTGGTCGGAATTTTGCAGTTATCTGAACAGCAAAGACGAGATTGAGTTCGCCTCCACCCACCCACTAGCCCAGTCTAACTCATCATGATGATTGACTCATTTGTGCTCTTTCCACAATGTCAACCCGCCTAATACGAGCTGGTAATAATTGTTGTGATGTAATGCATATACGTGCTGTTATGTTGTTTGCTTGTCGATACGTAATCTGTGCTGTACCTGTCTCAACATTCTGCCAATAAACAAAAGTAAAAAAAAAAAGAAAATACAGGTCAAATTAAGGGACAGAACCAACCAATGGAGGAAATCTTCAGAAGAGAGGGAGGAAGGCATACCTTAACATTCTCAAAAGTCTCCTTGTGGGACGCGCTCCACCAGTGAGGCTCCAAAAAGCAAACATTTTCTAGGACTTGATTTGGAGTAGCAATTAATCCTTGTAGAATATTTAAGGGGAAGAGGATTAACATGCCTCCAGCGTTTTTAAATGCATTCTTTGGACTTTAGAGCATTTTAAAAAGCAATCGAGGTCTAGCTTTTGTGGTACAAATGAGAACACCACACTCTTCACAGGTGAGCGAGGATTTGGCCACGGGATGGGGAGTATAACCCCATACTTTAAGCCACTGCCTAGCCATCAGCCCACATCACACTTAAACCTATGCCGAAGGTCTCCAAATCCAAGCCACAAAAAACATACCACACCAGGTTTTCAGAAAAAACAGACTACGCAAATAATTCCCTTTTAGATTCGCTGTATTTTGTGTGGACTTTGCGAAGCATCTGTACAGAGCTAGCCACTACCCCAGGCTGTAGTCACAAGACCATCTGCACCATGGACCACCCTGCCACAACTCAGGCTGCAGGGAGAATGCAGCCATTTCAGGTACTACCACACCACATCCCAGGCTGTAGGTGCAAGACCGTCTGCACCATGGACCACAATGCCACATCCCAGGCTGCAGGTATGAATAAGAGCACCTGTGCAAGGTACTATCAAGCCACATTCCAGGCAGAAACCAGGGGGTACATCAACATCAAAAAGGACTAGTTTCTTGCCAACAGTGCCCAAAACTCGTAATTCTCATGCATTTCAAAACGAGGCAAAAGAATGGGCATTGTTGAAAACTCTTTATTAGTGTAATTAGCCCCTTTCGTTCAGTTTCACAGGTTTAATGTAAAAGATGATCGCCAAAGGCTTGCCATCATAAGATGCGTGTTTACTCTGCATGGGTTAACAGAAAGAAAAAAATATTGGTCTATTGAGAAAGCACAAAAACAATCACCCGGTGGTTTAAGTAATACTTCTGGTTAGAGTGACTCCCAGGGGTCCTTTCAGAAACTGAAAATGCTTAGGATTTCCGTCAGGTGACAAAAAAAAAGCATGAAACCAGTAGGCCTCAAATTGCGAGATTAAATTGGTGAGTGAATGCCGGATTTGGGAGTTGCGAATCCAAGTAGGGAAGCGAATGCTGCATTCCAGCGTTGTATGGGGTTCGACAGTGTGCAAATTCCACAGTTAAATGTTAACCACAGAATGAAGCTGCATAACAAGGCACGCAGCACTAAGCATCGCTGCAGGTAACGGTGTTGGGCCAGGTGTCACGTCCACGAAGGTGTGCACAAACTTGAGACCACAACTCTCAGCCAGGCATCTCGTCATAGCGAGGAACAGCTCAGTGTGACATGGCAGCTTTAATAAAGGATGGGCATATCCGATTAGTGATCAGTCATCTCCCAACATAAATCTTCAGATGGGGCAGGGCTCGGGGCCTTCGATCAGGCAGGGCCACAGCCACCACACAGCCTCAGATGGGGCAGGGCTCAGGGACTTATCAGGGCTGCAGCCACCACAGCGCCTTAGACGAGGCAGGGCCACATATGAGGCTGGGCCAAAGCCTCCATAAAGCCTTGGGTGGCGCAGAGCTACAGCCTCTGATGGGGCAGAACCACAGTCACCACACAGCCTCAGATGGCGCAGGGCCACCGCCACCAGACAGCCTCAGTGAAGTATCTGATGGGGCATTGTTACTTTCAGGGTGAATTTTGTCGCGCGCATTACAAAAAATAAAGAAAAATCATTATACTCGGCATTAATAGGTGGACTGTCTCTTTACACCTCGTTTCTGGTTGTCCTCTCAAACCAGCTACCATTTTTGCTTACTCTCTCTGGCACTCTACACATATATAGATTACCCGGAGCGCTCACAAGGATCAGGGAACGACGGGAAAAGGGAGGGGAATTATGCCTAGCTGCTGCCCTACAAACACACATAGGTTGAAGTGGGCGGGAGCGGTGCTCCCATGCTTTTATGTTTAAGTTTCACAGTTCTTATACTTTTATTTTAAAAAGAAACCGTTCTGGAATGGTTTCGTTGTAAAATAAAAGTGTAGGAAGAAGTTGGAGCATAGTCGGCCTGTTTGGGTTTTTGTATTGTGTGTGGGAGGGGGTGCAGGAATGGGGGTTGTGGGGAGCGGGGTAGGAACATAGTTCCACTACTTCTTTTCGTACACTTAAACCACTGCGAAACACACGAGTAGCCATTGACCTTCAGTGAGAAACCGTCTGCAGTGCAAAGGCCGGTGCCCTGTCCGGTTACTGGACAATTTAAAGCAGTGCTACCTCACACCACGTTTATTCAGTTCCTTTTCGTGATATTGTTCCTATGGCCATCTTCAGCGATTGTAGGTCAACGGTGGAGGGGCTAGAGTTGCATTTTTCTCACATGTTTTGTGATCCAGTGGCTTTAATATGCCATGTTTTTTTTTGCTGCCTTTGGCCCATTTCTTTAGCCATCACCACTTCTCCAAATATGGTAGGTACGTTGCTTCTTTATAGGGACAGTAATACTCATACACCCTACTTTTGGTGTTTTGTTTGGTTGCCTTTATACTTGTGCACGCGGTTTGCATTTTTATGTACTGCTGATGAATCAGGGGCCAAAGTCTGGTTTGTTTCAATAAAACCTTTTGCAAAAACTAGAGCAAGAGCTTGAGAGGCAGGCCATTTTGATTGGGAGCTAGGGTTCCTGGGATATGAAAAGGCATCTCCCAATGTCTTAGTTATCATGTAGGGAAGGATGACGGCAGTCTCTGTACCCAGCAATTAGCGCCTACATTCCACCCTGGCCACCTCAACATATCCTGCAGCTTTCCAGTGCCTCCTTGGACAGTATCCCACGAGGCAGCTTTCCACACACCTCATCTTCCAGAACCCCAAAGTCTCGCTTCCAGTGCACCAGTCTTCCGATCGTGGAAACAGTAGAGGTCATGGTTCAACAAGGCAACATTTTCGGTAGACTCGGCAAGTGAAACGGAATATAGATAAAGCCAAAGACTCATGCTTGTTGTAGCTATCCACAGGGGTGTTGCTAGGTCTGGAAAAGACCCAGGGCTACTCTAATGTCAGAACTGTTGAGACTGGGGGCTAGCTAGCCTTTTGGCTGTAGCTCCTGAGATTCTATCCGGGGCTACAATCAAAAGACCAGGGGCTATAGCCCCCATAACCTCCCCTCCCCCCTAGCAAATCCTCTGGCTATCCAAACTGGTATATGTGTCCTGTCATGTACAGACATGTTTTACTTAGAGTGTGTATTATAAGTCAATTAAAATTGCAGAGCCCAACTTCCATTTATTCCCTAAAAGGGTTTCTTAATGAATCGCTTTAAGTCACGTTCCACATTTAAGTGTGGATGGACATTTATGTTCCCATAACGTGCTAAGTTTTTATGCAAATCGCCAGGATGGGTTCTATGGAGATATACTGCATTGCAATCTAGCCTAGGGCCACGCCCCTGGGTCCCCTCTCCCGCTTCAAGGCTGAGAGGGTTTCCCCCAGTAAATGCTTTCCATTTGCAGCACTGCCTTCACCCCTGTCTGTATTCACCATGTAAGAGAAACTGGGGCTATGCTCATTTCCATGGTGGTCATATTTGAAATGATCCACCTGCCTGTCCAGATTTAACATTTCTTTGCACGTATTTAACATCTCGCGAGTTAGCAGACGGTTTAACTAGTCGGAAAAGGTGCAGCGGCCCCCATTAGGAGCCTCATTTCACTCCGTCTTGAACTTGAGACGCGGCGTAATCGGTCAGGGATGCCAGTTATGCTATTGTGATGGTATTTAGGGGCATTTTGTATTAGCAGGCAGGTAGAATTGAATATGTATTGTTAAATGGTATTTTTCCTTACAAAGTGTATCGGGAGACTGCACATCCCAAGCCAAGATGGGGGTCAGAGAGGTTCACATGCTTCTGTGGGGACTCTGGAGGGTGCGCTCAACCGTTAAAACTGCCTTTCAACTGATGTTCTCAACAAGTTAGACTACAACTTGCGGTTTCTTGTGTAGCCTACCTCCCTGGCATCAAACATTTGTAGCGCCCCCCGAAATCCACAGGGTAGGCTATATTTTTGCCCACTGCAGCATTCTTTCACTGTTTTGTTTGGTCACAGAGTTGTGGGGCGGACGGGTAGTTGAGGTTAGACTCCAAACCCTCCCAACCCCAATTGCCAACATCTACTCCTACCATACTGCTTCACCCAAAATGTATTTTCGGGCCAAACATTACCAAAAAAAAAAACAGACCAGAGAAAAATACTTGGCAAAATGACTTGATCCCATCTACTGGGGTTTCCAGTCGGAGCACTTCACTGCAAGCCCCGTATCTCTTCAGAACCAGCGATGCAGGCAGACACTACTCCCTCCCTTTTCTAGAGAGTTTACGGTTTCACCCAGTAAGCACACAGAGGTCAGTAGCAAAGGGATGTGCGAATCATGTCCTTTATCTGTGGAAGAAAAAACTAATTTGGTCTTTAACACCACTTCATTTTAGGAAACACCAGCTCCATTAAGAGACTCCTACTTTCAAGTGACACTACCACCAGTGCTAGAGCACCATATCTTTATGAATGGTTTCTCATTGCCCTGCAGTCACTGAGCTCAAGCTCAGTGGTGATATGTTCTTCCCTGCAAGAAAGCAAAACTCAAAATAGGCTGTCCATTCCTAAGTCGGGATACATTCTTTGACAAAGACACCAGTATCCTGTGTGCAAGAATTACAGCACTGAAAACAGGGGGTGGGGGGGCGATCAGCGAGTAAAACAGTAGAAACACAATTTACCTGAAGGGCGACCCATGAGGATCTTCTCTGACCAAGCCTCAGCCACTCCATCCCCCATCAATTGCGGAGTCCCCACAGCGCTCATGCACTTCCCCCACCCTCTACAATCTATTCACACTACCCCTCTTTAAAGATCTAGACAAGAACGACATTTCATTCACAAACTATGCCGATGACAAGCAAATTCTCCTCACCCTCTCCTATGAACAAGACCTAAACACCCTAACGGAGACCTACGCACTAATTCAGGCCTGGATGGCGGCCAACAGGCTAGGTCTCAATGGGAACAAAACAGAAATTCTACTGGTTGGTCCCAAGAATATTAAGAACAAATTAGACAGCCAATATAGCTCATTCAGCATCGAGGATTCCGGCATCACGGCCTCTACTGCAGTCAAAACTCTGGGGGTGTACCTTGACTCCACTTTATCAATGAAGCGTCAAGTCAGTGCCATCTCATCAGCAGCTCACACCACCAAAATCATTGATGCAGCAAAACCTTACCTTTCTGCAAATAACTGCCTGATCATAGCCAGGGCCACCATTGGTGCCAAACTGGACTATTGCAATCTCCTGCTCCTAGGCACCTCGTTCAACAATCTCAAACTGCAAATCATGCAACAGAACACTCTCAGAGCGCCACTTAGCATTCTCAGGAGGGAGCATATCTCGCAGGCTACACAAGACGCTCACTGGCTCCCAGTCAATGAGCACATACTGTTCAAGACCCTCACCATAGATGCCTCTTGCAGTCAGCACCTCCATATCTGTCGGAACGAATCTACCCGAAAACAGACCTAAACGTGCCCATTAATCACACCAGCTCTCAATCCCAGCCTTCAAGAGATCAAAGCCGGTGGTGCCAGCTTCTCGGTGCTAGCACCTAAAAACTGGAATGCACTACCTCTCAAGCTCAGGAAGAAACCTCCTTCATTGCGTTTAGAAAAGCCTTGAAAACAAAGCTTTTCAACTAGACAGTACTTAAGGTAGTTCCCCTGTTACCATGGAACATACCTGCTGTATCATCACTGAAATGTACCATGTAAATGTTTCATGTCTATGAACTCTTTACTCAAGTGAAAACTAACAGCACCACAATGCCTTAGGGCTGCTGTGCACTTTATAAATTCAAATAAAATAAATAAGGATGGTAGGTAGTGCAAGGATGCTGGGGGCTCAAACCAATACCCATGGTGCCGCCCCCAGCCCTAGCAGACAAGAGTTGGAGATACCAAGCGATCCGACTCCAATGAAGAGTATGAGAATTCAAATTTTAAGAAATAATTAATTATTCTCGTAAAGCAGTTGTAAATACGTGGATTAGGCTTTTCCAGTGACAAGAATAGTCTTCCACTGCAGTCCAGGCGCATAGGTGAATAAACATTCATAGAGGACATTTAGGCGAGTGAGAGAGAGAGAGAGAGAGAGAGAGAGAGAGAAAGAGAGAAAGAGAGAGAGAAGAAAGAGAGAGAGAAAGAGAGAAGAGAGAGAAAGAGAGAGAGAAAGAGAGAGAGAAAGAGAGAGAGAAAGAGAGAGAAAAGAGAGAGAAAGAGAGAGAAAGAGAGAGAGAGAGAGAGAGAGAAAGAGAGAGAGAAAGAGAGAGAGAGAGAGAGAGAGAGAGAGAGAGAGAGAGTGAGAGAGAGAGAGAGAGAGAGAGAGAGAGAGAGAGAGAGAGAGGTTGTGCGTGTGTGTGGTTGTTGGCCAAGATGCCCCAGAAAATATGCAAGCTCAAATACTACCCGTTTGCAGCTAACTGGCTCTGCCGCCTATCAGTTTTATGCTTAATCCCCTCTCCTAGTGAGACACCCAGCACCATTTGCTGGACTTCTGGACCTTTTTCTTGTTCTCCTGAATAGGGGGGGGTGGGGTTCATTCATTCTTTGCTGCTCCAATCATGGGAACTCTTGTTTTATTTTACAGAGTCTTGCATTCCTCCATACCTTCTGTGGGCATCTGTGTTACACTTTTGCAGCACACAGCACCAGATGTGCAGTGTTGCTGGGAGTCCTTTGGGTGCTCCTTTTTATATTTTATTTTCCTTAAAAACGACTGTTTGTTCTTAAGGCTAGGGGAATACTTTTTATCCTTCCTAGCTTACCCTTTTGAGAGATCAGCACACATCACCTCATATGGCGTGCTGAAGGGATGTCTGGTATCTTCCCCCCCCCCTGCTCCCTGCTCCCGCAACATTTTGGTTACAGTAACAACCCTATAGTTCCGGCTAGTAGTAGTGGACATGTTCTACCGACTTTGTGCAATTTCACAGGTGCAGTTATATACAAAAAGGGTCACCCATGTTCCAACACAGTGGCATCTTACGTTTTTTGCCATTTCTTGTGTGATTTTTCTTTCTTGGCCCTGCATCCTGGGAGGGGGAGGTCTTGATGTGAGTTTTCAGCTGGAACCCTTTGTGTAGCCAGTTTGTCAGCGAGGAGAGGAAGCATGGGAGGATCCAAAACTCTGCATTCAGGCGCATCCGCAGACAAAGGATAGCAACCAGTTGCCACTGGGGGGCTGGCTATCCTGATTGGACAGCCACCCGCCCCCTTTCGGTAAACTGCAGGGCAGGTTTGCAGAGTAATGAATGGGAAATCCTGATAAAAGGTGAGATTCATGTGGCAGAAGGCAAGTCAACCACTGGAACAGAAGATCCAAAGCAAAAGACGACCAGAGATGCCGACAGACCATTCCAGTAACCGCAAAGACACCACTGCTGCCCTGACCCTGTTTTCAAATTGACAAAGGAGCTCCGAAGAGGATGACCTCCCCTTTGGCTAGTGGGACAACCTAGCCATAAGACGACCTGCAGAATGAGCCATTTCCCAACATGCTGTGACTTTCCAGGGCTGCAAACCGCCAATACCATGGGACCTCTGACCCAACTGCAGTGCATCGTCTTCCCATAAACGAATTGTGAGCTTTAGTTGGACCGCCAAAGACAAGATTACCCCATGCCCCCCACACCTCAAAGATCCCTTACCAGAGTGCACGACTGCAGAATCAAGGTGGATTGACCGGCGGTGATCTTTCACTGTTGGAGCTTGTAAAAAGGCGCCAAAACCACATACCGACGTGGTAGTCTGAAGAAATCCGCAGAGGGTCCTTTCTCGCGACTGCTGCTGTGACATCCCTTCCAGAGCCCCGCTTTCATCACCACAACCAAGGAACAGGAAACTGGGTCTACTGCTGCTACACAGGAAAGAATCCAGCTGCCTCTTCAATAACCCCGAGGTACGTTGGGCCTCAAGGTAGTACTTCACCCAAGCCAATTCGTCACGGTGTCACTGGAGCGCTATATCCAGAGGTTGGGTGTGCACCCATAGCCTTTACCTATGCCTTACAGCTTGTGCACCTATAGGGAGTTCTTTCCAGGGTCCCTGTTAACTGTCATTCCACTAGAGCATCCTACTTGAAAGTAATTAAAGTATCTTTGCCTTTGCTACTGCTGCATATGGACTTTGCAGTCCCCCTCAACTGACTTTGAAGAATGCTCAACTGGTTTGGGAATGGATTGTCAAAGTATTAGACTCATTGAAAAGTATTACAAGTAGTATATTGTGGTTGCTAGTGCTGAATAACCCCTTTTCCTTACAACAGAACATTGAGTGACTTCAATTCACTTCTTAATCATTGAACTGTGTTCATGACTGGTGCAAGCCACTACAACTGAAGCATTCACCTGAAAAAGTGTTGCTTAGGTTTTCCATTTGTGTTGGCTAGTCAAAATAGTATTTACTTTCCTTTGCCTTGTGTATGTATAAAATAAATGTATATATGTGCATTGTACTCATCTACAGGTCACATTCTTCACATAAGATAGGCCTGGCTGCTATACCATTCTACCAAACATTTGGGTAGTATAGTAAGAGTTGGGGCCTATAGACCAAGGGATAGTTTTATAGAGTAACCTTCTGGTAGACTTCAGGAAAACTCCCCTAACAACCTCGAGTTACAGAACAGGGCTTGCATTGGTATCATACAAAACAACAGTGACAGATTGGACATTAATTCAAGAGCTCCAAAGGCCACCAAGCCCCATAGCAAGCAACTTTCAGATTTTATGGCATTTTGCCATAACCAACCTTCCCTCCTTTGAAGTTAGCGACGCAGATTATGCTCAGGTCACTACTCGCCATTGCGGAGTGGGGCACCAAATGTAAAGTGATCTTCATTATCCAGATAATAATCGTACACATCTAACTTCATCCATGTATACCAGCGGGCCCAGACAACAGGGATTGGAATTACACTCCTGGATGGTAGGAGAATCAAGACTGTTGTATATAGTGGAGACGTTTGTTTTAAACACTGTCCATCCATGGGAAATAAACCAGTTTGCATTTCAATATTCACCTTTCAGAAAGTGACCAATGTCTGGTGGTACATTGACACTGCAGACTTAAGTTACGCATTTGTATTCCCTGTTGCACATGCCTGGCCACAGCTCACAAAGTCCCTTTGCTGTAGCCAAGATGTCTGCTCACTGGGGGAGGCATGCAAGAAAAGTGTGTGATCCGGGCATATACTCTCCTTTAGGCACAATCATTCAGCAAACACTTGCCCCAGGCAGAACTAAGGGTACCTAAACTGTTGCCTCTTGTGTGATACAGCCAGAGAACCCCAGTGTGCTAGATCATAACCAGGGGCTCCAACAATCTGCTAGTCTAGTGTTTCTCTCTTCTAACCGAATGCTATTCAGGCAGGACCAACTGGAGAATCGTGTCCCATTTGTTGAAAATGCTGCCCACCAATAGGATCACCAGCCTCTTCTTGCTGTATGTATGCTTCTTTGTCAAAGTTGCTAAATGTCACGGGAGGCATGACTGTACCATCAAATGCATGCCAGCAAAACAAACACTGTCCTCGCACAAAATCTCCACGCGGAGTACTGGCACACCAAATACAAACACTCCGTACAACAATGCCCGACTCACCATCCTCAATGGGCCGTTTACATCAAAACGTGTAAAAGTGTCAGCCTTTGGCACAGGCAGAATGATCCTGCGTGTGTAATAGGGAGCAGCCACTGGTCCATCCTCACATCACCCACATCGGGATCTAAATGAGACTCCGGAGCTCTCGCAGTCATCATCCAGGGTTCCATGCATCATCACATTCATGACATCACAAACCCCTCTCTTTCACATGCAAGCACTGAAGCATGATGCAACAAAAGTGAAACACACCAAGCAAGAGAATCATTTTATGCAAATCCTACATTCCATGATTTTCATCATACCTACATGCCAGCATCTAACCTCCACCACAAAGGGAGTCTAAATTCCCACCTAGGGCTGCAGCAGGTTTTGAAGCAGGAAATACTGTGCCCGATGCAAGGTACTGGAGGGTATTCCTGCCCTTATTGCAGGAGAGCCCACTAACCGTGAGCACTAGATAGGCTTATTATTGGACAGCAATTAAACCAGCACATAGTTGCAATTTAGTGTCTTTTGTACTCGTATAGAAAAACAAAGAATGCACTCACTCATCTAAAATGCTGTTTTCATGTAGAGAGTTGTTGTATTGTAAGTAGTATTAGAATAAGGAATAGAACATGACAGCAGTAGATCGAATGTAGAATGTAAGTAGTATTAGAATAAGGAATAGAACATGACAGCAGTAGATCGAATGTAGAATGTTAGAATGTGGGATGTCAGTTATGAAAAGATGATTAAAGGATTTAGTTTACATTACGCGGTCTCTGATTAATGATTGGCAGCATCAAGCTGGATAATACAGTTGGCGACGAGGATGGACAGGAAAAGATTAAAAAAATTGCGGCGGCCGCAGCGTGGAAAAAGGAAAGTGAAGGTACTGTGTTCAAGTGAAATGAACATTTTGAGATATGATGAGACGCGTTACACATAAGGAATAACAGGACGGTCTTTAACATAATCTGATGCTAGCATTGAAAGCATTGAAATTCAAAACGAATTGAAACGTGTACATACCAGAGTGCCAGAGTGCGCAAGAAAAGAAGGCGTGAAAGAAGCTCGTAGATAAGGTGCAGACGCTCGTAAACATACAAAGCGATAGAGGAAAGTACGTTAGGACGTAAAAGGCGTGCCGAGGAAGTGCGTCACAAGCGATATTCAGAGTAAAGCACCTTACACAACGTGAATTACGTGCCGCCATCTTGAGGACAACTAAACATTATGCATACCTATGAATAGAAAATATACCAAATAGTGAAACGCTACATGGGTCGGTCATGAGGATGCCAAAGGATTTTATTTTGTAGCGAAACATAAAGACACAGTGTATGCAGAGGTAAACCGAACAATTGAGTGACAGTATACAGCAAGATGCAAACAGTAATACAGTATAAACACACACGCTGACTAATTATTGATGCAGTGTTGCACAGCAATAAAATAAAAATACAATAGTGAAGCTTGCACAACTAATGTTCGCACAAACAAGGAATAGACGTGGGAATAATGCACGCAATTTAAAGTGGCAATGAAGGTGATAAAATAGCAAATAAAATGTGGCATGGAGCATTGCTAAAATAAGATTTGGAAATAACATTTCAAGGTGAAAAAAATAATTGATAAAAACAGCAGATACAATTTATAAGTGTTAAGAGGTCTTCTGAAAATGGAAATCCAAGTGGAGATGCGAGTGCAGCAGCTACACGTGCGACGCCGCAAATTATATCAACTGATCCAACGAATTTCCTAAGGAAACCTAACCCTTTTGATCTGGAACCTCAAGAAAACCAACGACAGAAGTGGCAAGAATGGATTGAGGACATTGAAGAATTTTTGAGAACGGTAGGAAATCAAAATGCCACAAATAAGTTGGATATCTTTGCAAATCTAGTAGGGAGGGAAATGAAAAAATGTCATTAAGACAACACCTCCAGAAGACAAATCAACATATCAACTATTTATAACAGCAATAAATGCGAAGATTATTGTACCTCCCAACAAAGATTATGAGCGGTACATCATCAATCAGTGTACTCAAAGCCCAAGTGAGACCATTGCACAATTTGCATTGCGTTTGCAAAGGAAAGCCATGTATTGCGATTTTTCAAAATTCAATGACGACGAGGAAATCAGACTGAATAATTGAAGGTTTCTTGTCTTCACAATTCAGAAAGCAATTATTTAAAAAGTCACTTCCTTTGAAAGAGATGCTTGAGCTAGCGCGAATATATGAAAGAATAGACACTCAAGCAGCTAACAGAGAATCACAAAGGAATAGACACTGTTGCTGTTTTGAGCCAGAGACAAAATATGCAATGGCAAAAGAAAAATCCAAGTGAACCTCAATGGGGTAACAATAATCGCAAAGGATATGGAGAAAGGCAATGTTATAGGTGTGGGTTCGAGTTTCCGCACAAAAGTCAATGTCCTGCTTTTGGCCACACGGGTCTATGCTGTGGTTAAGTAAACAATTTTTCAGAGCATGTGCAGAAAAAGAATGCCTTGGATGTCTACACAAAGACCAAATGGACAAGCAGTCCAGCTTTGAAGGTATGAAAATCAACGATAATTTAATGTAAGGACAAACATGGAAGGAGGGGAAGAAACCAAATTAAGACCCAGGTCAATTAAACATACGATCAAGTCAACCTAGTATTCGGCCAGGATTTGTGAGAACCATGGATGCTTTGGAAATTGATGAGACAAGCAGGATCAGAACAAACATTGGTATCGCAGACAAATAACAAAAAATCAGAATTCCATGAATGAAATATGCAATGATCCTTATGAAAACCCTCCAGTTGAAAATAGAAGGAACGTGGATGTTGATGTAAATGAGGAATATGTAGACTACGACATGTATGGTAAGGAATATGTACAGCTAATAGATGAAGTATCAGATAAAAGTAGAGCAATAAAAAGGTAACTATAAGCATGGGAGGCCAAAACATACCTTTCCTGGTAGACACTGGGGCTACAGTGAATGTGATGAGTAACAAAATATATGAAGGAATATCTAATTTATATTTGCTGCAAATGTCAAGAGCAAACATATTTCAGTGGGGTGCTACACAGCCATTCACTGTAAAAGGAAAATTCATGTGTGATTTGATACACAAGGACATTCATATTCCTGCTGAAACCTTTGTAATTGAAAGTCCTGTAGAAGGAAGATGCCTCATCAGCTGCAAAACTGCAACAGGTCTAGGAATTATTAACGTGAATTATAGCAAAAACGAAATGATAAAAGGCACTCCGCCTAAGAGACAAGAGATACAAAATGTAGTGAAGAGTGAAATGAATATGGAAGTGATCAAAAGGAAGTTTCCTAAATTGTTTGAAGAAGTAGGTAAACTAAAGGGAGACGCAGTGCACCTTCATATTGATTTACAAGTCAAACCAACGCCACAACACCCAAGAAAAATAGGGTTTCATCTCCAAGAAAAGAGATCTAAGGAATTAAGACAGTTGATTGATAACGATATAATTGAAAGGGTGGAGAGTGGTCCAACGCTGTGGGTGTCGCCGTTAGTAGTGGTTCCTAAGGCTGATTGGCGCATCCGCTTATGTGTGGACATGAGGATTCCCAATGTTGCAATACAGAGAGAACGACACCCAGGTACTAGCATTGAGGACATGATTATAAGATTAAATCGAGCAACGAGGTTTACAAAACTTGACTTAAATCAGGGGTACCATCAATTGGAAATTGATCCCGAGTCCAGATACATCACTACATTTGCAACTCATGAGGGTTTGTACAGATACACAAGATTAAACTTTGGAATATCTTCAGCAGCAGAACTATTTCAGGAAGCGATTAGGAAAGTGATTGCTCCTGTGAAAAACACATTTAATTACAGTGATATACTGATACATGGCACTACGGAACATGATAAAGCACTGGAACGAGTATGCATGGCGTTACAAAATAGTGGTCCAACGCTAAATGAGTCCAAATGTGAAATCAAGAGTCTGCGTTTTTTTTGACATCTTTTCTCTGGGAAAGGGATAAGAGCGGATCCGAGCAAAGTAAGTACCATTCTTGATCTGGAACCACCAAGAAATATAGCTGAAGTGAGGTAATTCCTGGGAATGAACTGATATTGTCCCAGTTATGTGCCTAATTTTGCAATGTTAACGGATCCTTTGCGACAGCTATTAAAGAAGGAAACCATATTTGTGTGGGATGAAAACTGCAAGAATAGCTGAGCTAAGAAAGAAAGAGCTTGTTGAAGGCCGACAGCTATCTTATTACAATCCAGTATGGGAAACGGAAGTAATAGTAGATGCAAGTCCTATAGGTGTAAGAGTAATATTAGCACAAGTTGAACCAAAGCACCCTGAAAGGCATATCATGCCTAGTCGAGCTTTGAACAGCATTGAACAGAAATACTCGCAAGCAGAAAAAGAAAGTTTGGCTGCCCTTTGGGGCTTGTGAGAAGTTTCATCACTTCATAATAGGAAAACTTTTAGTGCTTGTCACGGATCACCAGGCTTTGATATCTCTATTTGGAAATCCACGGGTGAAAATGCCTCCACGTATTGAAAGGTGGGGAATACGATTACAAGAATATGATTATCGAATTGTACACAAGCCTGATAAAGAGGCAAACCCTGCTAATTATTTGTCCCAACATCCGACAGCAAAAGGTGAAGATAAGATGCAAGTTGAAGCAGAGAATTATGTATCATATCTATCTGCAAATGCTTTGCCACCAACAATATCAAGAGCAGTATTCATTGACAAGAGCAAAGGTGATCCAACAATTCAAGCAGCAATAAAACTAACAATAAATGGTCAATGGAAAAGATTTTTGGCAAAGAAAGAAGTTAATAAGGAAGTGGATATACGGGAACTGCAGAGAATGTCGAAGGTCTGTGGAGAGCTGGCATCAACAAATGATGGCAAGAGGAAATAAGCTGGTGGCACCTAAGAGTTTAAAGAAATCTCTAGTGATGTTGGCACATGAAGGTCAGAGGGATAACGAACACACAGAAAATGTTGAGAAATAATGTATGGTTCCCGTGGATGGATGCCATGGTTGAGAACTTTGTGAAGAAATGTTTTGCATGTCAAGTATCTGCGCCTTATAGCAATCCTAGTCCACTTCATATTGTTCCTATGCCTAAAGCACCCTGGAATAGGGTATCTATGGATTTCCATGGATCATTGAAAGAAGGAGGATATTTGCTGGGGATACTGGATGAGTATTCGCGATTTCCATTGGTGACACATGTAGTTTCGACAGCTTTTCATCATGTGGTGGGGGTTCTGGATGAAGTTTTTAGTGAATGGGGAATTCCCAAGACAGTCAAAACAGATAATGGTCCTCCATTTCAAGGGCATCAATTTGATAAATTTGCAGGATTCCTGGGTTTTAAACATCAAATAATTACACCATTGTGGCCACAAGCGAATGGCATGGTGGAGAAATTCATGCTCAATCTGAAGAGGACCAGGCAGAAAGCTGTAGTGGAGAATATGGCAATGGCTCAAGCGGTGTCACAAATGCTGAGGAACTATCGCAATACTCTAAATGATATAACAGGATATTCTCCATTTGAACTGATGATACGATATAGGCCCCAAACTCGCATCCCACAGTTAAATGAGTATATCCTGGAAGAGGATGAGGAAATAAGGCAACGGGATGAGGAAAAGAGAAAGAAGATCAAAGAATGGTCTGATACTAAAAGGAAGACAAAAGATGACAATATTGAAGTGGGAGAAAAGGTGTTGGTTCGGCAGAGGTCCTGTTCTAAATTAGATTCGAAATATAAGCCGGTGGTGTGGAGAGTAAATAAAGTAAAGGGTCCTATGATTACTGCAGTGGATGAGGATAACCATGAAATTACAAGGAACATGTCAATTTTCAGGAGGCTGTTTCAAGATGATCTGGTTGATGATGAGCCAAGCAGGGCAAAATGTAGACATGGTGGAGATGGTGAAGTAAACAATGACATTTCAATGTGGGATGATCTTTCGGTGAACTCTGGAGACCTCCAGGATGGTAGCGAAGGAGTGACTAAACGTACAAGGGAGATTTAGGAAACTGGTAATGGGTTAGGTCCTGGTGATGGAGATATAGGAGGTAGGACTGAACCCGGTATTAGAGGACTGGAACCTGATGTTCGAGTTGAAGTAAATAGAAGCCAAACTTGTCGTGTAGTGCGTAAACCAGATAGGCTTATTGAGCAGATGTAGGCGCATAAACAAGCCAACAAACTAAGTACAGAATAAGCATTGTTACATGGATGTGTGATAAAAGTAAGAATTTAAAATGTACATATTTATAAATTTCGGTTATAAGTGAAATGTTAAGCAAAGGGGGAGTTGTTGTAAGTAGTATTAGAATAAGGAATAGAACGTGACAGCAGTATATCGAATGTAGAATGTTAGAATGTAGAACTGGGGTTTAGAATGTGGGATTTGTCAGTTACGAAAATATGATTAAAGGAGTTAGTTTACATTACGCGGTCTCTGATTAATGTTTGGCAGTATCAAGCTGGATAAAACAAGCACTTGTGTACAGGCGTGTTATAAATGACTTATCATATCATACCATACATGAGCATTAAAAGAAGTATAGCTTTATGCAATCACCAATAAAGTAGTTAACCTACTCTTCTAATAACTTCAAACAACCAATCAGCACTGTTTGCATAGCAGTTATGGCACAGTTGCAATTATAGTCACAACAGAGGGGCTGTCTGGATTGGTGAGGTAATGCATATCAATCCCGGTAAAACCCATTAGATGGAAAGGGTTATCAAAATTTCAAAACTACATGGTTTCTAACCAACGCAAACTAACGCCAGGCATTCAAAAACTACAGGTAAACATTTTCAAATGCCCCCTGCAAGTATTCCGTTCGTCTGTCCTCATGCTTGGATTGATCCACTTATCCTGGCCAAGTAAAGACCGGGGCAGCTCAGGCTGTGGTTCTGCATTGTGCCCTGATGCCTCGGGCCTGATGGAGCGCGTTACAAATAAAACAAATACAAAATACAAATATAATCCCTCTGAATCATCCACAAGGCGATCTGGGCACAGGGACCACACTATCTTCAACTTTATCTTACTAAATAATTCTCCCTCTAGACCACTACGCACCTCTGGCTCCAACTCTGTGTGTAAAGTGTTTCCTAAACAGAGGGCAGGTGGTCGTTCACTTTCCTCAGCTGACTTCCTCTTATGGAACAGCCTCTCCCTCCCTCTGTGCCTTGAGCAGGACCTTCTTAAATTCCAGAAGCTCCTCAAGACTCACTCTTTACCTCCTCCTTCCTGTCTTTTCCCTGCTATTCCCACAGTTGCCGCGATTGGTGTCCTGGGCCCTTCTGCATCCTCCAGAGCCTGACCTCCCCACCCAATTGGCCCAGCTTCTGTCTGTCCTCTGCACTTGCACTGACACCCTACCCCCCTACGCTCTAGAGACTCGCACTTGCACCCCTCACGGCTCCAGGCAGTGTTGCACTCAAAATGTCTAGCACTTCATCTGTGGCTCACCAATGAGCTCAGACGCCCCAGCACTTACACCCCTGCCCTCTTCATTGCTGCACTTGCACGTTCTGAATAGTCACAAGGCATAATAGGTTTGTCCTCTGACCACCCCACCCCCACTCCCCTGCTCTTAAATATTGTGTTTTCTATGTATTTCAATGCATCTCCCACTCCTGCTCCCTCCCTTGCTCTGTGGGCACTTTGAAACAGTATTGTCTTCTTGTATAAGAGCCTAACAAGCAAACAAATACTAATTCAGTGAGCCACCAGCAGAGGAATGGTTGAAAAGCTACCTCGCAAAAATAATCATGTATAACTATGGAAAAGAAAAAAAAAAGAAAAGAAATGAACACATGACTCATGCACTGAAACAGTCAAAACATTTGCATATGGAAGAATTGGCCAAGTGTCAAAAAATTGGCAAAGGGTCAATTCTAGGTTCATAGACAGATCTGTCGTGGCCAATGCATTAAAATAGCAGTGTGCTTTCTATAACCCTAGCAGTTAAGCTCTGAATCAGCTAGGTCCCCCAGCTGTGCCTCATCTGGCTTCTTCAGGATAGTGGTCTCTGGTTGCCTCTACAGTCTATCAGTGCAGTCCTGAGCAGCCACTTCTATAGAGCATAAACCTATCCCTCAAGTTTTTCTATAAACCAGTTAGCACATGCCAACTTGTGGATGCGACTGTTCTAATCAGCAGATTTGAGCAGATGCCCTCAATGCCAATGTCTGCCGCCCATAGAATAACATGGGTTTTTACAATACACTTTTCGCCCATCTTGCGAACGCTTTCAAGGAACATCACTGTACCACTTCAGACTAGTAATTCACAGCAAGGTTAAGTATCCTATTGAATAACATGGGATTGTAAGGAACCCATGGTATCAAAAGTAAGAACGCAACACAAAGAGCAAGTTCAAGGGTGTTTATTGAACAGTTTAAGGGGTTATAACTTGCCTAATGCTAGAATGGGAGTAATCTCAAAGAAAGAAAGAAAGAAAGAAAGAAAGAAAGAAAGAAAGAAAGAAAGAAAGAAAGAAAAGAAAGAAAGAAAGAAAGAAAGAAAGAAAGAAAGAAAGAAAGAAAGAAAGAAAGAAAGAAAGAAAGAAAGAAAGAAAGAAAGAAAGAAAGAAAGAAAGAAAGAAAGAAAGAAAGAAAGAAAGAAAGAAAGAAAGAAAGAAAGAAAGAAAGAAAGAAAGAAAGAAAGAAAGAAAGAAAGAAAGAAAGAAAGAAAGAAAGAAAGAAAGAAAGAAAGAAAGAAAGAAAGAAAGAAAGAAAGAAAGAAAGAAAGAAAGAAAGAAAGAAAGAAAGAAAGAAAGAAAGAAAGAAAGAAAGAAAGAAAGAAAGAAAGAAAGAAAGAAAGAGTCCTAGTCAGTCTATGTCAAATCAAGATGGAATATACTAAAGAACAAATGCCTGCCCCATCTCTTATACAAAAAGTGTGTAAAGGGGAATGTGTATGCAAAGGAAAGTCAGTGTTATAACAAAGGATCAAGATGGCTGAGTCAGCTCTCCTACGTAGTAAGGTGGCCCCCGTAGCCAGGATGGCAAACTGGCTCAGGGTATCAAAAAAAGGATTGAGGCCCGTTTGTGGGCTTCCACGTTAAAATGTTCACCAAAAATTTCTTTCAAATTTCTACAAAATTCATAGGTCACCCTCCGTTGGGCTCAGACCGCCCAACAAAAGTAAACGATTCAACGTAGATCTCCCTCAGCTGGGCTCAGACCTTCCAATCTCAGCTTTTGCAAAGGCTCCCTTCCCCAAGCTTTATTCACATTCGTTAGGGGGTTCCCTTCACCCAACTATTTCATGTTCTAGGCCTCCATCAGTCGGGCTCGGACTTTCAAATGTGCAAGGCTTTTCTACAAACCTCTGCAGGACCACTTAGACTTTCACTTCAGCTCTCCCTTATGGAATTTGCCCCATTGTCTCTTGGTATGGGTAGTTCCACAACACAATTCACTGTAGGTTCCCCTCAGTCATACTCAAGCCTGCTTCCTTGCTTTGGTTTCCCTGTCGAAAACATTCGAACGCGCAAGTATTTGACATGCACCTCAACATGACCACTTTGACCTATTCAGTTCGTAGAGAATTTCGAAAAGCACTCAATTCAGCCGAAACCACTGCTAAAATGTAAGGGTTCTAATCGTTTGCTGAAAAAACTACCAGTCCCCTAATGCACTTGGACTCAGTTCATTACTTTCAATTATGCTTCAGACAAACATGCCACTGGGTTCCTCTCTCTCGTAGACCCCACCCAAGTGAGACAGCGCTGACAGGCAGGATCTGGTGCTTTCTTGGGAGGAGGTCAGGCCCTCGCCACCTGCCCCTCCCCTTATCCTTCATTCTACCGGGAGGGAAGTGGATACTTCTTTGTTGGCGTTTCCTCCCAAACCCTGTCGTTCACCCGGGAGGTAGTGCGCAACGCACCAGAGGAAAGCGCACTGGCTTAGAAATAGCCAGCTCTGAGCAGCTCTCTCTGCTCTGGCTTCCAGGTACCGTCCAGCGTCGCTAGCTTGCTCTCCAGGGTGTTGGTACTTCGGTAGGGATACTCCGCCGCTCTCAGACTTGCAGCCTCCCTCTAAGCTTCCCAAGAACAACTCTCTTCTCCTCCCCTGCAGGCTCCTTTTATGCATCTGTGAGATGTTAATTGTCTGCAGGTGTTTGGTCAAGGTTGGGTCTGCCGGACCTTGCTGGTCCTCGTTAACAGGACAGACTGCTGTCAGAATAGGTCCTCTAGGTCTTACCGTTTTCTCCTTTTGTAATCGTCATACTCTTAGACCCTCTCTTACTCGTCTCAGTCTTTTGGTATTCTAGTAGAAGAATGGGATTATGGGAGTTGAAGTGTCCTTTGAAAGGGAAAGGAAATATAGGGTAGAGTTTTGTCAGAAAAATGGGGTTTGGATACAAGGTTGCAGAGAAATGAGTTTCACTGAAGAAGAGGTAAAATTTGCATTGGGGTTTAGGGATGGTTTCGGTTCCCCCTAATGGTTCAGTCTTCTTTCCCGTAAGGAAAAAGGTTGCAGGACGTTGATGACTTTATCCCATAAAAACAGAAGGGCTGTCTGGTAGGGGTGAATGCAGAGAAAAATATAGATAGCGCGTTCGCCCAAAAGGCGCTCCTCCCGCAGTCCCCAAGGACCACCTTCCCAGGTGATCCTCCCTCGCTTGTTCTCCTCCAGGGTTGGGATCCAAGAGCGATGGCCCTTACCGCTGGACACCCGAATCAGGGATCTCCAGGCAAAGCATGGGAGAAACGCCTCCGGTTTCTCACAGGATTTAAACATCTTTTGAATGTAAAACTTCAGATTAAAGCAGTTTATTATAGTCGCAGCCAATTAGCATCTGTTTGACAGAAATCCATGACCAACAACAGAAGCATGAGGCTGCCCACCACTGTTATTAACAAAAAGACCTGAAATTGTGGAAAAACAGTCCTACGACTATACATTAATTAAAAAAAGGTTTCATGAGGTAAGCAATGGGAAATGCAATTGGTCAATCTTTGGATTGGAAGCAAGAATCTAAAAATGTATTTAATATACAGCACAGGATACATTTCAAAGCAACATCAGATTTCTGAGAAGATGAGCAATTAAAGACGTGTGTGTGTGTGTAACTAGTAAACATTCTTAAATCAAGAAAGAAACGAGTACAAAGTGCCAGTCTCTCGAGCGACGCACAAATGACCAGATTGCTACCAACACCACATTCATGAAAAGTGGGACAAAGTAGGAAGCAAGCAAACAGAAACTAGGAAAACCTCTTAGAAATAACAGAGCCACAGATAGTTGGCTCTACATTAGTTCATCAAGTTGAAACATACAAGGACAAACAAAACCAATTAAAAACTGTGGTTGTTGAAGCCAATGGTGCTTCTATTCCCCACCATTACATTTTTCGGAGCCTTGAGTCCCAGCGGTAGCTAGTCCAAAGTATTGTTGCCTACTCGCATTTTGGCTGTAGGGGGCCAAACTATTACAAGGGTACAGCCTTCTAAAGGGCAAATAAATCAAGAGACGAGCAACATTTTGGAAGTTTGCACTGTCAAGCAAATCGTATTTTCAAAACCAGCATAAAGGAACAATTACTACATTCAGTATCCTGTCGTCAGTTCCTCACTGATCACCAAGGCTTAGTATCCATATCGAAAGGGGCATAACGTCCTTTCATCAAGGGATGTTTTTAAAAAAATTTTTTTTACAGAAAACATTTTAATGAAAAGAAAAAAAACATTAATTTTTTCAGGGGGTTGGAATAATATATATATTTGGAGTACGGGTGTTCAGGATCATATAAAAAATAAGTGGATGGGGGTCGGGGGTAACCCCCCCCAAAATGAAAAATACGATCGTTTTTCCGTTGAAAAATCAGCGGGAAAAACCCAGCAAAAAAAACATCCTGCGATTAAATGACATAGAACCATTGAAAGGAAGGCTTTAAAGATGACATATTTGCAGGAAATTAGGTTCTCAGGGGACGTTACGATCTGATGTGACCAGATCCTGATTTTGCAAGAGTTTATGACCATGCACTCGTTTTTTAATGTCACCGGATTTTCAAAATTCACGTTAACATGGATTGTATACAATTATTTAGCTGTTGCAATTTCAAGGCCATGTTCTACGAGAGAAAGTTAGCACATTAATCGTAAACTACACTGTGTAACAAATCGCTTCAAAACATAATCGGTAATCAAATAGCTTTTTTTAATTTCTGATATGTGCCAATTTCTTTGCCTTCACAAAAGAATGAGAAACAGCAGATAACATTCACTCAGTGCGCACTCCTTTTGGCATTAAACCTGAAGCAATGCTTCCACGGGGTGAGGGGTAATACAAGAAATAAATGAAATCTTTTGTAGGTTTTTATGTACTGCAGTCCGCATAGAATGTTTATTTTAAACATACAGCTTTTCTAGTTAGGCCAACACCGGCATCAAATTAAACTGAAAAGGTTCAAAGACGATTTGTGTTTGCAAGTACGACATGTCAAACTTAATAGCTCAGAACACAAATTAGTGTCAGCTATTGTATGTACCTGTGAAAGCTTCAGGCTGTGGGATCTGCTGAATTGTGGTCAGCCACTTTACTACCCGTGTGTACAGAACTGGTTACCAAGTGACTTCAGTCAAGTCACCTGAAGGGAAATGCTCAGGGGGAAAGAAAATCCTCTCTTCTCGAAGGGGTATTCTACTGACCTGGAGAAAATGTAGAGTATGGGCAGTTTGTGAGCAGCAGCAGGTCTACCCTGCTGCTGCCCATTCCTTTAATTAGAGTTTACAGACTAGTTCGTCATTTTTGTTTGTGTTGATGGGGGCCATGAGACCACAGTGTTGCATGGGCTGGAACCTTGTTTTATGAAGGTGGAGGCTGGGGAGCTTTTTTATTAAGGGTGGGGTGGTTCGAGTTCAGATTTTGTGTGGTCACTCATGACTCCACTCCTCCCAACGTATGGCTCATGGGGCAGTTTATGGGAATGGCTGAGAGGGATAGGAAGATGTTGCACATCGTATAAATATACTGGGGATTGAACATTTTAATAATCCAAGGCAAGCTATACACCGAATGCCTATATGCATATTGAATTAAGTTTGAACAATATAGGGTGGTAAGAGCGTGGAGGCAATTCGTAGAAAAAGTTAGGCATTTGTTGGTCTGAACTAGTCGGTGACAGAAAGTTGTTGTGTATGATGTGATTGTGCGTGAAAGGTGTATGAAAGGGTTAAGGAGTGAGTGGGGGTGACTGAGTGAAAGGTGGGTGACTAAGGAGAAGGTGGGGTGGAGTAGATGGAGTGAAATAGTAGTGGAAGTGTGAAGGGGAGAGTGGAGTGTAGCAGTGGTGTGGAGGAGAGAGTAGCAGTGCAAAGATGGGGAGTTGTAGAGGTAATGTCAGAGGTTGCAGGTCAAATTTAAAAACGTGTTGTCAGAACAATTCTATATATAGACAGCTCAATGTCTACTAATGTATAACATATTACGTAAGAATGAAACACACATTCAGGCATATGAGAACATTTAAGAATCTCCAGAAGAAGCTTGAAATAATTCTGGTTAAGGGAAATTAATGGAAGGATCACATTATTAAAATGTATGGTAGCTCCAAACTGGTGGCTAAGAATGAGGTATTGAATGATTAAGAGTAATTCAGAACAGGACTGCGAGACTTGTCCTTGGCCTCAAGCCCTGGGATCTGATCTCTCCAGCTCTGAAATCTCTCTATTGGCTCCCAGTGGATGCAAGGATTACATTTAAAACCCTCTGCATTGTACACAAGGCTTTCTTTGGCATGGGTCCAAAATAACTTCAGCTATCCCTCCCCTCTCGAGCTCTTCGCTCCTCTAACTCCCTCAGGGTCAGTCATTTCTCAAAGAAATGAGCCGGGGTAGTTCTCGGTCTTCGGTCGGGTCCTCCTTCTGGAACAGCCTCCCTGCCACTCTAAAACCTGATGAGAACCATCTCCGGTTCTGGAAGCACCTCAAGACCTTCCTCTTTGCATCTGCCTTTGCTCCCCTCTCCCTCGCTGACCTGCTCTCTCTTGGTACTGTGCATCTGGTCACCCTCTGTACCCTTGGCCCAGGTACCTTCTCACCCTGCCACCTCTTCTGCACTGCCTCAGGGCCACCCCTTGCACACTGGGGACTGTATCTGTACCCATACAGTCCCCGCACCCCCATTTCTTCTTTTGATGCACTTATCAGACTTACCAAGTCCTGCTGCCCTAAACACAGCACTTGCTGGCTGCACTACCCCCATTTATTGCTCCATTATCCATTTTATTTATACTTATTATTTATCCGTTTATCCTCCGCTCCGCACTTTCCACTCTCCCCCTTCCATGCACTTTTCCCCTTTCCCTTGCACTTGCACATTCTCAATGTCACTGGGCCTATTAAGATCATTGCTTTGTTCTCCTCCCTTGCCTTGTCACGCTCTGAAACAGGTGTATATGAGCGCGATACAAATAAAATATCAGATCATAAGTATCTATATAATGAAGATATTTACAAATATTCTTCAGGAGCTCCTGGACTTGATGGTTTATCAAACCAGGTGATCTAAAGCAATCCTATGTTATGGGCCCAGTTAATAAATCAGCTATTTGCAAAGAACTTTTTGAGGGGGCTAATCTGGAAGCCTCGAAAAAGTCTTACTGATTCATAAAAAAGACCATGCCGAGGAAAACAATTTTTGATTGATAGCCATGGCCAACGTGCCCATCAAAATCTTGTAACCTTATTTATCAGGCATTGGGTAAAAGAAAAAGAACTACCATCTCCTCACCAAACTGGCTTTAGACCTGGATGCCGTACCATACATAACATGGACACCTGGCAATTAATGTTAAGAAATGTTAAATATATGGATAACTTGCCATTGTACATGCAGTTTATTGATTTTACGTCAACATTCGACACAGAAAACAGAGCTGCTTAGGAGGAAATGGAGCAGCTGGGACATGCCAGATCTACTAAAATGTATTAAGCAACTATATTGTGACAATATAGTGCAGGTGCTGCGCAATCAGATGGGGGGGGTGTTATCTGATCCTATCTGCTGGGACGAATCAAGAGAATTCTTTCCACGCTTCCCAATGAGTAGCTACCCCCTTTAAGGTGACTAAAGACTCCAACTCCCGAGAAGAACTTATATAGAACATTATCTGCCTACATGGGAACTGAAAAAAAAAGGTTGTAATTTTTTTTTAATGACTGTTCTGAATCCACCAAGTAGCAACATTTCCTCAATCTCTTTGGTTTCAGGTAATGCTGGATCTCGCCTCAACGCCACAATAGAGGAGTGATACACCCCTTTTCTTTGGGATAACGCACATAAAACCAGGAGGAACTTTGAATCAATAACAGAGCATTACGCAGGGGAGAGCCTCCGACGTAGGTACTTTGACAAGAGGCGGAGTGCTGTAGAGCCAGCGACAGCCTGAGAGCGAAAGAATGCCAGAGGAGAACACCAGAAGCCTGGTGTAGCGAGCAGTGGAGCAAACTGTGGGCACAGTCAAAGACTGCCCCACTTGCTATCGTGACCATGAGGAAGCCGTGGTGGCCTTAGGGCCAGCTAAAAAACGCAGAGTCCAGACAAACGAAACCACCCATATGCTCAAGTGTGCAGAGCCTACCGAAGCGAACAGACTCCGACGGCAAGTCAGCGATAGACTCGAGAAAGCAGAGAACTTGTGAAGGCAAAGCCGACATATTCTGATGCCAGACCTTGTAAACCAGCACAAATCAAGAGAAAGTACCCGGGTGGTTCAGGAAAGAGGGAGGCAACAGAGACTGAACAAAATTATAAAAGAAGATATAATACTGGTTATGGGAACTTGAGAAATTAAGAACATATGTCTTGAGAGGTACCAAGAGAGTTGTTGAATAGATAAGTCGACTAGTATTGGCAGTGCTCTGCGAGAGACATCGAGAAATCAAATGAATTAAGTTTGAACACCGGTTACGGAAGCCTGAGAATCTTCAAGTGTAAGGATTTGGAGGGATAAGTGAGACAAAATAGAATGTTCCGAGATTGGTTCTATTTTATTTTATACATAAAAATTATTTCATTTATTAAACATTTTAAGATCAGATTAATAAGTGTAAAGACAACACATTATCACATTTTTCATAGACAAAGATCAAAATTAAGAGATCATTTAGTGGGGGTAGGAAGGAACAGAACACACCAAAAGTAAAGGGGACGAGAAGAGGGGTCAAAGAAGAATTTCCCTATATTCTCGAAACCATCGAAGGGTATTATATGGTCTAATGTCAATTACACAACCCCGATACCAAACCCATTTCATGTCTGATTAAACATACCGATAGACAATGGTAATCCACAGACTTTCTTCCTGAACCGACCTTCCAATTTTACCCATACATTCTCGGGTATGAAACCTCTAGTTTCTGCACCATACGTTAACATGGGGGTGACGACCTGCTTGAAAAACATTATCGCCGGTAGTATTGAGAATTTTCCAAATTTGGCCTGTATGATTTTTGTCTGTGCTATGCCCGTTCTCAATTTTTTTCCATTTCTCTATGGTACAGTTTATCATGTTCAACATTACTGATAATTAGTCCCAAATACTTATATTCGAATAAAATCTCAATATTAGCATTCTATATGTCCCAAGGTTTCAATTTAGACACCCAGCTCCTCTTGGGACCTAGGATCATAATTTTGCATTTTGCTCGATTTATTTTCAATAAATTTGCATCAGCATATTCAGTGAGGCACAACAAGAGGGCTCGCAGGCCCCCTGGCGTCTTAGCTAGCAACACAAGGTCGTCAGCAGAGAACAATCAGGGGACCGCGTGGCTCCCCCTATATAGGATGCATCAGATCTGATGTTCATAAAATCATGGCGCCCAGCCGACATAAAAAAATGAAAACTGTGTGCTAATCCGTTTTAAACCACGAAAAGTCTTAATTGGGTCTGATAATGAGTCCAAGGCTAGTCTGATTTGAACCGTTGTTTTAGAGTGTAATTCATTTATCCAGAACACCAAATAGTTAGGGCAATTTGCAGCTCTCACCTTGTTTATTAATAGTTTTCTGCAAACTGAGTCGAATGCAGCATGGAAATCAATAAAGGCCATATAGACCGCTTTGCCTTTTTGTTGTTCTTGTCCCTTTATGACTTCCAGGATGTGTAAAATTAATTGCCGTCCCCATTCAAGGCATAAAGCCAGTTTGATTTGGATCTCTCATTCTGGTTGCATCCAGCCACTTGTTAAAATTCCTTAATATGAGTCTTGCAAATATTTTACTCAGTATGTCTAAGAGGGAGATAGGTCTATAATTCGATGGATCGGCATTATCCCCTTTTTTTTATGAATGGGAATGGTGATGGACTTCCTCCATGACAGGGGTATGCACCGGGTTCTCACAATTTGTTTCCAATATGATTAAAGATTTGGGCCCAGGCAACAGGATTTTTTTTTAAAACATAATTAGATGGGCCATCAGGTCCAGGCGTGCAGGATGTTGATAACTTTGAGATGAAGATTATTATATCATCCACATCGAAATCAAGATCTCCTTTTTGCCTACACTCCCCATTTCTACTGACCTTAGTATCAGCATATAAAGATTTATAGAAAACCGCACAGACTTCTTGGGGAACCGGTTTCATTTGACTTATGTGGATTTTGCTTTGTGTATGTTTTAAGAGTGACCAAATTTTGGCCGAATTCTTGGATTGCAATCTGTCACATGCTCTCTGCATCCTGCTGGTACATATGAGGATGTCTTGCTTTTATCCAATTTTTATTTTTACCTTTCAAAGTATTCAATTGGATCACTCGATCATGCAGGATTACCTTGAGGAGCTGCCTTTTATCATATCTGTATTGATTTTTACGAAGAGCCACCTCATGATCATGGGTGTGCGGCAGGTTTAGACCTCTGGTGTTGGTCTTGTTCTTCTTAACTATAAACATTTGCATTTCTTCAACATAGGAAGTCATCTTTTCAGGACCGGGACAAAATTTGTTGTTAGAGAACCGAATGAGATTTTAGTTTAAAGTCTCCAAAGAAAGTGGGGTCCAGTAAAATCTATTTTGATCAGTGTTCATGATCATATTACATGCTAAGGAGGACTCATGTTTTTTCATCAACATTCCAAGACCACTGGGTCGTTTGAATGTCGTGAACACTTACATTTAGAAAAATTATTTGAAACTCGGTTATGTATGCAAACAGTCCCCTGTCTACAAAGGTGTAATAAATCAACGCAACTTGAGTGCCTCTATGCCATGTACTTTAGTCTCTGGAGCTGCCGCTCATCCATAAACGAGTTCCATCTACCGGCTGCCGGCGTTAGTGATTTCCCAGCTTGAACTACACAGGTTATGTTTAAATCACCTGTGATTACTACATCACCACAACTCGGGTCCAGTATCGTTAGTTTCAACAGTTCTTCCAAAGCATCAAAAAAATCATTATCGTTGATTGCATGGTTCGAGTAAACATTTATTAAACCAATATTTTTGAACTTGGATTTTATTTTTACCATCTGAAGAAAACTATTTGGAGAGGACCAAAGCTCTTTCTGGATATTAGGCAATATATTTTTATAGCCACAATGAGGCCCACTATAGGTCTACCCTTAATGGGCACAATTGCTGGAACCAGTGATGACAGGATCGGTGGACAACCATATTTCCTGAAACGCCAGTATGTCATACTTCCACAACAAGCTGTCTTGAGTTTGTAAGATGTTTAAATCCCCCTGTATTCCAAGAGGTTAACGAAAGGGTACTCGAGTTAAGGTCCAGTTCGTTTTTATTCAATCTCATTTCTCTACCATCAATCATTGATCCATCCTCTCTTATTGATTCAGCTTGTTGATTTAGTGACTAATTGACAGATGTGAAAGCCACTTATGAGAGCCTGAGAAACCCACAGTGCAAGCCTTCGGAGAGCTTACAGGAATTATTCTATCAAACGGATGAAAAGGGCCAAGAACGCTCCAGAGACTGAGTGAAACTTGCAGAATCCAAAGGATATAAATATGAGAAAGAGAAAATTAAGAGATAAGTGCCAAAAGGGGCAGAAGAATGATCCAAGAAAGTTCTAAAACCGCTGTGAGGTAAAAATTTACACATCTAGGTCAAGAGCTACAGAAGCTTATAACAGACAAAGAATCTTAGGTAACTTTATTGACCTTTGAACAGTTGTCTGAACTTACAAGAACGTTTTTTGTTTTATTGAAGTAACACAGAGAAGAAGCCCTGTGAATCCAGCTAAAAATGAAGTTAGTTAGTTATAGTGGTAGGGCTAGTTAGAAGCAGGTTTTGTATGGAACACATTTTTCTTTGGACGTTTGACTACGGACGACCGTCATTGATCCATTCATCAATCCATTTCTTAGTTAGTTTTGTGAGGCAGGGAACTTCCCCTAGCAGTGGGGATAGGTAGGCCTTTTGTATACCATTATTGACTAAAAACCCTTGAAAATGTCCGACTCCTTCTGGTCTGCCACACTGCCTGCACATGTAGTCGATTGAAGCAGGCGTATGTTTTAGCACCTTTATGATTTAATCTGTCTATTGAGGTTTTGGACCAGGCCCTTTGGGATGTCACTAGCCTTCACTTCATAGAATTCTCTCTCTCCGTATAGTACTCTTTCTCTCCTCTCTGTTCCACTCTTCACTTCTTAATGTAATGGGGAATTTCCCCTTTCCACAAGGTGTTTGTATCCCAGTTTTAAACCCTCTCCCAGATTCAACTGTGATTCTCTGTCACAATATTCTAGTTCCACTTGATAGGCTTTATATCCACTCCCTCTGCAATTCCAGAGGGTCCAGTTTCCCTCCAAGTAAGGATTACCCAGTGGCCTCCAGGGTCTCCCCGTTAGCAAGGGGATTTCTTTGGGGCCAGTGCTCGCTCTGGTTCTCAAGGTTCACTCTGTGTTTCTGCTTTTGTTCCCGTCCCGCTCTTTGTCCCCCTACACTCGGCCATCAGGTATTCCTGCATGCAACCAGTCGGCTCGCTGCTTTTTCCATGTAGTGGTTTCGGCGTGGTTGACTGGGCACATTACCCACCATGAGCCTCTCGTGGTCACACCACCACAGAGATTCAGTTTCCCGTCTCCTACGTTTTCCACATACACGCTGGACCTGCAGCATCTCGCTCTTAGATTCAAAGTACTTTTGAATTTCGTGGCTCTGCAGGTATCTTCGACTGTGCCTTTCTCGGGTGTTATGCTGTACGGGGAGGTTCCCCTGCATGTGTCTGCCCCTCTCCCTCGGCATCTCATCCTTCAGCTTCTTCCTCTGGTATATGGAAGGCTCTCTTTAAAAAAAGGGACAGATCCTCTTTCTTGGTGGTTACTATGTATATTACCATCAGCCCCGTCTTTGGCTTTGATATTGTTATTCACCTCTCAGCTTCCTATGTAGGTCATCGTGGAGAATGAGGAAGTTCCTCACAGAAACGGGAGCCATTGTCCCCATATGGGGAGTCTCTCCTGCTGAGGTCCCACTTGCCTCGGCCCCTACAGAGGGTGCTGCAGAGCAGGCTCACCTCCCTAGCCTCATGTGCAGTGGGAGGGTTCGTTCTTGGGGAGAAGGGACAAATTCCCTGGATTCATCACAGAGCATTTCTAGGTAACAATAGGACTAAAATACTCATAAATGAGTCCATTTAAATACAAATTAAACCAGTTTATTAAAGTTATATGAAAAGCAGGGGCTCTCTCAATAGGCATTATGAAAGAATACCAGACTTGCCTAATACCATGTATCCTATTTGGTATTGAGACTTACGAGGAGAAAGATGTAAGCTGGTTAAAGCTGAAGGGAACCCTATGGTGATCTATTCTGGGTCTCCATAAGAGTACTCTAGAAGAGGCGATTAAGACTGATTTGAGCTGGATAGCTTTACTCAAGCATTACAGGATAAAACAAATCTTATTAATAATAAAGATGGTTTCTAAAGAGAATTCTTCATTATCTATAGATTATATAAAAAAGGGTAAATCCAGTAGATCAAAAGCACTAAAGCTTTTGCTGATTGCAGTTATAAATTGTGAGGAAATTAATTGGTAATTCAACAGTGAATTGGACTTTGAAAAGATGTATTCTAGAAAAAGCATATTTATGGGATCGAATTGGCAATCGCACAGATAGCCAAATAGAGCAGCATGAAAGAATACTGTAGACAATCTTCCTTTATTAAGGATCAGCCAAAAACATAGCAGTGAAAACAAATTACAAGTTGTATGCTACAATTAGGTCTTAATCAGTTGCCGACATTGATGATTACCGGTGCCTTGCCAAATATTAATGCACAAAATAGAATATACAGGCTTTGTATGGAAGCACAGGAAGATACAAGGCGGCTTTTAACACATTGTACAGCACTAAAAAAAATTAAAAATGAGAAATTGAGCTATGTGATATTTTCTAAAAATGTTCACTGGAACATAATCAGAAAATACCGACATTTTTATTTTGGGGGGACCCTCCACCAAACCCCCTTGTTTCTCCAGAGGGTATACCGCTCCCCATCCCCTTTTACTCCCCTACCCCACCCTCCATAAACATTTTATTAACCAAAAATCTGTGTTTTTTCTCCATTTGTATTTCAGTAAAAATGGTTTTAGGTATTTTCTATTTGAAAATATCACTGGTTATCCTAAAAAATAATTACACTTAGTTTTATTGTAACCAGGTCCAAGAGACAAAAGGTTAATTCATGAACTATGGAAATTGATTTTAAAGAAGCTCTCCTCCCAATTTTGATAAGTATCCAATGCTCAGATTGAATTATATAGGCATTGTATTTATGAGTTGTATACACGATTTACTGTATCAAATAATGTTATTTATAGATTGAATAGGAACATAACCTACATGTTTTAATTTATTTTGTATTGTGTTAAAGGTTGTTTAACCATGTAACACTGATACAAATTTAAAAAATTAAAAGGTGAGAGACATTGGAGGGACAGTGGAGAAAATCATGGGTAAAAGAGAAGAGATGGTGGGAGTTCAAATGGATTTCTAGAATCTGGCCTGGTGGACAGATTTTAGGAGGCCACACTGGCTATAGTGAATAGAGAACTCGGAGGTTAGCCAAATCCCAATTCAAGGTAAACGTCAAGAGCGGTCATGTCTATTCACATGTGTGCAAGTGGGGTCAGCAATGAGTCCACGCAGCGAAGCACCAATAATACAATTTAGACAGGTATGCATACAAATACAAAATATTTATTCTAGGCCTTCACACAAAAAAATGAAACATGCAATTGATAAATCGCCCACTAGGCAATAATAAGGGATACATTACTCACCGTAATCGTATTTCTGATGCTTGTATCTGCATAGATTCACATGCTGTGCATAGGCCGACATCTAGTGGAAGCTGCAGTGTATTAGTTTGTTTTTCGAAACTCGAAAAGGGGCGTCGAACCAGGGCGTGCCAGTAATACTATGCCTAGTGTGACGTCCCCTGTACCCATGATCCCTCATGCGTGTAGGACCCTCCGATTGTATTTTTTCCTGACATGAGGTAGCACGAGGAGTAGCGCGAGTACAGAGTATCCAAGCAGATAAGATAGATAAGACTACAAGCATCCATGCGCCTTCTCTCAGAGGGGAGGGAGGGCGGGCGCATGTAAATCTAAGCAGATACAAGCATCAAAAATACGATTACAGTGAGTAATTTATCCCTTCTGAGGCTTGTGGAATCTGCTTAGATCACATGCTGTGCATAGATTAGCGAGCAGCGTTAGGAGGTGGGATGTGAGCAGGGTCAGGAGCGAATAAATGTCTTGGAACTGCTTGTCCCACTTGAGTATCTGCCTTGGAATGAGTGTCAATGCAGTAGTGGGGAGTAAAGGTGTGAATAGAGCTCCATGTAGCTGCTCTGCAAATGCTGACAAAAGGGTACATTTGCAATGAAAGCCAGAGTGTCTCCAGAACCTCTTGTGGAGTGGGCCCCTGGCGTAAAAGGCAGCGTTTTATCTGAAAGGGAATAGCACTGTTGGATACATCCAACTATCCACCTAGAGATGGCTTTCTTAGAGATGCAATCTCCTTCTCTGCCTGGAGCTATGGAGATGAACAGATGATGTCTGTCTTAGCGGTCGGGTCTTGTCTACATAGTAGAGGACCGCCCTCCTCACATCTAGTGTGTGGAGTTTCACCTCAGCAGAGCTTTTGGGATCTTGGAAGAAGGCCGGTAGCTTAAAAGACTGGTTAACATGGAATTTGGAAATTAACTTAGGTGAGAACCTAGGGTGAGTGCATAAAAACAGTTTATCCTTATGAATAGTAAAGAAACGGTACTGCACTGACTGAGCTTGAATTCCACAGACCCTTCTTATGCAGGTGATGGCTACTAAGAAGGCTGTTTTATAAGTCAGGTGTTCGAGACTAGATTTGTGCATGGGCTCAAAGGGAGGTCCCATGAGCTTAGCAAGTACCACATTAAGGTCCCAACCTGGTGGTGGGTTAGAAATTGGAGGGTGGAGTCTCTTTACCCCTTCCATAAATGCTTTGACGACTGGCACTTTCCACCATGAGACCTTGTTATGGCAAGTGGTGCAGGCGGATATAGCTGCCAGGTGCATTTTAAGTGAGTTAAACACTAACTCTGCATCCAGAAGGTAGAGCATATAGGTGACAACATTAGAAGGCGTACAATCAACTGGGTTGATTTGCTTATTCTGGCAGCAAATTACGAATCGTTTCCATTTGTCATAGTAACATTACCTCTCGTTAGGTTTTTTTGACTCCTTCAAGATATCCATACATCTCTGGGGTAAATTGCGATGTTCCAACTCTATGACTTCAGGAGCCATGCTGCCAAGTTCATCGAGTTGGGCTGAGGAGGCACCGTTAGTCCCTTGTGCTGGGAGAGTAGGTTGTACCGGCACGGGAGTACGATGGAGTCGCACACCGCCAGTTTGCGTAGGTGTGGATACCATGGTTGTCTCGCCCACATAGGATCAACCAGGATGAGCGTCATCGGGTCCCTGTGGATGTGGTTCACCACTTTCCTCATCAGAGGGATTGGTGGAAAAGCGTACGCAGACATCCCTGACCAATTCATCCTTAGGGCATTCCCCTTGGAGCCTGGCTGGGGGAACCTGGATGCGAAGTCTGGACATGGTCTGTTTTCACTTGTGGCGAATAGGTCTATAGTGGGGGAAACCCCACTGAGAGAAGAGGTCTCCTACGACTTCTTCGTGTAGTTGCCACTCGTGTTCCTCTGGGAGGGGATCTCTGCTCAGAGCATCTGCTAGAGTCGAGTTCCCCTGGAACATGTTGGGATGACAAGTAAATCTTCCGTCTGAGTGCCCATTTCCAAATTTTCTGGGCAAGCTTGGTCAGATTTGGCGAACGAGTGCCCCCTTGTTTGTTTAAGTAAAACATTGCAGTTGTGCTGTCTGTTAGGACCTGCACAGACTGGTTGGATAGGAGGGATTCGAATGCCCGTAGCGCTCTGAAGACTGAGAGAAGTTCTAGCAGATTGATGTAGTTCTGGGCCACTGTGTGAGACCAGAGACCCTGAGCTGTATGGTGAAGGCAGTGGGCTCCCCATCCTGCTAGGGAGGCGTCTGTTGTGACAATGGTCTGTATCTCTGGATCTTAGAAGATTTTCCCTTGTCCACCAGTGAAGACTCTGTACTAGTGTTGGCGAAACGACCACTAGATCGTCCCACTGACCACTTGCTTGAGACCACTGGTTTGCCAACCATTCCTGCAAGGGTCGCATGCGCAGGCACGCGTGGTGAACCAGGTAAATGCAAGATGCCATCATTCCTAGCAAACGCGTAGCTTTGCGCACCCTTATTTGGCAACCGGCCCGATATTGAAGAATTTGCAGCAACAGATTCCGAATTCTTTCCTCTGATGGAAAGGCCATCCCCTCTTGGGTATTTAGGACAGCTCCTAGGAACTGTTTTGAGGTGCTTGGCACCAGGCTTGATTTTTTTCTCATTCATTGAGAATCCCAATTGGAAGGAGGTCGATTGTTCTTTGGATGTTTAGTCTGCAAATTAGGAGGGACTCCCCTGTAATGAGCCAATCGTACAGGTAAGGGTACACTGGGATTGCCTCCATGCGTAAGTGCGCCGCCACCACTGCCAGTACCTTGGTGAATACCCTTGGAGCCGAGGCTATTCCGAAGGGCAGCACCTTGAATTGGTAGTGCTGGTTGTCTATCTTGAAACGCAAGAATCTTCTGTGCGCTGGGAACATTGAAATATGAAAATCGGCATCTTTCATATGCAATGTTGCCATGTAATCCTTTTTTAGTAGGGTGATTACCTCGTGTAGTCATGCAGAATTTATTTGGCTTGACATACGTGTTTTCAGGGCACAAATCTAATACTGGGCGCATCGTCGGATCTTTTTTCGGCACAAGGAAGTAGGTTGAATAAATACCCCTGTTTACCTGGCTGACAGGGACGACTTCTATGGCGTCCTTTGCTAGCAGAATGGCGATCTCCTCGAGGAGGATCTTCTGATTGTAAGAGGATTCAATTCAGCACTACAGCTAAGTTAACGCCTAGTCTAGAATACTGAATGAAAACCCTTATTGATATATCTTTAGGTCCAGTTCATGCGTTCTGGATGACTACCCCTATATAACACCCCTCTCTTGGAATCCCCCTGACCCCACTGAGCCAAGAAGTAGTTCTGTTTTGCAAGTTTAAAAGGTTTGTTTGATAATTTAAACAATAGATATATATATGACACTTTATAATAAATTAATAATTGAATAGCACACTTAATCTGATATGATAAAGATCAACAACAGAGAATCTGGCACTAGCACACTTCTTATAATCACTAATGAGTTGACATGAAATGGATAAGGTAGCACACTGGTAAATAGGAACAAAAGTATAAGGTGGTACAGAATGTTTTATGTAAGCTCAGGTGGATGCAATATTCAATGAATGAAATGCAGTATAGAAATACTCAATATGATTTCAACAAAACAATGTAATCACTTTTCTCTGGCAATCCCCTCCCCCCCTTGATGCAAGGCAAGGAAATGGAAGGAAACACACAGTTCTCAGAAATGCAATCAAATGTGATTCAGTTCACCCCGGCAAGCTTAGACAACAGAAGTTTAAAAACACAGGCCCAAATTGCTTTGATATGTGCTGGCAATGAATTAAAAAATATGCTAAATTGCTTTTAATTCCCCTTTCAGAGGTTCAGGGCGAGTGGTATCTAGTTATTAGTCCAGGCTCACACTAGCAATGATGCAGGGATAGTTAGCAGGTTAAACGAATTTCTGGCAAATGGAAGGCAAGCAGCAGCAGTTTTTACATGTGAAGAAATCTGCAAATCGCGGCAAAATTCGCGGATGCGTGTTCCGCGATTGCGGTAAAACTATAAGGGGTAGGAATGCGGTTCTAGGTGCGATTCAAAGCTAAGATTCTGAGCTTTCAAATAAAAGTTATTGCAAGTCTCTAGCACAAACGGTTGCGGAGATATGAGCAATTTTGTGAAGGTCGTTTTTCAGATTTGAAATTTTAAACGCACATTTTTTTTAGCTTTAAAAATGATGGCAGGATAACACAATTGCTAAGCTGCAGTTCTACTTAGGTTAAAATGGATTGAATTATATTATTTTAACTAGGAGATTGGTTCTGCACAGTTTTCTAGGTACTCACACTATATTCTTGAGCGAAATGGGCCTCGCCATGGATCTGGTCAGGGTTTTGGACTGGACTCTGGTCTGGTCTGGCCTCTGCACTTCACAGTGATCTGGGTCAGCTCTCTCTGCTGGTCTGGGTCTCTCTGGGTACAGCACTGCTTTCTCTCTGGTCTGGTCTCTTAGTTCTGGATAGATTGAAGTCTCTAGTTTGGCTTTCTGGAGGTTGATGGAGGTAAGTATGGATTTTTCCGGCAGAGCGTCCCGCTGCAGATGGATTTGGAAGGTCTCTATCTGTCCTGTCTGTCTGCTTTTATGTGTTTAGAATGTGGGTGTGTTCTAGCATCACTGACCCTACCTCTCTCTCAGCTTCTAATTGGTCAAACTTCCATTTATCATTTGATTGGGGAATGAACTGTGAGTCAGAGGGATGTCATTTTATGGCTTGCAGATAGGACACTCCTCTGTCAGATTGCACACATTCTATATTTGATAATAAAAGACATATTTCACAGTTACACAGTTGCTTGAAATTACATATACATGGTGTGGCTGAATTTAGCCATGTCTCTGTCCAAATCTGCTCTTTCTAGGAGCTTGCATTCAGAGATGGCACATAATGGACTTTTTAACTGATTTTTCAATTTCTGACATGGACCCAACTTTACATACATGTGCGCAGGGAGTAGGGACATTAACTGAAGAAGTTTCAGATTTTTAACATGCATACAGTTAGAGTAATATCCATTTTTCCGCTAAAACCCCCCTGAACATGCCACCGGGTCGAAAAACCTCTTAAAATGTGGGCAGAAAAATCACAAGAATTATGGTATCATTTATAAAATTTTCACATGTCCGCTCTATGAGTTATTCATCTTTATAAAGTTATGTTCTGGCTCCAAAGGGGTGTGGTTTCCCAGGTCACATGGTATAGAAACCAGTCTTTCCAGTTTCTGCCAAGCCAGCTTGCTCTCACAGGCAGTGCCCCTCCCAGCTCCTGCCAAGAGGAAGCTACATTTTACGACTGCGGTAATAAAAACCTTTGCCTGAGTGAAGAGGGCTTTGTTCACTCTCCTGCAGAGCACAGGTAATTCAATTATCATATAGATGGCATATCCTTTGTGTGAGCAGCAAAAGGGCAGATGGCCTGGGAACACAGTGGTGACTCAAATTGCACTCCTGATGGGGTAGTTGCCAGGCAGAATCAAGTTCCTTAAGCCAGACTTTCAGCTACTGTCATGTTATTTGTTGCTTTTTAAATTAACTTGCAATTTTACACATGCAGCTAGAATGCTGATTCTAAGTGCAAAACTATGACATTTAAACAATTGCAACCTATGTGACACTCAAAAGTAGGTCACTCAGTCAATTTGAACATTTAGATTTGTAGTGTCTTTCAGTCCAATGCAACTTAAACTGCTGAAATCCACAGCGCAGCCAGTCTTGTTATAAGCATTTTTCTGGGCTCTTCATTTCCCAGATTTTGTAGGCACACAAAACTCCATTCTACCAAATGTCTGCTGGTGTTCAGTGAATATTTTGCACATATTGCAATGTTTGAAATAGGCACTTTGGATTGCCTTCAGAGAAACACAGGGTCGTTTTAAACTGCCGGCTTTTGGATAGTGGTGAGTACTGGTACTGCACCCATTTTTGGGATTTAAGAAAATGAATTCCCAACAATTCTAGGTTGCATTTGGCAATCAGCATTGCCATTCCCAATGGTTTCAGACTACTGTGTGGGTAGTCCAATGGTGGTTTTAGGCAGTGTCCTTCTGTGCCCATAACATCGGCAAAAATGAGTGGCAGCCTATTCTTCATGCATTTCCCTGTGCATTTTCTGGGAAGCTCTGGCCATCATGAGTTTTCCATGTCAGTACTGCACAGTTTTGAGGTATGGCTCGGATGCATGGGTAAATACATCCCACATGATGTTCCAGCAAGTGTACCTTGTCGCAGAGGATGGTCGCGGAGGCGCCCTAGCAACTATGCAGTATCCTCCAGACACTGTGGACAGCACCCATCTGTCCGAAGTGATCCCCTCCCATTCATGGGTGAAGGTGGAAATGCGCCCCCTACTGGGGATGCATGGGAGGGGACCTGAAGCGGAACGTCACTGTTTGTTGGGTGGCGTTCCACCTCTGGCGTGGCTGCCTCTACCCCTAGTGCGGCCCCTGCGCTGCCCTCTGGGGAAGCCCCGTGAGGATTGGGATTGATTGTTGCCCCATGAGGTTCCCCGATTCTGGTAATAGTTTGAACCCCTTTGGGAACTGTGGCCCCGAAAGCGGCGGAAATTGTTTCCCCTCTGTCCAGAGGGTTTATTGGTGAGCTGGCCGAGAGATTTTAGGGTCTCGTGCTCATCCTTAGCTGTTTTTAAAGCTTCCACCACTGCCTTGCCGAATAGTACGTTCGGCTCTACCAGCAGATCTATGAGAGTGGCTTGGGTTTCACGTTTGAACCCCGAATGCCTTAGGCAAGCGTGGCGCTTTATAACAGAGCCTTCAGCGATTAACCTTCCAGCATTATCTGCTTCATCAAAGTTTGTCTTTAGTATGCATCCTGATGGAAAGTCTATCTGCTGCCAGTTGAGCCAACTGGCTCTTGGGTGCGGAGGATACCAAAGCAGATACCTCCTCCTACTGATGGCAATTGTAGCTTGCCAAAAGAGTAGCACTGTTGGCAATTTGTGCCTGATAGGCGGAAGTGGAGGCAACCTTTCTACCCAGAGCGTATAGTCTTTTACTCTCTTTATCAGGAGGTGCTTCAGAAGAAGCAAACAGTGTGCATGCCCTCTTTCTGGTGGTTGTTATGACCAGGGAATCCGGTTTTAATTGGCCCCTAATGTACAGGGGATCGGAGGGTGCGGCACGGAACAATTTCTCGACTTGCAGATTAACCGCACGAGTGAGATTTGGGGTTACCAGCGAGGGATCAATCCTACGCTGGATGGATTTTAATATAGGGATAGCCTGAGTAATAGCTCTTTTGTCTCCTAGAAGCTCTTCTGCGAAATCCATGACTTCTTGGACACTGTGCGTCAATATGAAAATGGGCAGCTGCCTTAGCCAGTACAGTACCTCATTGAGGAGTGGTTGGGTATCTACCGGCGAGTCCTGCACCGGGAAGTCTTTAGGAATTGGGGAGTCAAGATTGTAGGCTTCAGCCTCATCCTCCTCCTGGTCCTAGCCATCCCCATAATAAGAGACCTTTGTCTGGTCTTCCACCAATTGTGGTTCTGTTTCATCACAATATGAATCAGGGTGGTAAGATTCAACCACAAAGGAGTCTGTGACCAAGCCCTGAACCGTGGCGTCAGAGCGGAGTTTTTTTAGCAGGGGGCGAGAGGATTTAGGTATTGCCTTAGACCCCAAAGCGGCAGAGGTAGCCGGGGTGTTGGCCTAACTATGAAAGTAATTAGGGTCTTTTTCATAGAAGTCGGCCATAAATGACATCCTTTGCATGACCCTATCAATATCAGCCGAGTTCCATTTTCTGAAGCTAGGAATTACCACAACTTGTTCTGGTTCCTCATCAATGCCCATATCGTGAGCAGTGGGAGGAATGACTTAACTTTTAGTAGAAGGGTCAGAGACCTTGGACTTTCCTATTGATTTAGGGCCATTCTGTTTCCCTTTATGAACATGGTGTTCTGAAGATGACCTTTTATGTCGTTTATTCCCCTTCCCATGACTAGAGGAATGTTTTCCAGAGTTTCGGAGGTGGTATTCGAGGAAGGATGTTGCAGCAATCGTCATCTGATGATCAGACCGCGAGACTATTCATAGTGTGATACCTTCATCAACGGAGGACTGTTGGTCTTTGTCATGAGGCGAGCGTGAACAGGAACACCCAGAGGACACAGATTTGTTGGACCGCCCTCTTGGTGTCTTCCATTGCCGATCGCTCAACACGCGTGTCGAGTCACGGCCGGGGCTATGTGTTTAGTGGAGGTAATGTGTAGCGCTCTTGCCGCTGGGTTTTGTCCCCACAATGTGGCCACCGGCCAGTCCTTCGGGGTCAGGGCCTGCACGTGGGTGTCCGAAGCCACTCGTTTGCCCTCGCCGTGCGATTCGGCAGCGTTGCTGCCATCGCTGAACGTCCCCTCAACTTCCATGGCCTCTAGAGGCGTGGCGTAGTGGGCCCAGCGTTCAGTTGGGCGGTCCTTAAGGGGTTTCGGCTTGAAGAGCTTGCAAGCTAAACAGGTAGCTTCGGGATGGTCTCATGGGAGACACAGATTGCACGTATTGTGCTTGTCCACCCAGGAAAACTTCCTGTTAAACTTTGGGCAGAATTTGAATGGAGTACGCTCCATATGTTACAAAATGGCAGTGGGCGGGTATATGTAGGAAAAAAGGTGGGAAAAATCGTGTATGACCACCCCCCACTTTCTCTACTGTACAGGGCCGAGGCCAGAGGCAAAGTCCGTCGTGGCAGTCCTCGACAGCTGGCTTCCTCGATCTTCACCGGCGTCGATCTTCGGCGTAGGGTGGAAGTTTAACGGTAATGGTTAGTATAAATGGCTAAAGCCGAGGAAACTCTGCAACATGCGTCCGACTAGTATGGCGGAAATAAACAATCTGAGGGTCCGACACGCATGAGGGATCATGGGTACAGGGGACGTCACACTAGGGATAGTATTACTGGCACGCCCTGGTTCTGCGCCCCTTTGAGTTTCAAAAAACAAACTAATACTCGGCAGCTTCCACTAGATGTCGGCCTATGCACAGCATGTGATCTAAGCAGATTCCACAAGCCTACAATCAGCATATGTTCTTAAAATGTATTCTATTACTAAAATCAACAAAAAGGAGGTAAGTACAATGATGCAGTAAAGATGGAACCAAGTCACAAGTTATATTCTCCAACTTCAGCACTTCAATCTCCAAGAAGAACGGGGCTATGTGCCCAAAGGTCACAGGAGCCACAATGCTTCTCCCCAGAATATATCTGTAGCATTTACGTTACTTGTGTTGGTGACTGTTAGCTAGCAACTTTGTTTCAACTCTAAGTAAAATGTGTTCTCTGGTATTACCCAGATTCAACAATCAAAAGGCAATGGAATGGAAGGATACAAAGACTCGTTCTCAATGCAGGTGCATGGATTCTTCCGGTCGGTTCCAGGAGCAGAGCGCAACCCTTGGTGATGGAGAAATGCAAGAGTCACCAATGCAGCCCTCTTCAGGACACGGTCGGGGGGAAGGCGATATTCTAGCGACAGCCACTGCACTAACGACAGCAGGCATCCTTCCAGTCACAGTTGCAGAAGTCCTTCCAAGACAGGATCCATTAAGGTTCGAAGGCTGAACTTTGGCAGGAATGTGACATACCACAAGCTGGCGGCCCCCAAGGTTCTGGGTGCAAAGAAGGAACTACGAAGCTCTACCAAGGAAGCCCACTGCAGAGTTGGACAATCCACTACACCTGGTGGTCCAGGGTCATTTCCAAAGGCTCAGGATGGCTGATCCTCGAGAACACATCAAGACTGGTTGGTCCCACCAGTCCTGGGGTTGAAGAACCACAAAGGGCCTTTCGCAGATCAGGTAGTCCAACATGGATTCACTGGGCCAGATGCAGATAGGGATGCTAGGTCTCTCCAAGGGCCGTCTTCAGTTTTTCAGTCGGCTGTTCATCTACAGGGGATTATTAGCACCAACACTGATCTGAAGAAATGCTTGCATGAGTCCTCTTCTGATCCAACACCCAGCCTGGAAGCAAGTCCAAGCCTGCCAATGGTAAGGATCTGCACCATTCAGACAGCCAGTAGTTGCCCAAACTGGGTCAACTAGCGGTTTCACTCATGTCCGACAGATGTGGAGTGCAACCACTAAGTCGGACAGACACACACGTCACTAACCCATAAAAGCAGCAGCTTTCTTGAGCAAGTGCATGACCTTATATGGGATTTCCTGACCTGGCAAGGCAGACAGAAGGCCAAACAACAATATGGCCAAAGAACAAGCAAATATCTAATGGACTGGCCATTTTAAAGGCACTAGCCACGTTAAGCAGCCATATAAGGTTAAACACGAATGTGCACACAAAAAAAAAAAGTTAAAATATAGTTGCTGCCACTAGCTTGTCTTTAGGAACATATACAAGTAACCAGAAATACCATGTGTGAAAGGCTAGGGCGAGTGGATAAGTATCCCCATTGCACTGCATTGTATGATATGGAGTGCAATGTTAACAAGTCACAAAAATCTAGGAGGTAAACATAGTTTCCCAGTACTATTAGTCTGAAGCTCAGGGGGCTTTAATTCCCCTAAAAAGTCAGAACAGGTTCAAAAACAAGGCACAAATATTGGGGGTTCCTATAAACCATGGAGGGAAAGTTACCAAAAGAGACATCTTTCATAACAGTGGGTGGAGTAGGATGACGATGAGAGGGACAGAAGTAGAAAGGGAGAGGAATAACAGTATGCAAGAGAAGAGACCTAGTGGGGCTGCTATCCGGAAGTCACCAGCCACGAACTGTAGAACTTACACAGGGAGTACAGTAGGTCACACCTAGGAGTCCCTGAGAGAGTTAAGTAGGTAAGGCATTAGCCTTTAGGCCATCACTGCAAGAAAGCAGAACAGACAGTAGGGGTTAATAATCAGGACATGCTAACCTCAGGATATAGACAGCCGTGTTAGGGCAGCATTTGCAACCTCGAGACAAGAGAAAGGGATAGCCATTAGAGCCCATTTGTATCATATCAATAAAAAACCTTGAGCTGCCCTTGGTCAGTGATGTGTTGAGGCCATCTGTGACAGCCGATAATGTGATAAAAGCCACATTCTCACTCAACCATCGCTTCTAGAGTAAACTTGTGTTCGCTTCTAGCGTAGACTTGTGAAAGCAACATCAGTTCCAAGGCTACACAGTCCAGAATCTTAACGTATGTGCCATCAACAGAAGCATCTTAGTAAGACCAAGAATACAGGAGGCCATGCCATTTGTAGTCATAGCACAGCTTTCATGAATGAAAACTCATGCCCCTTCCTTCATCACACCACGTCAAGGAATGACAACACACTAGGCCAGAATCCGACGTCACCAGTCCTTTGACATCACTCAATGGTGCAGCGCGCTGATCATGTTGGTTTGCAGGCCAGTCACACCCATGTCCTTCTCAGCGTCTTGTCAGGTCAATCAAACAAATTAGGAGATCTGCAAGCCTTTTGCCTCACATGACCTCAGAACTCCCAAGGCCAGTCCTGGAGAGTAAAGGTCAGTACCAAATCACCACTGTAGTAGTTTCAGAGGATTTAGCGAGGGGGAAGAGAAGAATATTCAAAAGGGAAGTAGGAAATAGATGGTAGGTACATAGGGAGGGAAGGAAGAAGATGTTGCGATAGCACGGTGCATCATAGTTCTGCAAAAGGGAGGAGGCAGATGTGTCCTAAAGTGTTCGGGTAATTGGATTTGACTTGCAAAGCAGATTGAGAATTTTAAGTTGGTACGCGATCTAATGTTATATGCAGGAGGGGATCCATAGCGTGCTCGGCCAATCCACGGTTACCAAAAAAGTAGATATGGTGGGGGGGGGGCTTAAACGGAGCATGGGGAGAGATGTGATGGGCGGGGGTGACAGCACAGAACCACGCGCAGTGCAGGCTGCTTCTGGTGTGTAACCGTGTAAAATGTCCTGCAAATCGTGAAGTTGCCACCTTAGTTTACACCATCGGTTACATGAGGTTTCAATCGTGGGTTCATTTAAAAACGATTAACACAATATTTTCCTAAAATATGTCGTGCGTCTTTTGAAAACAGAAGGGTGCTCGTTTGTGAGGAATCGCCTGAGAAAGCGAAACCCGAGCTGTTCAGACTAGCTACGCTCCTAAAAGGGAAGTTCTTTCGAAATAGATAATGTATGTGGCCGGCCGGGCATGAGTCATCATAACACGCACACTGAAATAGCAGGGGTCCGCCGCGAACTCACGACAGCTGGCCCACGAGCCCCATACATTTATACAAGTTCAGGAAAATAAACAGACGCTCGTGCATGCATTATCCATCACCCCTGATCTCAGTCTTCAGCAATGACAGCTGAGTCACGGGGGTGTGGTTGGGAACATGGCAAACAGATGTGGTGTAACCAACTACGGCTGACAGACGTGCACACGCAATGCATGGGGACACAGGAAAACGTCCACGCGCGCATGCTCGCTGCAACGACACACATGAACACGTATTTGTTAATCCTGACCCGGTTTCTTCATAGCAACTCCAACGATACCCGTCACAGCTTAGCCAAGCAGAATCCACTGTACAGCTGCCAATCCTCGAGTTATACAGTTGTAAACAAAAGCACTGCGTACGGGACTGGTAAACCCACATGAATAACACCCCTTTTTTGGTTTTGGCGCATTTTGGTGGCGTAAGCCACCAAAATATGGCTACTGTTAAAAATAAAAAAAACTGTAAAGGGGAGTTCGGGGGGCAGTGTATGGCGTTCGCATGAAATGCCCGACGCACCATCTGGGCCTTAACCCTCTCACAGACGTCTGCAGGCCTGCTGCTGCTGCCTGCGAGCTGCGCGCTACCCAAGTAAAAGCAAAATGACTGCTTTCAACTATATGCCCATAAGACTTTCATGTGTATGAATATGCACAAATGATGTTTTAAAGTTGAAATCCCGTCAGACTATGTTTAAGTGGCGGATTGATCCCTTTGTTCCTTCATGTCGTGTCCGGGGGCAGAAGTAGTGCCATGGTGGAGCTGCAGAGCATAGTCCCTGGAAAGCGTGACCTGCAGTGGGGTGCCGCCTTTAATACATGCCCTGCTCGGAATGGGTGGAAAAGAAGGAGGCTGCCGAGAACGACACGCTGACACTGACTTCAAACGACTTCTCCCCTCAAGCCAGGGAAGGGAGAAGCGAGATTTGACTTGATAGGAGAGGTGTCGACACACTGACTGCAGTCCGCCGAGAACATGACTGCAGCAAGCGCTCATTGACATTTACAGGAGCACGCATCCCAGCTCGCGAAGTGGGAGCAAAAGCTTTGCAGAGGGGATGCGCGCACAGCCGATTTCGGCGAGGGCTGTGCAGACCTGCGATTTCCAGCTGCCAGTTTTGGTGGGTAATTCATTATGCAGCAGCGACCGTGGGCAGGATCGGACCAAAGCCGAGGTCCGAGTCCAGCAGGAGATAGTTGGGCAGTGGTGCATATGGTCAGCGGGTTGCTCGAGGAGGCAGCTGGAGCCCCGCTGTGAAGAAGAGCATAAACTGCCTTCGTGGAGGACGAGGTCCTACCGAGAAGATGCACTGCCTGCCAATCAACGTGTGCAGCGCCTCTCGATGGGCCTGCGTTTGCACAGCACCGCAGTTAGCACACATTCCCCATCACCATTTACATCTCGGGGTGGCCGATTCGGCGCACTAGTAGCCAGAGAATTCTACTGACGGTGCTTATTGGAATAGTGTTAATCTAAATAAAAAACTAGATGAAAATGTGTAGATATAGAAAGGTTACGTGCAGTTTCCACACCAAACCAAAAAACGGTTAATTTTGAGAAGAACGTTTAAAAATGAATCCGCCATCCAGGGTGAGGTCATGAAATACGGAATTGAAATTGTTGGTAAGTATTGAGGCAACGCGTACTTTTAGTGTAAAGCGGCGGCGCAAGTCGCGCAATACATTTGACAGTAATAGTCCTTAAGCACAAGAGTCTTGACCTGTGACGGTTATCAGTATCGGTTTGCCATGTGCGTTACTGTAACGATGCAGCTAGCTCAAGATAGCTCAACGTGTTCAGTGCGGCGGGTGAGCATCATACAATACAATTATGGAGGGACCTGCACTCAAGTGTTTTGGGGCCGAGCATCAGTAAAGAACGGTTGCATGCAGGATAAACTTCGGTCCCTAAGTTTTTGTTCTACTTCCACGATGGTTTCTACTTCCAACGGCGCAATACTGGTTGTCGCTTGCACTTCACATATGCCAACGACACATTCATCAGTTGATTTTATGGGCTGGTAAGAAAGAACGCGTTAAATAAACAAGGGGGTTCCGAGCATGGTGCCACGGTGTAATGCACCTTTTAGCTTTGAGACACAGGCAATCCTCTTGCAACCCTGAAAGAAAGGCATGGTGACCCCCTCCTGGCCTGCTTTAATGCAGACCCCACGCTTTTCCCCCGCACACTAATGTGGTGGCCCAGTCTGCACATACAACACAATCTAAAAAAGATACAATGTTTAGTAAGCACTTCGCCGGCTAAAATCACTCTTGTGCGCTGGCAATGACGAAGAAAGAGTGAATCACCTTGTTACCACAAGCACGGATTACTCAACCCTAGTCCAAACCCCCACCCAGTCTTCAGACAGAACTCTTGCAGCACCAGGGCCGGCCTTGGGCTGCTAAAAAATTAAAAAAGGTGAACCCCCCCCCCCTCCACCACTGATCAAAAAGGTTTTCCAACTCCCTGCTGGAATAGGATGCTCATGCTAATGCACAAGCGCACTATTCCAATGAAAACTGTTCGAAAGCACAGTCCAGGCAGATACATGTTGCTTCTTTATAAGTTTACTTCAGCTTCTTAAGTTACAGTTACATGAGACTGATACATCAGGTATAAGACGATAGATAACCGGCACCCATCACCCAGGGAGGGACCAACTCCAGTTACAAAACACTCAACACAGCATTCTCACACTCATACATCAACATTCCACTTGACACTGGCATGACATCACTAAGCACATGACCAGCTTCAGCAGACTCAGACAAGCACATCATAACACATCTCCCTCCTTAGCGAAACACCTACACAAAGAACAAGCACTTTACATATAGGCAAGTCACACCACCAGCCACCATCCAAACTTCACAATATACTCTCACAGCTATGCGATTCCAAACTTCGCCTACAAATCCAGGTCACCCTCAATAATAACACAAATCACCTTCTGTCTGTACCTGCCACGAACAGACTCTAGACTCACACTCTAGACACATACCAGCCCATACACAGGCTAACACTACCCTACAAACCAAACACTGACTAAAATAACATATTTCCTTCCGCCCGCCCCCGTCACAGGCGAGCCTTCAGGCTGCCACCCTGAAGCACAACTTGCCATCCTGACGCAATACTAGTCATCCAGGATGACAACAGAATCACCATACCTGTTAAGAGACCCCATAAACCGCTAAAACACTGCTACCAGATATCGCCAACTATGCCTGCACCACAAACATACAAACAGATACATATATGGACTATGCCAACAGAGCCCACCCAACCACACCAAGATCTACAGATCCTGCAACAACTTGAAGATGCTGGCCATCCATCTCCAAGACCACCAACAAAACATGGGGTTGACCTAACTACTTATCTCAATGGCAGCACTAACAAGTCCCATAAACAAACCCTGACCAGATAATAGCCAGGATTGACACATACCACAAAGATAAATAAATCAACATGCGACTCTTCATCTTGAACAGCATCTTTAACTTTAACATAGTATTAACTAGAGGGCGTCCCCTACCAGCAACACACTTCATCTAACTTAACCAGCTGTCCCTAACAATAAAAGTCGGCTTATCCAAACAGTGCACTAGTGCTATATCCAAAAGTCACCAGACCTACAACTCCCATTCTCCTTAGTGCACTTCTCACTTACCACTCACCAAAATTCCTGACAAGGCGCTACCCCCAGGATTTACCTCACTCGGCACAATAACCAAAAGAGATGCTAACTCACAACAGTTAACTTATACCAAAGCGCTACCGCAATATACAAAACACATTAACTAAAGCAGAGTGCTACAACCCTAAGCTTAGTGGTGCATACCACACCAAACCAAAGCACTGCTTTCTGAGACGCCATCTACCTCCCAGCACTTATCAACTAATACGGAGGCGCGACCTCCCTAACCTTAGTGGTGCATATCACACCTTATCAAAATACTGCTATCGGAAACGGTACATTTCAGCACTCATTCTCTCAAACGGAGGCGCTACCTCCCTAACCTTAGTGGTGCACAAAGCCTACTAAAACACACTAATCTAAGTTGTTCTCAACTTCACACTGAACCAGTGTACCTGCTCCCTTCACAGGCACACACCTAACTTAACATGGAATGACTTACACACTCGACGGTATAACACTTTAATGCGTCTCTCACACCGGTCACATTAGGCCCTGCATTCATTCCCATACTACTTAAACTCTATGGATGACACATGAGGCATTTCTTCAACTTTTAGAGTTTGAAACAATGGCATCATCTCCAGCACAGTCCATTGGCCTGTCCGTCGCCCATTTGCACTCTAAATGCCTAAAAGTCCATGTTGTTCTATAATCACAACCTAAATCCTACATATCCTAAAACGGTTAATGTAGCTCATTCATATCCCATAACCAAACCAATCACACGTAATAAAGATAATAAATTCCTAAAAGTCCATGAGGTCATTTAATAACCTAACACCTATAAATCCTCAAAAAGGTTAATCTAGCGCACTCACACAAATGAGCACCTCACACGTACCCCTGCCAAACCATTTCACGCTCTTATTTGACACCCACAGCATTCACCATATTATGCTGTTTCATGTAGTATGATTACCAAGAATTCCTTACAATGGTTAACATTGGTTTCAAATGTAACTTCATACTTTAAAACGTTTGGAGCTAAAACATATCCACATCCTGTCACACCAGTAAAAAGTAAAGTATTGTTCTCTGCAACATCATCGCAACATTTTACTCTAAAAATGCTTTTAGAATAGGAAAGGATACGGTCAGATGGGCGTTCCTTCCGTGACACATACAACAAAATTAGTTCAAGATATTACCATGTCACGGGATAATAGCCTCTCTTCTGTGACGGCTCCACTACTCCTTCATGCCGCTTACACCTATGCACCTCTTGCCTTTCCTTATGAAGGCTTTTCTCCTTAATCACTGGCCGCTTCTGTGCGCCTCATTAACAGAGGCAGAGCGGCTTCACAATCCAACGACTGGGTCTCATGTGATCGCTTCCGGACCCCGTCACGTGACATCAGGTTGCGTCCAGAAAGAGATGTCCTTTACTTGAACACCGCCAAATGTTCTCTTCACATAAACTCTGTGTTTAACGATGCAGTTGCCCTTTCGCTTCTGGAACAACCAATGTCAAATTCCATCGCTTGAGTCACCTTCCGGGAACAGTAATGGTACAGCGTTCCATTCCTTCGCCGACTCCCTCAGCACCCGAACTGACCTCATCAGTATCAACATGCAGCGATGGGCAGAGGAACTCCAGAGCCGGCTAAGGGGCCAACGGTCAGTTCACGGACCTTTCCACTGAACGCTCCCGGCCTGCTCATTTCACTCTCTCGCACTAATGCATGAACACTCCCGGGCTGCATATTCAATCTAGTCCTTTTTCATCGTACTTGGAAAGGACTAGATGTGCCTTACAGCCCCAGACACAGCACTCCCCTAGAAAACGGGCTGCTGGTCCTGCTGGCCCATCCAAATAAGTTCAGGAGGACTTTCCTTACATGGATCACTTCCACTTTTTATGCCCCAAGATCCAGCAGTCCAGGGGCTCCCTTCTCACATGGATCCTTTCCACCACTTATTCCCCAAGATCCAGCACTCCCAAGGCTATGGGCTGCTGATCCAGTTCTGCTATGGTCCTCCTCCTCCCTCTCATCCCTTGTCCGCCCTGGGTGATGGGTTTTCTTACTTGGGGGCGGTGATGTCCATCTCCTTACTTCTTCCTGATGATTCCTGCACCCCCCGCAGCAGTTCTGTAAAGTCACCTTCCTTTCCTGCTTTCCTTTCACCAGGGTTCTTCTTCCAGAGATCCTCGTCGCCAATGTTAGAAAGCACAGTCCAGGCAGAAACATGTTGCTTCTTTATAAGTTTACTTCAGCTTCTTAAGTTAAAGTTACATGAGTCTGAGACATCAGGTATAAGACAATAGATAACCGGCACCCATCACCCAGGGAGGGAGGGACCAACTCCAGTTACAGAACACTCAACACAGCATTCTCACACTCATACATCAACATTCCACTTGACACTGGCATGACATCACTACGCACATGACCAGCTTCAGCAGACTCAGACAAGCATATCATAACACAAAAACCACCTAACTCCCGTGTCAGAGTGGGGAGGTAATCATCTCAATGGGGTGCTGCACCCTATTGTTATTAAATGCGCCCGCCGCCACGGACGCATTAAATAACAAAAGGGCGCCTGCCGCACCTTATACCACTACGCCAGCTCGGGAGAGCCCTTGAAAGACTGCCCGCCGCACCCCCGAGCTGGCGTGGCAGGGGGCTCATGTCCTACTTAGGAATAGGTTAGGGAAGGAAAAAGGTTAACAGGTTCTCAGAGCATGTGAGCACTTTACAATCCCTCAATGAAGTCTAGATAGAACCTTTCCCCAGCAATACTTGTTAAACCAATTTACTACCTATGAGGGACAGTTAAAATCAAAGTCAATGGGTCAGAAGCGTCTGCAGGGAGCCAGGGCAGCCAAAGTCAATTTGAACAATGTCTATGGAGCGGAGACACTTCTTAGATAGCACAAAAGTCTTGCAAAGTTAGAGAATCCCTTTTGGGCCACAAGTGGTTAGGCTTGTGAAGTGTAGAGCTGAGATCAGCTCTGCAAAAAGCAGCTATTGCAAGTCTCAAGTGAGATAATGCAAGCTACAGACATAAGTGCCCCTTAGCACAGTACCTTAGGTTAGAAGAAGAGGATCCAGCTGGCTTCTGTTCTGGTTGCAGATCCTGGGTCCTGGGTCTCAGTCATGGCGACAAGAGGGAGGACGTCTGGCGGACTCCTGCACTGCAGTTTGAAGGTAGTCGGCGGCTACAGGCTTTTTTCAGTTCAGTGGCACTTCGCGGTTACAGCTACCGGCAAATAGCATCACTGCAGATAATGGACACTTGATTGGCTTCCTTCACTCCTTGAGTCCGACACTCTGGTGACGTGACTCGAGTTTGAGTCGTCCTGCTTCTGTAGGGTCCTCAGGATGTTTGGTCTGGTTTAAAGACTATGCACTCGACTACGGATTCTCGACCCCTGGCACTCGGTTCCAACAGCAGCAAAGAAGTACAGCCAGTTTCAGCAAGTTCGTCTTGGGGTTAATTGGTCTCACCAACTCAAGGGAAGAAGTCATCCTTTCCGGAGCTTCTCTAGTGGATTCGGAAAAGCAGTTTCAGCACAGCAGCAGGGCTTCATGGCAGTTCAATGGTCCAAGAGGATGCAGCAAGCTTCTCTTCACGATTCCTACGTCGGATGACTGTCTTCGGTTCAAGAAGCCTCGCCTTTTATGCAGGTTTCTCCCATACATGCACTGCCTAGCTGTCACTCACACAGCACGGTAGCTGTTTTGCAAGGAAGGACAGCCAGCCATCACTGGGTGCATTCAGGTAACCAAGGAGACTAAGGACAGGGAGTTTCAGGCACCTCCCTGGCTGCCTGGCCTGCCAGACAGACACACTGGAGCCAGAGGCGGATTTCAGTACTGAAGCCCACCAAAGGCATAAAACAAACAAAGGATAAACCTGGTTTGGCGTGCAGAGTAAAATCCAATACAGACCTCACTAACAAGAAATAGTGAAAAAAAGAAGAACAGGGCCATTTTGACACATTGGTCACCCATCAGTGGTATACTGCAGCTGAGGATTCACCCTGCCAATAGGAAAGCACAATGGTAGGAAAATTAAACCACTGCCACCAGCCATTTAAACTTGCGAGCAACATAAAAAAATGTTACATGATTAAGTAGGAAAAGGGGCTAAGTAACCCCCCCAGCACTCCACATAAAATGGGACGGGACGTGCTGGATCTACATGGGAAAAAAAGGTAAGTAAAGTCAATTTAATTTTACTACTCTTGGGAACAGTAGTTCACCCAAGAGAAGGTATTTAAACCTTAAGAGAAATCTAATGGATTTCTCTGACACTGCACTGAAGGTGCGGTATGTCACCATACAAAAATGAGATGCCTATAGAGTTTGTCAGACTCCAAAAAGAAAGAAAACACATACGGTTAAAATTAAAAAGTCCTAAAGTCCAGCAAAAGAGCTGGGGGTCTTTAAAGTGGGAGGAATTCAGTACAAAAATGAAAATTCTCCCTAAAACCCGGCACACCCTGCTGGGGACTCATGGAGCCAGAGTTCGTGGTCCGGCACGCCCCAACTTAAGGCTCGCCCTGTGCAGCACCATGCTGAGAAAGAGCCACCATTATAGGTTAGTCTGCTCAGACCACTTCCTTTCACACCCGGATCCCAGCATCAACAGCTTCAAAGTCATCCAGTCCTGTGCTTGGGATCAGTGCTTGCTACTCACTCGAGCACACTTCATAGAAGGAATTTTCGGGACACACGCGCCGCACCCATCATATGCGTCGAGAGAAGGGGGGGGGGGCGCAAAGTGGCACAATTGATCCCCCATTTGCTACTTCCCCCCAACCCCCAATTGGTGGCCTGCACCCCATCTGGCAAGGAACAAGTTACTTACCTGTAACTGTTGTTCTCCAGCATGGGTCTGGCATGGATTCACATGCTCATGAATATTCCCCGCTAGGCTGGGAATTCTCGGTAAAGAAAAAAAAAAAAAATCAGTGTCAGTTTAGTTTCTGATCTGTCTTTCTCAGTAGTAACCAATCACTGGTCTCTGGGTCATATTGCCCCCAGCCAATGACTGCCCTCTCCCTAAGCCCCACCCCTAGCAGCCATACTCAGATTTGGTAGCACGTAAAGTGGCAGTATGACCAAGTGAAGAGCCGCAGAGGGGTTACAGGGAGGGTTCGCATGTGAATCCATGCCAGACCCATGCTGGAGAACAACAGTTACAGGTAAGTAACTTGTTCCTTTTCCAGCATGGGCTCTGGCATGGATTCACATGCTCATGAATATAGAATACATAGCAGTATACACATGCACAACCACGGGAGGTGGCAAGGCTCAACATTAAGCATTACATAAACTCAACATTAAGCAACTCTTACCTCCTCACCAGGCCCACCTTTAGGCGAACAGGTTGCGCAGCACTGCTTGGCCGACTCTGGACTCCTCCCTGGAATCCCGGTCGACGCAGTAGAACTTCATGAAGGTGTGCGTCGACCTCCACGTAGCAGCCCTGCAGATGTCCAGCAGGGGCACACCCGACAAGAACGATGTAGTAGTAGCGATCGCTCTGGTCGAATGGGCTCAAAGGACAGCCGGGCAACGGTCGGTTTGCCAACCGGTGACAGTGCATGATGCAGCCGGAGAGCCATCAGGAAATGGAAGCCTTCGAGAGTGCCTTCCCTTGATTCACAGGTCCAAAGTTCACAAAAAGCTGTGATGTCTTCCGAAAACTCTTTGTGCGGTCCACGAAGAACTTCAGTACTCTAGCTACATCCAGCGAGTGCCAAGTCCTCTCGGCCGGCGACAAAGGCGACGGGAAGAAAACTGGCAACACCAAGGGCTCGTTAAGGTGGAAGTCCGACGGCACCTTGGGCATGAAGGAGGGGTGCATCCTCAGCACCACCCTCGTCTCGTGGAAAGTCAAGTATGGAGGCTTGCAGGATAGGGCCTGGATCTCTCCCACTCATCATGCGGAGGTGATGGCCACAAGGAACACTGTTTTCCATGACAGAAATTTCAATGGTGCCGAATGCAGAGGCTGGAATGGGGGCCCCATGAGCCTTGTCAGCGCCACATTGAGCTCCCACGCGGGGGCCGGAGCCTTCACCGGCGGGAACAATCGCAACAGTCCCTTCATAAATTGCTTCACCAGGCGATGAGACCACAGGGATGACCGTCCCGTAGTTCTGGTCTAACGGGAAATCGCTGCAAGATGGATCTTGATTGAAGCGTGAGCTAGCCCCGCCTTGGCCAGTAACAGCAGGTACGGCAACTTGAGGGGCCGTAATCTTCTGTGCACGGCACCAGACAGAGAACCTCTTACACTTGTGTCCGTAGCACTTTAGAGTTGAGGACGCCCTGGCCTTTGCAAGCACCTCCTTGCAGTCCGCCTGGATATCGTACCCTCCAAACTCTAGTGCTGCAGGAGCCAGGCCTGCAAGTTCAGCGACTCTGGGTCATGATGGAGGATGGCGCCTCCTTCTCTGGAGAGAAGATCTGCGTCCGTCGACAGTCTGACTGGGGGGTGGGGGGGCAGCTGACAAGTCCAGAAGGTCCGGGAACCAGATCTGTCTCGGCCACGCCGGTGCGACGAGGATCATCCTGCACCGGGACCTCTTGAGTTGGATGACGAGACGGAGCAGCAACGGCAACAGGGGAGGCCGTCCCAGGGGGAACGAGAAAACATCGGCCATGCTCCTCGGCTGGGGAATCCTGCTGGCGAACCTCCGGCACTTGGAGTTCGTCGCCGTCGCAAACAGGTCGATTTGGGGTTTGCCCCATCGTTGGAAAAGTCGATTCACTTGATCCTGACGCAGCTCCCACTTGTGGCACGAGCGCAGCTACCTGCTGAGTGAGTCAGCGATGACGTTCTTTATTCCTGCTAGATGAAAGGGTACCAGAAACATACCCTGGGCGACGGCCCAGTGCCACAGATCCTGGGCCTCCTTGGACAGGGCTGGGGCTCTGGTGCCTCCCTGCTTCCAGATGTAGAACATCGTGGTGGGGTTGTCGGTGAAGACCCTCACCACCTTGCCCTTGAGGGACAGGAGGAACGATCCGAGGGCCCAGAACACGTCTCAGAGCTCCAGGACGTTGATGTGGAGTGACCTCTCCTCCGGAAGCCAAAGGCCTCTCGCGTGCGGACCTCTCCTCCGGAAGCCAAAGGCCTCTCGCGTGCAGATCTCCGATGTGCGCTCCCCATCCCTCCCGGGAGGTGTCCGTCGTCACCGTCTCCTGATGTACCGGGGTCTGAAAGTTCTTGCCCGCCGCGAGATGGGCGCGGGTGCCCCCACCATCTGATCGCTCGGCAGAAAGCCTCGTTGAGCGGGATCCTGTCTTCGAAGCTGCCCGTCGCTTGTATCCAACGGGCGTCGAGGAACTCTTGTAGCGGACGCATCCGTAGCCTGCACAGGCGCTCCAGGTAGATGCATGAGAACATCATTCCGAGCAAGGGACTTGATGGATCTCACCCTGGCCACGTCCGTGGCCAGCAGGCGCTGCACCTTGCCCAAGATGGCCTTCGTCCTTTCCTCTGACGGCGAGGCCAAATCGCGCCACATCGAGCCACATCGAGCTTGGCTCCCAGAAACAGTGCGACCTGCGACGGGACCAGGTGGGAATTCGAGTAGTTGGAGAATCCCAGGTCCGTGAGAAGCTGGACGGTCTCCACTGTGTGTTCGACGGCAAGTTCTCTTGTCCTTGCATGGATGAGCCAATGGCCCAGGCAGGGGTAGACGTGCATCCCCCGCAGGCGCAGCTGTGCCGCCACTGGTGCGAGGCACTTGGTAAACACCCTGGGTGCCGACTTCAGCCCGAATGGCAGGGCCTTGAATTGGTAGTGCCGCCTCTGGACTACGAATCTGAGGAACTTTCAGTGCCCCTTTAGAATGGGGATGTGGATGTGGATGTAAGCATCCTCCAAGTCCAGCGACGACAGAAAGTCGCCCTCCTCCAGCTGTCCCAGCACGTGCTGGAGGGTAACCATCCTGAACTTTTGCGCCTTGATGCATTTGTTTAACCGCCGCAGGTCCAGGATGGGGCGCCAACCGCCCGTCTTCTTTCTGACGAGGAAGTACCTAGAGTATACTCCGGAGCCCCATAGCTTCTTCAGGAAGAGCTCGATGGCATCTTTGTTGAGCATCGCCCTTACTTCTAACAGTAGTTGAGGGACATGATTTTCCTTCCTGGCCATAGGAGGAATGCGGGGGCACTTCTTTAGCAATTCGAGAGTGGGCCCGTGGGCCAGGGCATCCAGCACCCAACTGTCGGTGGAGATGGACTCCCACACGCTGACGAACTTCGCCAGCCGGCCTCCCACCGAGGTGCTCAGGTGGGGGCCCGACGCTATGGCCGGTTCAGTCCTGCTTGGAGGCGGCCTTGCCACCTTGGCGACAACGAGATCCTCCCGACTTGCCGCGTCCTCTGTAGGCCTCCTGCGACGAAGAGTGGGCTGCCTAGCGGTATGCCAAGGTGCCGCCACCAGATCCCTTGGAGGCACCCCATCTGCCACCAGCGTTGCGAAAGGGCGGCCGTCGTTGCTGCAACACTCCCGAGCCGTCTCCGTGTCGGTTTTGATGGCCTGAAGTGACTCATCCAGTTTTTCCAAACAGGTTGTTCCCATCAAAGGGCATGTCCAAAACTCTGGTTTGCACGTCCTGGTGGAAATCAGTTGCCTTGAGCCATCCCCGCCGTCGAAGGCAAACACTGTTGCCCAACTGGCGGAATCCGGTGTCAGCAATATCCGTGGCCACCGTTATGGCGTGGTCCGACGCCACCTCACCTTCCTGTAGGATCTCCAGGGCCTCCGTCCTCTTGTCGTCCGGTAGGAAGTCCAGCAGGGGAGCGATCTTGTACCACAGCTCCCTGTTGTAGCGGGCCACAATCGCTAGGGCGTTGGCCGCTTTAATTGTCATCGCCGCAGACGAGACGACTCGTCGTCCTATGGCGTCTAGCTTCTTTCCCTCGCCGTCCGGTGGGGAGGTCGAAGTTGAAGTTGAAGATGACTCCCCAGCCGCCTTCTTCTTGACTGCCGCCGAGACGACCGAATCCGGGGTCGGCTGTGCCCTAAGGCACAACGGGGCGGAATCAGGGACCAGGTACTTCTCGTACCGGTCCCTCTTGGCAGGCGTCGTGGACGGGTTCTTCAGGAGAGCAAGTCCCTCTCCCAGATGTCGTCAATCAATGGTACCGCGAGGACAGTCTTCCTCTTGGCCTCGCGCCGCCGATATAGGAAATCTTCCTTCTTCTGTTCCTCCGAGCAGAGCCGAAAAAGTACGGATGCCCTAGCAATCATGGCGTGGAAGGAGCCAATGTCGTCAGGCGGGGAGGCCCGAGGGAGTGGTGATGGAAGGCCCATCCCGTCGTCGTCGTCGTCGTCATCATCATCATCCGTCCCCGTCGTGGCCGTATCCGTTACCGTGTCATCCCTAGGCTCAGAGGAAGGAGGTGAAGGCTGAGTGGGCCGCGAGGGCTGGAACGGCAGAGAGATGAACTCTCCTCCGCTTGTTCGGAGGGCTTCCAGACGGGCCCGGTTCTGTCGGGTCGTCCGTAGGGGCAATCTCGTCCTTATCTCCGTGCATAAGGTTTGGATTGCCATCAAAATGGCCACCGAGTTGTCCTGAGGCTCAGACACTGGCTGCGACGGTCACTCCTCCTCCACGGGAGTCTCATCGTCGGCGCCATCGTCGCTCTCTTGGTCCGCCTCCTCGGGGTTCCCCTTGTGGGACCGGACCTCCTCGAACCTCTTGTTGAGGCCCTTCACGACTTCAACCAGCTCCTCCTCAGAGGCTGTATCCGTGTCCATGACAGCCACTGCCCCCCCCCACCCTTTTTCCAACAAGGTCTTCACGGGGGGTCTTATCGATGGGCTGAAAAGAGGATTCCCTCCGTGGTGGCAGGGAAACTCTAGGCCCCGAGGTCGCCTCCACTGGGGTAGCCTCCACAGGCTTCGCCAGGGCCATCGTGACTCCCTCAATAGAGGCCTTCACTGGGTGGCTCAAGGCCTTCACCTTGGGGGAGGGGTCACCGCCTCGCTCCCCTTCGGCTGATCCCTTTGAGATCAACCGGTGCCTCTCCAGAAGCTTAGCTGGGTTCTCTCCCCGAGCCAGAGAGTTGGCTCGTGGTTGATGGCGTCTGTGAGAGTGCGCCCTGCCTGGCAGCCAAGGAGCAGGCCCTTTGGCACTCCCGGTGCCCGCGGACTTGCAGTGCTTTGCCTTCTGTGCGCCCTCACAGGACTTAGAAGACCGCTCGGACTTCTTCTCACCTGCTGAGCCCTTCTCCAGCCAGCTGGCGAGGCGGGTCCGACGATCCCTCAGTCCGTTCCGACAGGTTCTTGCAAAATGCACAGTCCTTTTCCAAGTGTGTCTTGTCTTCACGAAGGCAGTAGAGACATCTCGAATGCTCATCATCCTTGAAAACATTCTGTAATCCTGAACAGCTTGGATCTGGGTATCGAGCTTCCCTTGTCCTTGGCCATGTCCACGAGGTAGGCCTCAGATCTTCTGGAATCCTCCAAGAAGAGTAACTCGACGAAACTTCACCCTTGAGGTGCGTAGAAAATTCCGAAACGGGTCCCCGTTGATCGGAAGTAGAAACGGTGGAGCTTGAGGCTCGATTGACCGAAAAAATTCGATAACTCTGAAAAAACGCAAAATGCAGAAAAATCTTGAGAGCTATAGCACGAGGACTCCCAACACTTGAACGTGCAGTAAAAATCTCAGGATGGCTACCAGGGGCGGGGCTTAGGGAAAGGGCAGTCATTGGCTGGGGGCAGTATGACCCAGAGACCAGTGATTGCTTACTAAGAAAGACATATCAGAAACGAAACGGATACGGATTTTTTTCTTTACCGAGGATTCCCAGCCTGATGACAGGGAATATTCATGAGCATGTGAATCCATGCCTGACCCCAAGAACTCTTTCCAGGAGTCTTAAAAGTGCACCTTTGCCCAGCCATCATTCTTGCGCGTGCAGGCTATTTGCTCACCCTTTCCTTTCTTCTGACCTGAAAGACCACAGGAATCAATAGGCCATAAATATCACTATGGTGATATTACACCCTTTTTGCAAACAGTAAACACCAAAACTATTAGCATTGCCAATGCTTGTCTAACAAGCTTTTGCAAAGCCTACAGTTTTTGCTATTGTGAATGGGGGCATAGTCCTTTGCCAGGCACTGCCATAATGACAATACACAACATAAGTGGTGAAAGTATCTGGGCATATGATGTTACTGCCTCGCAAAGGCCCATCTAATACCAATAAGCAAACTGTTGGTTGTGCACATTTTTTTATTTTATTAAATCGGACTTCAACAGATGAGAAGCCTCATATATTGCTTATAAATAAAGCAGCTGGAGAAATACTTCGTTAAGACAACTTTATTACACCACCTCATTTACAGCGGCAGCTAAGCAATACATAATTGAAAGACTTTCGAAATAAACACAGGAAGGCCTTATATGTAGGGTTCGAAATTGCTAGAAGCCATTTAGCTTCGGCATCTACCGTAGGAGAACCTTAAAACCAACAGTTACTAGAAGCTACATTTGGCTCGCCAGGACAACTAGTGACTTACAAACATAATTATGTGACATTATCTTCGAGTGTTTTAGAATGTAAATAAAAGAAGAATTAGGACACATTTAAATGGAATGAATCATAGAAATGGGTAAAATGTCAAAGTTTGCACCTCATGTGTAAGTATTTGCAGTACGCTGAGTCATTGCTCCTCGTTCCCCAGCGGTAGCTCCTGCTCATCAAATCTCAATTTTGAACCATACGTTTCCTAAACTACACAAGTGAGCTTGCGCAAAGAGATCCCAAGACCATGGCCCTCATTAGGACCCTGGCGGAGAGGGTTTTACGCCGGCGTAGTGCATGGCGTACCTCTCCGCCAGACTACGAGTTCCCGTAGCGCCATGGATGATTTTTACGCCTGCTTTTTGCAGGCGGAGAAATCCATGGCGCTACGGGATCTTGATGTTAATTACGCCACCGTAATTTACGGTGGCGTAATTAACGCCTTCCCCACTCCCATTATACCCTATGGGACAAGAATGGGAATGGGGAAGGGTAAAATGGGGATTGGGGACTTACCGCCCCGCCAAGGTCGGCATGGGGCGGTAAGTCCGCCAAGCACCTTGGCGGAGTTGGCAGCTTTGCGCCATGGACCATGGTGCAAATTGCACCATGGTCCTCCGCCAAGGTCCTAATGAGGGCCCATGTGTTTAAGGTAGGGAAGGGCAGGCAGTGGGTGGTAATGGTCATAGGGATTAACATGGTAGTGGGAGAAATAGCCACTGGGATTAACATGGACATGGGTGGGTAAATCTAACACCCAAAGGCGTACTCCTCACATCTCATCTGTACTGAAATGCAGTAGGTCCAGCTTGGAGCCAAAACTGAAAAATGTGCAGTTTATTTTTGCTGCAACAATTTTTACCGCTGTGCCAAGGGTTAACAAAATGGGCCCAGAGTTGCCTGGTACTGGAGAGGTACACCCACTGTTCTGCCTCTCCGTAATACGAAAAACCTAAACAAAAAGGACCCCATTTGCATTTAAAATCAGAGACAGTGAGGAATGATAAACTCATATTAGGCAATACATCGATATTGGGGAAGCCATGCAGAAAAGAAAGGAAGGTCTCTGGTTCCCTGTACCAGCCATCATATGCCCAACCCCGGGGAGCCGCTGGCCTTTCAAAAGCAAACATGAGAGACACCAGACATTCAACATCGTTGTATAGGGGATCAGCAAGGCCATCCTCAGGTGGTTCAGACCCTACTTTCAGAACCACAGACAATTCAGCCTAAAAGATTTCCACAGATCACCAACTCCACCCATCACCCATGGAGTCCCGGAAGAACCCATCCGCCCCGGCATGATCTTCAACCTCTACATGGAACCACACGGAACCCTGCTGGCTCCATACAACATTCATGAAGACAACAATGACACGCAGTTCTACCTAAAAACATCCTCCATCTAAAACATCCACAGGCTCAAGGCCTGCCTCACATTGATCCATTCCTGGACGTCCAATGCATACCTGAAGCTCAGCCTCACCATGACAGAATTCCTTCTGCTGGCCAACAACACCCAAAACCCAAAACCCGGCTCTCTGCTACATCCCAACTGACCTCCTGTGCAAGGTCCTTTGGGTTCTACATTGAGACACCATTCTCTCAAGGAGCACATATCAAATAAAACATGAACAGTTTGGTACCAACTGTCCATCCTGTGGAAAATGGAGCAAGCCCAAACAACTTCAGATCCTGCTGTCCAAGCATTGGCCTCGCCCACCCTAAGGGTGGCAACTTCATCCTGCAGGAACTACCAGCAACCACCCTGGCACTCCCGAGAGGTGTCCTACATGACTCAAAGGACTATGCAAATTCAACTGTGCTCTACCACCTTGAAGGTCTCTTGTGCTAGATGGGATTACCAATAAAGATCTCAGACCAAATAACCGAACAGACTCAAAGAATATGGCAAAAATACTACTTTATTCTCAGTTTAATAATGCTGGGCAAACATCAGACTGAAGCTTGCACACTCACAAGCAAACATATACATGAGGTTTTATACCCCAATATGCATCATCCTACATGGCAAACTCCAAAACCTATTGAAGGGAAGGATTGGTTAGACGAACATATGTACCCAAGGTATTCATAGGGGTTAGTACATCATTGGCTGAGACTTCCCTCCAAATATGTCTAATACGGATCATTGCAGAGAAAACGACAGTGGATTGGTCTATGCAACATTGTATAGTAGGTCACACCATAGACCCTCCGATTGGTTGCCATTCTCATCCAAGCTTGTCGGCTTGTTAGCAGCACGTTGGAAACAAAACCCAGGTGCTTGAATCATGTCAGATTACTCCCCCACTTTCCCAATTAGTCCATCATCTCTCATCAGTCCGGCCAAGAGCCAAAGTTTCCCATCTGTAGTTGACCTAGCAGCCTGCTCTCTTTGCTGGGACATTTCAGGGAGTGTAAGCACATCACTAACTTCATCCGAAGCTTAATGAATCATCCGAAGCTTAATGAATACCCCTTATTTTCAACTTCTGAATCGCGTATGAAGAGACCACAAATTTGTCAATTTCAACCTCTTATTTACAGCCATCTGATTTAATTATACTGGGTGCTCTTGCTTCAATTTCTAGAGACTTGCTCACTCTTGTATAGACTTTATACACTTAATTGTCAATACTTGGCTCTATAATCTAAGAAAAAGATGTCCTACATACATGGCTTATCCATCCACCTCCAACCTCCCCTTGTGCCTTGCAATTATTCCTTCAAATAGCATACTTGATCTCAGGCCAACATAGACTCCTCTTTATTTTGCACACAAATCTGTTTATTCAACATTTCCTGACTGTGCAACCCTGGTCTATCGCGGCGGTAGCTGGATTGAATCTAACATGAGCCAGCGTCCTCTTCCTATTTTGTCCGTCCTAACCATTTTCCTCTATAGTAAGCTTCTATGTGTCTCATCTATCTTGTGGTACTGCGTATTTACGCTTATTGATCAGCAAGTTACTTTATTTTCTTGGCATACCTGATTACTTTATCGTTCGTACATATTTCTCTTGTCGCTTCAGTTACATTATCACTCATAATTATATCCATATCATTTCAGTATGTCTCTGTATATCTGCTTCATGACATCACTCTGCTCTCATCAGATTTCACTCATCAATTCATGATGTCCAACTGTGCGTGCCGACATCCTTCCACTCTTTCAGTACGAATATATATTCTGTATGGTTGTCTGAGTGCATATCATCTCTTGTACACTCAATGCGGTAAAGGGACAACACATGGAGTCCCATATAGGGCTCTTCTCTTGCTGTTCCAATAGGACGGCGGTGAGCGGGAACTAGGGAAACCACGTCCACCTGTTCCTCTACACAACCACATCACCCGGACCCTCAACAAAGTGCACTAGCTCCCGCTGCAAAGTTGAATCCTGCTGCATCTTACACAAGGCTGTTGTCCTGAAGTCCTAAGCTACCTCAATGGGAAGCAGAGCGTCTACAGAGGTCTATGATCCACCAGAAGCAGACTAACTCCACTGGTGCAGGAAAAAAAAGAAGTCAGACCTTCTCAGCATTCGTCCCCAGAGTCTGGGACCGCAACCAAACTGTATCCCTTGTGTCTACATTTCAGGGGGGAAGCTCACGACTCCCTTTTAATACATACCAAAGTCCAACCCCCCCATTAATTTCCCCCAAACCCGAGATGGGGGAGGGATGGGGCGTCTGCTCTGCTTTCTCTCCCCCCCCCCCCCCGAGTTGCTTGTGATCTGCTGCTGCCAAATTGCCTTAACACCCGCACATTGTTAGCTCCCTGCTCCTTTTTGTTGATACCTTCCATTTAAAGCGCACCATTACTCCCTAAAAATAGGTTCACACTCAATAAATAACCCATTAATAAATCAAAAGAATAGAGAGACAGTTGAGCTTATGGAGGTGAAGGCAGCACCCAGGGCAGGCGGAGCGGAGCGCCAATTTAAAGTTCCAGTAGCAATAGATCCCTTTTGGGGGTAGAACCAAACCAAGTACCCAACCAGATAAAACAGATTGTGAATAACAAACCATTTAAAGAGGAGGTCGATTTATCTTGGGACATGCAGTCCAAATACCCAGCATGAAAGTCAGAAAAAGAATACAAAAGGCTTGCAAACGTATTGCATGTTGATACATTAAGTCTGATATTTCAGTCCAAGGTAAACAATCACAAACAACATTTGCTGCATGATGGTATTTTCCGTTTTTATTTTATTGGTGCCTTATATGTACCAGACCACACAAGTGCTTCAAGACACTGAAGTAATCTGGTTGCGGCCAGCATATTAACGCATGTACAGACTACAGACATTGAATGAGGCTTAGTAACCCAATACTTTCAAGGCACAAGAGAGTATGTTCCAGAGTTACTAAAGGATACAGAGGGGACCGGGGGGAGAGGGGGGAGTGAGGGGGTTTAGCAGGGAGAGGAGCGATAAAGGGAGGGTAGAGTTGAAATGAAATGAAGTGTTTACTTATCAGGTAAAGTGCTATTGGGTCTGAAAGTGCGCATTAGGCAAGTGCTACTGTGGTAAAAGGGAGATGGAATGATGGGGGAGAAGGGGTGGTGTGGAACGTGTTAACCAAAGTGGGAGGGCAGGCGTCTGGGGTGTCCAAGTGCTTATATAGTTGAAAATATGGGTGTCTAGATGAAGGAGGGAGTGGAGTCATCTGGGTGAAGCGTTCGGTGTATGAAGGTTGAAGCACCTGGTGAGTTTGGTACACTTCCAACCTTCAATCGCAAACCTGTCTTTGGACAGTTTTTTGAGGGTGTTGAATCAGGGTTCTTGTGAGATATAGTCTTGAAATTAGTTCCATCGGGTGGGGGCAATGATTGCCTCTGGTTTCTTGTGCCGAAACATGAGGTGTAAGTTTAATCTTAGTTGATGGTTGTAGGTATCGATGTGGGACGGAAAGTTTAAAAAATGATTGTAGATATGAGTGGCTAGAAGAGTGGAGGGTCTTGTGGCTAATGTTTAGGACTTTGGGGTTCTATTTTAGGTTTGATGGTTAACCAGATGAGTGGTTTTAGAGCTGAGTGATATGAAGTCCAAGCCTACCAGTTAATGTAAGGAACCCTGGTGCAAACCTGTGAACAACTGAGAAAGAACTGCTTGATCAAAAACCTTGAAACAGTACCTTGAAGCCAAACCATTTGTTCCAAGTCGATGAGCAGAATGAAAGGGGAACTGAGTTCTTGGTTGCAAGTATGCAAAGGACTGAGCATGAAGCACTTGTTGCAAATGCTCAACAGACTACAAAAGCATACTAACATACCGAAGAGTTAATGGTTGCACTTTACTTTCAGAGCGCTGAATTACCACATTAATGGCTTCAAAGCACCAATCCTTGTCCACGGTTTATCATGTCCCTGCTTGGGGAAGCCAGTCCTTCGTCTGTGGGAAGTAGAACAAGATCAAGTGTGTAGTGGGAGGGAAAGGGGCAAGGAGGTTGCAGACCAGGACAAAGTGAAGCAGTGTGGAAATGCAGTGCTCCAGATGAGATTCAAGGTGTTTTTACTCTCCGTTTTTATACTTTTACAGTAAATGCTATCTCAAGGGAGTAAACATTAGTTTTCTGCTTCGCAACAGTAGATCTCCAGCCGACACATGCAAAAAGTTAAAACAGTAGGGAAAGGATTATTATTTGGCAGTAGTCCACATTGTGACAGAAACCTTTTCTCTCAAAGGACAGATGAAGCGCCGGGTGGTGTAGCACAAGCATCCTCTCACAAATGGAACCGATGAATAGCACTCAGCTTCTCTTGCATGCACAGAGCGGATACAACAGCAGCATAAGCTTTTAATGCTTTGCTCACACATCAGGTCAGCCAGGGAAGGAGCAGTGCAGGGTTTCCTTGCACAAACAGAAAGGTGAGTCGAGGCAACAGCAATGCAAGATTTCTTAATGAAGAAGTGATGCCCACACATAAAACAGATAAGTAACAGATCTCTGCTGTGGAAGCTCCCCTCACATAGAACAGATACATCATCTGTTTCTTGAGGGAACAATGCCTTCCCAGTCTTGAAGAGGTATGCCATGAACCTCAACAGATCACATGTTCCTCGCATCCAACAGGAACGCTGTGGGTCTCAACAGTGCAAGATGGCCACGCATAGAAGAGATATGTTGAGAGTCACTACACTAGAAGTTCCACTTGCATAGAGAAGGAACTACGTAGAATGGAACAGTGCAAGCAACCCCACACTGAATAAGTAAACGAAGGGCCTTAGCAATAGAAGCTACACTTGTAGGGAACGGAAACAACCACCTCAGCAGTCCAAATTCCCATCAAAGAAATTGCCCAACATGGACCTCAGCGATTTAAGGAAAGATTCTCTGCAAAATATTTCAATTAGATCATTGTACACATCTAAGTCTATTCCTCCTGGTTCGCCAAATAAAACAAGACTAAACGAGCCCACCAACGACAGAGCCCAAGCAATTCTGCAACTAGAGTACGTACCTTTCATTAAATTATATCCAAGTTATAGGGCCTCATTACGAGTCCAGCGGTAGCCGTGCCGGAAAAAACGGCAGGCTACCGCCAGACGCGTAATGCCATTCAGTCTCCGTGATTGCCGGAATCACTGGGGTTGTAATGCCCTGGTGATTCCGGATGCGGAATTCTGTAAATCCCCATTCCCATGGAGTCGCATAGGACTCCATGGAAACAAACACTGGTTCAGTCTATGACAGAGCCAGTGTTTCCATGTCCGCATGCAGGCAGGTGGTGTTATTCCCGCCAGGTCAGACCTGGCAGGAGTGACACCTCCCTCCAGCAGGACTCGGAATCAGCCGGTCCAGAAACAACGGTGGCGGTGGATTTACCGCCACTGTTTCTGGATCGGCTGACTTGTAATAAGGACCATAGTCGGCCTCAGGTCGCCAGATACAATTTTAAAGTGGGAAAATTCAGTCCAAATGTTTTGAAGAAGGGAGCAAAATGCCATTGAAGGGCATAAACATAATTCCCAATGCAGGTATTTCTAGAGTGTAAAAGATCTTTTTTAATCCATACTCTGTTGTACCGAGTAGATAATGGAAACTAAAAGATTCAAGTTACTATTCACACTAGGTGGTAATATTGGTGCTACTTCACATGGCCTTGCTCCTGAATGTGAACATATTCAATCTCCAGAAATGGGTGGTTGGATGCATGGGGGTAAACTCCAATGGGTCAAGTTCCCAATTAGTTTGGGCAGGTAGCGCTTTAGCACCACTGATAATCCGAAACTATTGCATTAGATTAAAGATAGGGAGAAATGGCATACGAGGGACACAAAGTTTATAGGTGTTTTTTTGGTTATTTGCCCACCCATTGACTGCCCATGGCAATGCTAATCCCGATGGCCATTATCACCCAGTTCCTGCCGCTCCTCGCCCAGAACACCTCATGGGAACTCAGGGTTTGCTTTACTCGAGCCTTAACATCAATTTCGAACTCAAAGTGTCTGCCAGTGTTTTTTCAAAGCAGTCTCCTGAGAGTTGATGACTTGCCACTGTGCATGTCCATCACTGAAGTCCTGCTAAAAACAAGCATAGGCAAAGCCAACAGTTTTGGCTTCTGTACATGGGTTAGGCATTTGCCAGGCACTGCTATTAAATGCCCATACACTCGCACCACGTTGCACCTGCTACCATCAATTGCCAGTTACCACCGCTTCGGCAGTGCCTGGCTAGTGACTGTCCCATGCCTAAACAAAAGCCCAAACTGCTGGCATGGTCAAAGCTCATTTTTAGTTAATAGCTTGTTTGCCCGTTTTTTGCGAGTTCAAGTACCTGGCATGCCACCTATCTGCAGGGATTGTCTCCCTGAAACACTTCAATGGCATAACATTGGGTGCTCCACACATACACAGAGAGGTTACTTACTCTGGTAAAACACTCCAAATAATCGCATTCCTCAAGACGTCTAGCATTTGAAGACGAGGCAAAAAAGGCCTCACGTGGAGGCATTGGTAGTCGCAATCAAACACACATTCCAAATGTGTAACCTCGATGTTGCCCGAAAGACAATGTCTGGTGGGCACGTCTGTAGGTACGGTCTTCTAAAATAGCAGTCAACCTCAAGAGGCAATGCTCAAATATCAGTGAGAAGCAGGAGTCTCCAAATGTTACATCACAGGAGTTAATGGAGCAGACGGAAACTACTTTTAACTACTTGTGGACTTTACTGCACATTCAATAATTGGGTCTGTTTAGGTTCCTGAGGTGGCCCAAGAAAGAAAGAAAAAAGTCAGGGTTGGTTAACCGACGAACAATTTCGGTTAGCGAGCAGTAAGACTTACGCTGTGGGCACAAAAGACAATGAGAAACAGTCTTTTGAGGGGTAAATTAACATTGGGGACACCGCTAAAAACCTTAAAGGTGCACGCTATAGTCGGGCACGAGAACCACACACACTTGGTGTGAATTGCTGTTCAGTGTGCATGCACACTGCAAACCACTTTAGACGCGCCAAGAGCGCATTATCACTTTCTAACAGTTTGCAGCTACTGCAAATGTTGGTGTTTGCTGTGGGCATTTGTGGTATACTTGTCCACATCGTGCTGTAATAGTATGAGAGGTTAATGAGAAGAAAATTAAGTGTGTACGCCAGGAGTAGGGTACTGAGGCGGCCATATTTAGGCCAATATTAACATCAGAGAAATCAAAATGAGGCATTCCTTTTCCGTACATTGACAAGCAGACATCTTGCCCAACGAAGAGTAGTGAACTGTGAAAAATATTAGGAATGCCAAGACAAAAGATCGGTGAAATGTCCCTGTTCAAAATCAAGAAATCAGCAATTAATTGGGAGACATTCAACAGTCCCTGTGCTGCAGGAAAGGTTTCTACAACACTTTTAAACACTCACTTTCTTCTATTGAAATAGCCATTAAATTAATCACTTTGCTTTCAAATGTAGTGTATCCATAGATCTCGGTGTGGTGAAAGAAAAGTTATTCAGCTCTTCAGCATAACTGGTCGGCAGAGATCGAAATTGCATTGGACAAGGAGGAGCTAAAAGAAGCTCCTGGGTAGCCATCATTCGCCATTGATCAGAGCTACCATTGGGGAAGGAGGAGTTAGTACATAGCGATCCTAACTTCCACATAAGAAGGTTAAGGTTCCTGTGCTACAAAGAACACTACAATGGAATGTTCTTTAGAACACTACATTGTGTGATGAAGTAAGTAGTTTATTACACATCACCCGATAATCCCCGATACTTTTTTGCCAACATTACATTCACAACCCTTTGTATGAAAAGTAAATGCACATGTGATGTCATCAATGATATTTCTGATGCCATCTTTGATGTCCTGGTTCGGTTTTAGCAGTGCACGGTGGTGGCGCAAGTTATGGTTGCTTAGCTGACCATAACTGGCAAATTTGAAGGGTTTTTCGGTTGTACTTGGAACCATAACGTCCCTTTAACAAAGTTTCTTTTACTGAATATACACTTTCATCATGTGAATTTGGGAGATATTTACTAGGATTCCCTTACTTTATATACATGTAACATAGAACATACTGAACCCCCTCCCTGCTAATGATATTTGAAGGCCACGGACTGAGCGTATGTCTGCGGACGAGATCAACATTACCCAAACACTCAGGGGGTATCTGAAATTGTTCTATCATGCCATAGAATAACTGCACAAGTTTAAAAAGCAGCACATAAACACACTATAAGTAATAATAAATAAGCAGTGGAACCTACATGTCTCACACATCACCCATCCATTGAAATACCACATATAATGAAATGGATTATACCATAACAATAAAGATATGCCTCCAACATAATTACCTCACAGAAACTGCACAGCTCGGAGCGACAGTAGATTAACATAACAAATTAAAAGAAATTAGTAAGAACTTCATTTTTCTTATATGTTTGTATACTTTTTGTATTAGTTGCAGAACAAATAATGTATCTGTTGTTTTCACACAGAAATGTGCAATACTTTGGAGTGGCTGGAGGAGAATTTCCGCAATGTCGGAAGACAGCGATAATAATGGTACAAACATCTCTGCATAAGCAAATAAACAGTCAGTACTTTAAGTGTACTTAACATGTATATATTCATTTTTAACAGACCATGCAAAAATTGAAGAAGTTCCACCAAAAGACACAGTGCAAGACACCTTGAAACGCATAGAAGAGAAAGTGGACATGCTGAAAGATAATTTCAATGGTTTAAGGCAATTTGTGGAGGACCACTTTAAAGGAAAAATTAGATACCACTGTACTACTACCTGTGCCTGTGCCCCTTCTCCATTTCCCAGTGAACTATCCCCAAACCCTCAAGAACATAAACATTTTGACGAAACTTCCATCCCTTCACAACCAGCCTGTGCAAACCCCTAGTTCCCCTATATTTGTTTCAGTTTCTGCTTCCCCCATTCTCTTTCTTAATTGCTGTATGTGTTTAGTGAAAAAAAAAAGTTATGTTAGTTTTAATGGAATTGTTTGCATCTAATTTTTTTAAAATTTTTTTAAAGAAAAATGTCTGCGGACAGCACGCATGTCCGGCCTGTCCGTAATTAATAAAATATGGATGTCCTTAGGACAATACACCTACCCGTATCATTCGTACCGTCCGCAGCCAAGATCAAACTGTCCGTAGAACAGGCGCGGTGTCCGGGATGTCCGTAGTCAAACAAAATGGGTGTCCTAAGGGCACTATACCTGGCCGTACAGTCAGCAGAACATCTACGCATCACACCCGTAAGTCCTGCGAACATCGCGCCTGTCTGCAACTGTCCGTCTCACTTGTGTCGCACTTTTAATTCGTTTCAGGACCCCGACCACTGTCCGTAGAACACCCGTGCGCACGACCGTTCCTGTGCATTTGGTGTCCTGCGGGAACCCATTTCCTTCGCAGATGTGTTCACAACGTCATCATGTGACCGCACCCACGCTGAGCGCGTTTCCTAATTTGCGCACTTTGTCCGCTTCCCCAACATTTCAAAAGAACTTATGCAGACAAGCCAAATTATTTTACAGTAAAAATAAATAAATAAAAAGAAAAAAAATTCTAAAATCACCATTTCACATGTCCCATACAATGGCCCTAGCTTTCCACATAATGTTTGGAACTTTTTGAATGCTTTTGAGTGATCGATATGGTCACGAGGCGCACCCCTCAACCCCTATAAAAGGCCACACCCCCGAGCTCATCTTCATTGTACTTCTGGCGATTGCAGATTGGCTTTTGCTGCCTTTAGTGCTCTAGCTGAGATTACCTCACCAACCCTGATGGCATCCATGGCTGCTGTTACTACATTAGCTTCAGCACCACCCCCAAACCCTCCACCACCTCCCCAAGGGCCTGCAGAGGGGAATACGCGCGAGGATGAAGAGAATGAGGTGGAAGAACTCCCTCCTACCAGCACTCGTCGGGAGTCGTGGGTGTGGCAGTTGTTTACCGTTTATGGGAACGTACCAAAAGCACGTGCAAACCAGGCCATGTGTAACCAGTGCAAGTTGGTGCTGAGTCGTGGGAAGACCTGGTGCGCACAGCTTTGGTACGACATCCATGAAGGGACACCTCACTTCGTTGCACGGTGCGAACATTCGCAAGGTTGTACCATGTAAAGAGCATAGTAGGTCGAGTTCCTCCGCAGCATCCTCCGTTTCCGATCCTCTCACCACAAGAGACACTCCTGTGGGAGAGCGCATCCCTCCAGCTGCTTCACAAGCCATTCGCGATGCTGTTGACCCTTACCGTTTGAGGGTCACAATATTGTGTATGTACTGCGATGCAGTACTCTGCAGGGGGTGGGGTGGGTGAAGAGTCTTCGAAGTACTTTGAAGACTACGGTCACGGAGCACCAGAAGAGCTGCTACCTACCTAAATAAGGCCCACCTTACATCTTTCTCTCTCCACCTGCCCTTTCTGATCCCTGTGGTTGGTGTCCCTTCCTTACCCTCCTTTCCCCTCCCAGTGTGTCAGGTGTAGAAAAAAGCCCAAAAAATATATAAAACGAAAAGAAAAAAAGAAAAAAAGAAAAAAAATCTTTTCAGAGCTGCCTTTCTCAGTTTAAAAATAAAACTATCAAGTAAAAGGTGCAGGCCCCAGCGCATTTTTTAAAAGTCCGCCGACAGTCTTAGGACAGAAAATGTTTTGGGGTGCAACCCTAGCAAAACCAATGCACTTTTCTGTAGGAGTAAGTGGTGGCTCTGAAAAGAGCCTGTTGGTGGCGTTTTGTGTTTGAAAAACTGGGAATCGTCAACATGTAATGGAAAATAGATAACTATATATCCAAAAAAGGGCGCAATGCATTTTGTACATTTCTAATAAAAATCTGATTGCCAGCATATGTAAAATGGACTCCCATCTGTGCGAAAAATGAATGTGCTACGAAACATAATATTTTCATTGGGGAAAGAGGACATGCCAACATCTTTTAGAAAGGCACAAACAGCCTTATTGACATTGCGCATCGCTTTCTCCATTTGTGGACCAAATAAAGAAAAACTGAGCCACATTTGTCTTCGCGCAATACGAGAAAAAATTACTTGGCAATTTGGAAACATGTCCATGACCTTCTCAAGTCCTTCCTTCATTGCAAATTGCAAAGAAATTCCAGACACATGCCCTAAACTGTTTCCTCAACAATTATTGATAATTACATCAGGATGACGCTCTGTCTGTAAAGAAGCACAGAGAGGTACCAAGTCCAGCCACTTCATTCCACGTGGTCCATGCCAGTGCACTTCCACATGAGGGAATCCAAGATCTGCAGATGTACCGCAACGTTCTGCATGCACCTTCAACCAATGTATCCATGAGTCTCCCAAAATCCAGATAATCTGTTTGAGCACACACAGCCATAGCCGTCGGTTCTCCTCTAGGAAAAAGACATTCTCACTAAATCTCTCCGTTCACAACACACCCACTGAACTTTACTGGCCAATCCCTAGCTCCGCTCATTCTCATTTGCATGCTTCTCCACCCCAGCATCCCTGTATGTAATACGCGCTGCCGCAGACTACCGCCATGTCCACGGACATGAAGAGCATCTGAGCGTGACGACTGTACATTTAAACAGTGTTCCCCGTTTCCCCTTTAAGGTGGGCTCTGAAAAGAGCCTTTTTTTCGCAGATGCCTGACAGACACCTGTTATTTTGCATTTGGGGGGGGGGGTTCTTAGTTTACTCCTAAAATCATCACATAACCTGCTCCAAAGCAAGCCTTACATTCCAAAAGAACATGTCATTTCCCAAAAAAGAAAGAAACACCATCTGCTCCAAAATAAGCTGCATTACTGGAAACAATGTTCTGTGGCTACAAAAAAACATACCAGCCCTTAACATGAAAGCACGCATGCCGCGATTGATGGCACACCTACCAATACTTTGATCAGGACAAAAAACAGAACTGGTGTCCCATTTTGCTCTAGGAAGTAATCCAGAAAAAATGACTATTGCATTTGGAAGGATGTTCATGACTGCTTGAACCAACTGTTACAAATCTCACAACAAAGTAGGTGAACTCGCGTAGCCCAAATGGAAAGCACCATAGTGCAAAACTACCACATGGGGACTGTTCATCCTACGCATATCTCTGCATACTTGGAGAATTGCCTCTACATTGCAGTCAGTCGCAGCGCTCCACACCACCTCCACTCTTACATCAAAATTCTTTGCCACATTCCTGCATTGAGAATAGTGCTCTAAACCATGGACAAAAATACCTCCGAGCACCAACACCCTGACTGTCTCCACCTCTGCCATCTTCACCACACACACACACACACACACACACACTCTTTCTAAACAAATCAACAATGTCAACATCTGATTGGCTGATCCCCAGAGTCCACTTTCCATGCTGGATTTGCTGTAAAACCCCCGTATGTGGCACGCCCTACCCGCGGACAGGCGCGGTGTCCGCGCGGCACGCAACTCTTAGCCAGCCCTTCTACCCTTTCCACTTCACTCGCAAATCCATTCCCTCATTGCACACAGCTACGCAGTCACACAACCATCCACCAATCACATACAAGACCTCTACATCTAACTCCATCATCAGAGTTGCGCACTTCAAATGTACTGTTGATCACTCTGAATACAAGTCTCATATCATTGGAAAGCACCTACTACAAAAACTACTGTGCAAGTCTCGAAGATTTCTACTTACAGTTCCATGCATACCCACATGCATGATTACAAAGTCGAGGTATGCAAATTTTATTCAGAGTACATGTACAACTCTTCTGATTCAAAAGAAACAAATTAATGCCACTAAATCTGCATAGCCAATACATAAATACCAACGTTCCCACTTTAAGCGCAAGACTTGCGATTTTTTCATTGGAGAAAAAAAAAAAAAAAAAAAAATCGCATTACTTCTTACTATCTCCCGCATAACCTATACATACGTACCAACCCTCCCGATTTACGCGCGAAACTCGATTTTTTTTTAACTGTCTTCTGCCTAAACTAATGCTACTTGCGATCGTATGAGAAAAATCAACGTTCGATTGCTGTGGTGACATCTCCCCCTCAGGTGCTCCCGATTTTTTCCTACTTATAATATGAAAGTATTCAAATTTCCCCCCACGCCCCCACCCCCCTGCTACACATAGTCAAATGAAATGCACGCATGCACTGTGTTGAGATATCAAAAGGAGAATACTTCAGCGAAAGCTTAAAAATGAACGTGTAAATTAACATCACTGCTATAAACACACAAACTTACTAACTTCTTCCTTTTACAATTGCAGTGAAGACCACTCTCCTGAAAAAATCAACAGCATCTACACTACAAACATATCCGAAGAGACCTGCCTGCTCATTCCACTCAAAAGTAATATTCTTACTGTTCCTCAAAGAGAATGTGTAGGTCATTCATGTAATTTGCGCACAAAAAAAAATAAATAAAAAATTTCTGCACCATTCTGCCCACAAATCCCCATTTATTAAACAAAGATTAACAGGCAGAATGGCACACAAATCCCCGTTTTTTTGGAACACAAAAAAAACACACAAGCCTTCGAATGTTAGTACTACAAAACAAATACCAGTTTTAATTTTATACCATTACGTTTACTATTAATGTTTCTACTCACCACTAGCTCACTTTCTACTCTCATCAGAAGCACAGTGTAGTAACATACAAACAGAAAAATAGCCTTCCCAACTCATTCTAACCGCCCAATGCACATCCACACACCCATACCTTCTTTTTTTCCAAAAGACCCCAAAGAATGACTACTAAAAAGCAAGTCTGTAGAAAGGAACGCAGAAATAGAGCAAATGAAAATAAGTGTCCAAAGTAAGCATCCATCTCTACCAGAGTTTGTACAAAACGTTGAAACAAAACAGCTAATGCAGTAATTTAGCGAAACAAAAGAAGCTTCTAGCATACTATTATTTGAGCTACAGCAAAAGGACGAGCACTGGGAGAAGCTCCTGGACTTGACACACTCCTTACTCCTAGCAGCTAGGGCTGTGCGGGCCAGGACATGGAAGAGAGCAGCGCTCCCCTCGAGGAGAGAATGGGTGACAGTGGCCAAGGATATTTATTTTATGGATAAACTAACAGCAGCACTTCATGGCTCAAGCTCGCAACTCGAGGCCGACTGGTTACAATTCATGGAGGTGTTCGCCAGCACAAACTGGGAGCCAGAAAAGTGATACGGCCACTCCACCCGGCCCAAAACCAGTTTCAGGATTGAACTTATTTTATGCTTCTAAGGAAAGCTGACTCATTGCATCTGTTTATTTGCCCGGTCAGCGCCGCCCGAAGAACTTATCCACGGAAAAGTGGAGCCTGTGCCCCAAGACGGGTGATTTGCAGGGGAGGGCGTGGGAGGGGAGGGTGAATACAGTGGAGAGTTACGGTCTTTGTTCGACGTTGATAGGGGCATGTGCCCTAATGTAATCTCTTTTCAGTGCTCTTTGTTGTTCAGAAAACCAATAAAAATATATTATAAAAAAAAGAAGTTTCTAGTACAGAAACAACTTTGCCTCCTCTATCAAAATGGCACGAAACAGAAAATGCTTAACAAGAATTCAACTACCACTACTGCTAACACTGCTCCTCTAAATTCCCATATACTAGCAAGAAACCACAGTAAAAAAAAAGTATTTTAGCAAAAATATTCCACCACAGAGTCCTTCAGAATCTAATAAGAAGAGTGTAATCATCCACAACCCTTAAAACATATCAGAGAAAATTAATCCTAGAAGCTCTCGTAGACAGTGCAATCCTTCTCAAAAGGAAGTTATTTTAGTTTTAAACAGGATGAAACATCTATCAAAACTAAGTACTAAACTACAAAATAAACCTCAATAAACGAAATGACAACAAAAATAACTTCTTAAGTATTTGTGGAGGTGAATGGAGTCACATGACGACCACAGAACCATATTTTAATGAAGAAGCATACAAACAAAAGAAGCATACAAACAAAAATCAAACAATTGCCATCCATAGTAGTGGACGAGGATATGAAAAAGAATCAATAATACGATCATGGAACAAGAAACACTGCTTACAAAAGTATCCCCAGAAAACTCAGAATTACCTCTCAATTCGACTGAACCATATCGTCCAGTATACAAATGGCTGTACACGTCAATATGTAACATCCCAACAAATCTTTCAAATCTTTACGCCAGTTCCTCAATCAGTATGTGAAAGGTAAAGACAAAATCAAAATGAAAGTGCTGCAAAATATGGATACCTGTCCAGTGCGCAAATACACAGGACTACAAGGACATTCATTAGCCTGCATTTCAGGACCTATTTGCAAAAGCACCTTCCATGATATCAACACATCATTCACATGTAAGAAATCTAGTGTATAAACTGTACTATGCTAAAAGTCCAGCTTTAGAATTAGCCAATTTAAATAACAGTCTTCTGCATGGTACACCCAAATACCAACAAGAAGAAATCGACCGTATCCAGAGAAAATATTTTGGAAGTGAAAGTCACTTACAAAATGCAATAGCTTTACAACAGACTAGCAACAATTCTGCACATGGCAACCTTTTATTACACACATACAAAAAAGAAATACAAAAATTTAAAAGTGCATCCGCTGAAGTACCAAACCATGTGTGTGTGTGTTGCCGCAGAACCTTTTACAAAAGGAACACAAAAACTATAGACGTAACATACAAAATAGAAGACAATGAAGATTCCAAATGGTATGAATTAGCTCTCTACCTTTTAGCAGAAAACAAATACGAAATAAGTGAACCCTCAATATGTTGCAGTTACTGCACTACAAAACTTGACAACAACCAAACTCCTTCATGTGCCATCACAAATAACTTGAATTATTCCTGCTACCATAACCCCTGCAACAACTCAATTTGTATGAGAGCATCATAATTCAAACAGTACACCCATTTCAAGCAATAATACGCCTTCAACCAAAAACAGCAAAATTATCTCTCTCTGAAATGGTGAAAGGCATTCGTGGCAAAGTAGTTTATTTGCCATTAGATCTGAAAGAAAATGTGCACTCTAGGAGTGCAACGTCCAATAGAGCATTCTTTAATTGTCTTAGTAAATGGTGTACCAACAAAAGACAAAATAATTTGGCAACAACTCATGGACTTACATAAAGTTAGACAAGGCTTGCAATATCTGAAAGACAATAATGAATACTACAAACAAATATTGAAGAAAGCTTAAGGAAACAACTGAAATAATTCAAGAGTCATCAGAAACTGGTCAATTTGAACTTCTGGATACTGCTGCAGTATCCACTCTTTTGGACCATTATACAATTCATCCATGGCACTCTAATGAGAGCATAGATGCACTAAAAAAAAAAAATGCGACAAACCAAAGGGTCACCAATGAGCATATGGGAAAAAAGTATAGAAGCATGTGCTTTTCCACTATTTGTTCCTACTATAACAGCATCAGAATGCCGCTCATTACGAAGGTATTCTGAAGATCCCCATGTGGAATACATATTCCACCTACTCTTTGAAAGTGAACTAGCTACCCTATGTTACGGAGTTGCACACATATTGGAATCTGGAACCCACTTTCAAAATATGTCAGCTACGCAGTTAATACAAAAAGTACAGGGAAAAGATGAGGTTTTACAATCAAGCATAACAAATCTGCTTGCAAACATGCGTGCTACGAAAGAATACTGGTTCCGACGTCACGGAGATGTACGTTGTATGGTCAGAAACTTTATACCACCCACTTGGTTTGTTACATTAAGTTGTGCAGAATATGCATGGGAAGATTTACATGATTTCCTATGCATATCAAACAACAACAAAACCAACATAGATATACTAACACTTTGAGAACTTTGCTCTCTAGATCCTGTTAATGTTTCAAGATATTTCCACCATTGTTTCATTGCTATGCTACACTATTTGTAATAAAACTGTTCCTCCCCTCGGAGAAGTGCAACACTTCTTTTGGAAAAAAGAATACAAAGCAAGAGGAGCACCACATATCCACATGCTTTTATGGATTAAAAAGGTGCATCTAAATTTGGTCAGGACAGTTAGGCCACAAAAATATGTCATTTGTGAAATCCCTTCAAATGACATACTGACCTTCATGGACAAATTGTACAATTTCAAAGACACAAATGTGGCAAATATTGTTGTCACAAATACAAAAGCAAAGGGAAATCCTACACCAAATGCAGCTTTGGTTTCCCTAGACCAGTTACAGAAACAGGTGAAGTCAACAACTTCATGTCTTCAGTTCGACATAGTGTTAAATGTAAATCACCTAAGAACACGTATTACATAAAAAGAACAGGAGAATCAAAATATATCAATGATTACAATGCAATCATTGCCCTCTTATAGAATGCAAACATAGATGTGCAGTACATTGCAGTTGCACGATATGTTACAACCTACATAACAAAAGCAGAAAAAACAGAGCGGCAATACCTCTGGAATGACCCATCAGACAAAACACTATCTCAGAAATTGTACAACCTAGGCATAAAAATGCTCTCTCATAGAGAATGTGGCGCCTATGAAGCTGCAGATCGTTTAACCGGTACTGCTTTGTATGGAAAATCTGAAAATATAGTATGGCTAAGTCTTGGTCCTGCTAAATCTAGAAAAAGTTCTCAAATCATATGAATACATAGAAACAATAGCCAAAAATGATCCCAACAGCCAAAACATTTTGAAAAACAGTTTACTAGACACATACTACCCGAACAGGAGTACCACTTTGGAAACCATGTGTCTATACCACAAAGCCCAAAACATTGCATACAAAAATAATATAAAACCTGATGAAAGCAAAGGTAAATATAGAGTAACAGATTGTGAAGTTAGCTTAGTGAAACTTACCAAACGAAGCTTAATCATGTCAAATTGTCATTAAAAACTCTCAACAGAAAGAACTATTACATGTCCCTGCTACAACTTTTTAAACCATGGAGAAAAAAATATGAGATACTAGATAACAGACTGCTAGGAAGACGCTTTCAAAGCAAATGAAAGCGCTATCACCGATATGAACTTTATACAGTACAAAACAATGTTGCACAATGAACAGCAACACGAAGAAGAACTCCCGGCCCAACTAGATAAGGACACTTCCGAAAGTAGTCAACCTTCTGTAACAGGAAGCCAAAAACCACTAGGACAGGCACTAATAGCAAATGAGGCAGAATTAGCTATGATAGAAGTGGAAAACACCATGTGTCACTATGAAGAAGATACAGAAGACTTAACTGTACTACAATCAAAACTTAAAGGCTAGCGTACCATTTTTGAAGAAGTAACAAAAGAAATTGCACATGGTGTACAACACGAAAATAAAGAATGTACCTGCCAAAATTACAAACCTGTACTGCTGTACGTCAATGGTGAAGCTGGTTCAGGCAAAACATTCTTAATCAAAATCATCAGCAAGTTCCTTCAACAATCGACAAACTGTCAGCTGTTATAACTGCCCCACAGGTTTAGCTCCCTACAACATAGGCAGTGTCATTTTACACCGATTACTACTCCTTCCGGTAGAACACCAAAACAAATTAGACTATTACAAACTTCCTACATAAGCTGCAATGGAACTACGCAGAGTATTAAAACAAATGAAAATGCTACTAATAGATGAAGTGAGCATGGTCTCCAACCTAATGTTGGCTTTGATTCACCTCAGATTGCAAGAAGTACTTAAAACAAACTACGAAGAACTCTTTGCAGGAAAACACATTATCGTTTTCGGAGATCTTCTACAATTGACACCAGTGAAAGGTGAACCTATTTTTAAAACCTTAGGATACAAACTCTGCCATAAAACTGTTGGCAGCATAGGAAATGTCAACCTTTGGCAACATTTCCAATACAGAGAATTAAACAAAAACATGCGTCAATCTGCAGACCTCACTTATGCCAACATTTTAAAAAGTATAAGAATTGGTGTAATATCTCAAGAAGCACAAGCAATATTGAAAAACCGGCACATTCATGCACTTTATGGCGATAACGCATGTGCTACTGACGTTATGGAACAATTAGCACACAAAAATGTCAATTGTATGGCCTTAACGCCAACTCTTGCAAGCTGTTCCAAATTCAATGAAACTAGGTTAAAAAAAGAAATGCAACCAATAATTGAAATTTGCTCCAAAGACAATCTGGACGTACATGGTATTACACAACCCATGTGTCAGCAACCCACAACAAGACTAAATACCTCAGAAAATTCTATCTCCAACACAGCTGGGTTGGAAAAAATATTAAAATTAGCCTTAAATTGTAGAGTAATGCTTAAACGTAACCTTGACGTGGAGCAAGGACTAGTTCATGGGGCACTGGGTACATTTGTTGGCTTTCAAACATACCCACATGACAAAAACATTCAATTTGTCAATATTCTCTTTGACAAACTTTCAGAAGTAAAAAGGATAGGGCGCTCAACAGCTCGATTCCTTCTCTTCAAAGGCATGTATGTACGTAGAGAACAATTTTCTCTAGCTCTTGCACATGCAGTCACCATGCATAAATCCCAAGGTCTTACCCTAGACAAAGCATTGATAGATATTGGAAACAGTCTTTAAAGAAGGCATGAGCTACGTAGCACTATCACGCTTACGTACACTTGACGGTCTATTTCTAATCAACTTTGATGCAAGTAAAGTGAACGCTAATATTTCTTGCATTTTAGAATACTATAGACTACGTTCACTGTACACCCCCATCTGGAATCATATCCTGTTCCAGAAAAAGGAAAACGTTGTAAAAGAAAACGAATTCAAACAGAAATGCAACAGGATCGGACTGCAAATCCTTCAAAGAGAGTAAACGAAGCTAATACTTCATCAATTACCACAAGCAAAGAACAACCTATTAGTGAAAGTAAATCAGGTACTTCTTCAAAGAAGGAACAGAAACTCCAGAAAAAAATAACAAAAAAAAAAAAAAATCACTCGGACACAGAACTATCTGGTCCATTCAAATTTTAAAATGAAACTGGTGTAAGTTGCTACGGAAATGTAGCAATGAATATTCTATTTCAATTGCCACCAATTGTGAACAACATTTACTTACACAGTACAGACCAATTGTGTTTGCAAATGTTAGTCCTTCAAAGAAACGCAACAAACAATCCTGACAACACGTATAGTGTTCACGGAATAAGACAAGAATTGGACTACTGCTGGAATGGTGAGGTTCACTATAACCTCACAAGAAGATCCACAAGAATTGCTAATGTACTTACTACAAGTACTGGAAAACAAAAACATACCTATAAATGAAATCTTACATATTTCATACATGTGGAAACATACATGCACTCTCTGTAACAATGTGACACAGGAACAAATCCTTAACGAGTGATTTGTGTATGTATCCATACCTAATTGTGAATCCATTCAATTTCAGCAACTTCTACAAAATGTAGACCATGGCAGATTACGTACTATCTGCAATTCAGATAATCGCTCCACCTTACTGATTCAAACACATAGTAACTACATAATACTAATGCTTCTACGTTACAATGCAGATGGTACCAAAAACAACTGCAAGCTGACTGGATTCACACACGGGCAAGTGACACTTGGTAAGAAAACCTTCACAACAATAGGTATAACCTACCACGCAGGAGCCACAACCAATGCAGGTCACTACACTGCATATATTAAAAAGAAATGTGGATGGTTGGAATGTAACGATAGTAACAATACTCTAAAGCAGAGATTACCAGCAAATCTTACAAACGCTTAATCAATCTTCTTAAAGCCAAAATATTATAACTAATGTGTACTTCAACATTAACAAACATTAAATTAAAAGACTATAAACAGTTAGAATACGCCAACAGGTACCAACTGTTTAAAAAATCTGCAACAAGCCAACATATAGAACATTAACCAGAAAAAACAACTGAACACTCAAAAGAAAACAAAGAAGTAGTTTGTAGCATAGCAAAGAAAGGTTTTTTTTAATCCGACAAGGATTGTTTTTTCCCCCCATACCCAATGATTTGAAAAACAAACACAGAAACTGAGCAAAATGCACAGTACACTGGTTTGTAAACTAAATAAGAGGGTAAAAAAAAGGTAAAATGTCTATTAAACAATGTAATAAGTCTTTATAAAATACAAACACTAACATGCCCTTTTCTTTTATCACAGACATTGAATAAGGTGGTTTCCTCCAAGTACTAAAGTCATGTAAGAAATATATTGAATCTCAACAAAGGAAACAGTAAGTATAATTTCACACATTTCATATATATTCAAATGTATATGTTTGCTCTTTGGCTGTAATATGGTGCAGTGGCTGTGGCCAGGGCCTATAGTCTTGGATGTATAACCTACGGCCTACGGCCATGCACTAAAGACTGTAGGTCCTGGCCAAAACCACCGCAACATATCACACCCATTGTGGCTTATAACTTTAGTACTTAAAATGTTGGTCTTGTGTGCACGGCCTTTCGCCATGCACCCACGACTCTAGGTCCTGGACACAACCACCTGATAGATATTCAATTCTATGGCTGTATTTATGGGTGTGATCTGCTACGGTGGTTGTGGCCAGGGCCTAGAGAGTATATGGCCTACGGCCTGCGGCCATGCACCCAAGACTCTAGGCCCTGACCACAACCACCGCAGCATATCACACCCATGGTGGCTTATAAGTCATTAGCATACCCATAGAATGAAACATTTTAACTACAGCATATACTCAATTTGCACCCAGGAATCTAGGCCCTGCCCACACCTACCAGATAGATATTCGATTGTATGGGTGTGATGTATGGGTGCGATATGCTGCGGTGGACAGCCATGCACCCAAAACTCTACGTCCTGCCCACAACCACCGCACTATATAATACCCATTCTGGCTTATAACTTCACTATGTATAAATTTGGTCTTAGTGCATGGCCTGTGGCCTTTGGCCATGCACCCAAGACTCTAGGCTCTCCCCACAACCACCTGATCGATATGCGATACTACGGGTGCATATATTGCTGTGATATGCTGCGGTGGTTGTGGCCAGGGCCTAGAGTCCTGGTGTTAGCGAAGATAAAAATTTTAACTGCAGCATGTACTCCATTTTAGTTTCTATGGGTGTGGTACTGATTTATAAGCTGCCATGGCTGTGATATGCTGCAGTGGTTGTGGCCAGGGCCTAGAGTCTTGGGTGCATGCTGCGGTGGTTGTGGCCAGGGCCTAGAGCCATGCAGCCAAGACTCTAGGCCCTGGCCACAACCACCGCAGCATATCACAGCCATGGCAGCTTATAAATCAGTACCACACCCATAGAAACTAAAATTTTAACTGCAGCATGTACTCAATTTTAATGTTCGCTAACACCACGCATGTCCTTAGAACAGTTCCAACTTGCCTGCGCACAGCACGGACGGAAATACTATCCTTATGAGACCCCTCATTTTCAGTAACTACAAACATCCCGGACAGCGCGGGCATGGCGAATACATCATTAGCACCTGCCGCCTAAACAGATACAGTATTTCACCCATCTCTTACTCTCTAAACCTCCCCAAGCACTCTGACACACCAAAACACTCCCCAAAACAGCATTTCACCTCTGGTCGCCGCCGCGCTGTCGGCGGATCCAAGAGGTCGGGCGCATCCAAACAATCTGACGCACATCACGCCTCACTCCAGCCAATCGGAGGACACATCGCGTGTCCGCGGTCATGATGCGCGCCTATTAGCCAAACGTTATCTTGTCCGCGGAGCGAACAGGGAAGTTTGACCGTGGAGCAGACATAGATATCACTAATTTTTTTTTAGACATACTTTTTGGTTGTTTTAAATAAAACTACTGGACGGATTGCCACCAAATTTACAAAATACACGCTTTCGGGACCACGCTCCTGGCGCAAATTTGGTGAAAGCCGTCCAGCGGTTTGGGCTGTAGGCGTGCGCAATGTTGCCACCCCCCCACACGTTTTGGGGACCCCCCCCCACCCCTTAGACCAAACTTTGCACAAATATTCTGAGTGGCCCATATACTTTTTTTGCAAAGTTTGGTGAGGATTCGTCCAGGGAGAGCGAAGTTATAAACTGCCCAAAAACAACGCATTCAAAATACATAATTTTGCAAGGTCAGATTAATAAATAAGCTATTAAATATCACATTTCATATCAAATTCATTTGATAAATACCCTTAAAATCGCACATCAAAATAAGACATGGTTATAAAGATCTGAACATTAGATAATGGGACCAATTTAAATAGACCTGTCCCACTAAATTCTTTTTTGCAGCATCAAACTTGCTTACCTGTAAATAGTAACAAGGTAGCCACTACTTTTCTTGGGATGAAGGATCAGGAATTGTTCGAATCAAACACAAAGCCTCCTTCCAAATCTAAAAGGCTGCTGCCGTCATCACAAGGGATTCAGTCCCAGCCCTACAGATAAGGGTTTATCGGCCACTTTTACCCATTAAAAATAGGGAAATACTCCCCAAAAATTCAAATAAGGAGTATAAATACTCCCAGCAAAACATAGAACTTTGTGCGCCTACGTACTCCTACGTCCAGTCCCCTTGCCTCCATACTTGTGGGACATTGCATCCATCGGGACGGGACTGGAGCACTTTCAAGCAAAAAAATAAATGTTTAAAAAAAAAAAAAAAACCTTATCCAGCTTTTATTTTTACGCGGGGCCACCGCACGGGACCATAGCTCCGATCCTCCTGATCTCTGCATCCCCCCCTTCAGTCATTTTTTCTGCGTGGTCAGACGCACTTGCATCACAGAGAAAATGTTTTGGTTACCTTGTCCTTCATTCCTGCTCCGGCGGTCATCTTTCTTCAGTTTATGCTGCAGCATCTGGGATTTGTGTCCCGTTAATCGTGCAAACGTAGTTTTGCAAGAGCGGATCCCCACTCCCATTGCCTGGATTGCTTAGGCCTGGAACACTGTTGGGACGCGTGCTTCTACTGCGACTTCCTTCTCCATCTGGGCACTCCAGCGTCGACTTGTCAGGTGGGAGGAGAGTTTCAACACATTCCTCCACCACATTTACAGCAGTTCATTGAAGGAAAAAAAGGAAACGGCCGGTAGATGGTTCCTTTTTAGAGGTGCCCCTGCTCCTTCCTGGGGTCTTCTGGATCCAGGAGGAGCTCAAGCAGCTCCATTACCAGGGATCTCCCTGAGGTGTCCCAAATGGGATCTAACCGGCGCTCTGAAGTTTCCTCCGAGGACCCCTGCAAAGGGGCTGCCAAAACCAGATCTTCATCCGAGGTTCCCCTTCTGGGGGCTAAAGCTAGGCCCAGGACTTTTGGGGCTGTTGTCACCGGGGGTCATCCCCAACTCTTCCACATCTGGAACTAAGTGTACTGAGTCTCGGCTCGAGTTCCCCGTCAAGGTAACTAAAACGTACCGGGGTTATCCCTGAGGTTCCACTTCTTGAGGCTATATCTAGGACCAGCAAGTTTGAGGGGGGGGGCCCCTTTGAGGGTTCCGGCTTCAGGGCGTGACTAAGCCCCCCACACTCAGACCTGTGGTAGAACCAATCCTGCCGAGGGGGCCAAGAAGCGGGTTAGATGCCTTAAGTCTTAGAGTACCGTGCCGCCGAGGTTCCTTGTCACAAGGGTAAAACAGAACACAAGAACACCCCCCCCCCCCACCCCCCCCCGACTCCTGTTGGTGACCACGGCCTCATTTTACACCTGTGACACAGTTTACCTCAGGCATTGACAAAATGGCGGTCCAACCCCCGCGGTACACAGCAGCCATTTTGACTACCTCTCTTCCACCAACGTTCACCATGGCTGGTGGCAAGGGGCCTGTGTTTGGGGCAAAGGAGCCTTTTCCACAGGTGTGAACAGGTTCTTTTCCACAATGGATTGGCGAGCTCGGAATCCGCTGCCGCATACAGTCTTGCTTCCTCCTACGTCCGCGCCTTTGATTTAAGTATGTTGGTGGGGGGACTGGGGGATGGGGGGGGACGGGGGGCCATCCTGGCAACCATCCTCTGTGTGATCCTGGGGTTAAGCCCCTTCAGAGTGGGGTCTACCCACTCCAGCGCCTAGACCTTCATCTGAGGATGCGTTTGTTGGCAAGATTCAGACACTTATGCATTCTGATCCCATGAACTGACCCCTGCTCCAGCAATCCCTATGCAGGTCCCGGTAGTGCCACCTTCTCTGCCACTTCATAGGAGCAATGTGCGGAGGATCAGACTTCTGCTCCCGCCTCACTGGATGACGACCAGACGGACCAGGAGAGCGATAACCCGCCCGCTCTATTCGAGCCTTTCATGACTGGGTTTTGGACATGGAATTGCTAGACATCCCAATACCCGAGCCCGCGGCTCCACAAGAAGGGGTACTTCCTGGAGCTTTCACTCTGTCGACACAGGAGCGCCACGGCCTGTTCCTTCAAAAGGACATACTGGCCGAGTTCCGTAAGGTCTGGCAAAACCTAAAGAAGAAAATTGACACTTGCTACAAGCTACATGTGTCGGAGGACAGATCCATGTCTTCATGTCCACTCCCCTCGTCGACAGTGGTGGCAGTATGTTTACGTTTATTGAATTTATGTAGCGCTTTAAGCCAAAGCGCTTTACAATACAACAGGTACAAAGTGAGAGAAGCATATTTACAAACATGAACAAGTCATTACAACAATAAGTAGAACTATTTACAAGGGGGGGGGTAGATGAGGGGGTAGGTGAAGGGAGTTACGGTGTAGGATTTGAGGTAGGGGAGAGGGAGTGATCTGGTGTCCTCATTGCCCTCAAGTAGTATTTGTTACCAACTTAAGGTCAGAGGGGATGGAGAGAGGATGGGGGAAACGGGGGGGGGGCAAGGGTAGTAAGGAAAGTCATGGGGGTGGAGTGAAGAAGATGGGCTTTCAGGGAGTGGCGGAAGGATGAGTAGGTAGGGGTGGAGTGGATGGAGAGCGGGAGGGAGTTCCAGTGTAGGGGGCCAAGAGTTGGAAGGAGCGGAAGCGTGAGGAGGCACATGGGGCTGGGGTATAGTGAGGAGGTAGAGGTTTGCTGAGCGGAGAGAGCGGGGGGGAAGGGGAGTAAAATGAGAGGAGGGAGGGTAGGTAGGCGCCAAGTCATGGAGAGATTTGTAGACAAGACAGGAATTGAAGTTTCAGTTGTGAGAGGGAAGGGAAGCCAGTCAAGTTGAGAGAGAGGGGAAGAATAGAGTCTCGAGTGCCAAGGAGACAGAATACAGATAGAGGAGTGGTAGATGGATTTTAGGGGAGTTAGGCGAGATAGGTGAGAGACAGGGGGTCCAAAGAGGAGAGAGAAGCAGTAGAAGAGGCCGGAGAAAATAAGGAAGGAGATTAGGAGTTTGGAAGCATGGAATGTGAGAGGAGCGGATCTTGCAGATGTTATAGAGGTGGTGGCGACAGGCTCGAGAGGTTAGAGGGATGTGGTTGGAGAAGGAGAGAGGAGTCGAGGTGGAGGCCGAGATTGCAGGAATGGGAAGATATGGGGAGGTTGGAAGGTGGAAAGTGGATGAAGAGAGGGAAAGAAAGGGAAGAGAGTGTTAGGAGGGAAGAAAAGCACCTCACTGTGGGATGACATCCAATCTTTTATGGCCTTGAGGCAGGAAGAAAGAGTGAGGTGGAGTAGCTACGCGCCAGTCGTGGCCGGGCTCTACATCCTCCACTGCAGCGTCTTAGATCCTTTCCAAAGAGGACAAGCTTCTTGACGCCATTGGGGAAAAAGGTTTTTAGTATTTTATTATATTTTATGTAACGCCTTTCACCAAAGCGCTTCACAGAGAGAAATTAACTGTACATTAAAATAAGCAATGAAAATCGATGTTCAGAATCAACCAGTAACAATAAAGCAGACTAAGAAGTAAATGCGTTTTTAAAGAAGAGCGGAACAGGGAATAAGAGGTAATAGATCAGAGAGAAAGCGGAAGAAGATTCCAGTGAAGAGGAGCAAGAAGTTGGAAAGAATGTTTCCAATTGGGCTCTTCAGCTACATTAGGCTAATACCGAGGTTATCCTGGCGGCTGCTATTGTCAAGTTGTGGAAGGAGCTTGCCGAGTTTCAGGAATGTATTCCTCCCAATAGGCTCGAAGTCTTTAAGGGCGGTTTTTCCGATGCACAGGATCTACATGAGGCTGCGGCCCATCATGTAGATACTTCCGCACGAGACCTTATGGTCGGAGTAGACATCTCCCCGGAAGTGTGGCTGCATGCTACGAAAGTTTTCAAAGGAGGTTCAGGACAAGGTGCTTGATCATCCATTTGAGGGTAAAGAACGTTCCACTCCTCCACGGATAAGGAACTCACAAAGACCAAGGCAAATACTCTAACTGCCAAGTCATTGTCGGTCCTTGCGAAAACTCCAGCAAAGGACCCTTATACTCAGAGTTTGGGGTCTCAAACGAGGTCTTTCTCTGGTTTCAGAGGCTTTCAGGACCGCCGTGCTCACCGAGCAGATGCACCGGCTGGCGGCCCCCACCGTAAACAGCAACGTCAAGGTGGACAGTTTTTCACTCAGCCAGCAGCCTCCTCGTCAGCAAGGGGTGGTCTCCCCACCGATAAAACATCTAAATAATATTTTCCATCGAACACAAGAGACTCTGGTGGGAGGACGAATTTCGTCTCATCTGGAGGCTTGGCAGACCATCACAGAAGACATATGGGTTTTGTCTGTTGCCTGGTTGGGATTCTGCTTGCCTCTCCCCCGTACCCTATTCTCACCCCCTCCTCTAAAGCAGACTGGGTCACCCGCCCTCAGACGTGGTACAGAAACTTCTAGACCTCGAGCAGTGGAAGTTGTTCAAGGGGAGGGCTATTACTCCGGTTTGTTTACAGTGCCTAAACCCAACCAGGCTGGCCTGCGCACTATCCTCGACCTGTCCAAGTTCAATCTCTTTCTACCCCAAGAGACAGAGAAGAGGATTACGCCCTGCCAGATAAGTCCTCTCTCCGTAAGGGCGATTGGCTCAGCGTGGTAGACCTTCAGGATGCATACATGCATATTCTGTTCTGGAGCCCGCATCGACAATATCTGCGGTTCTCTGTGGGAACGGAACACTTCTAGTATTGTGTGCTTCCATTTGGTCTCAGCTCGGGTGTGTCTTTACAAAGATGTCATCATTGCAGCATTCCTCAGACTGCAGGGGGTTCATGTATATCCATACTTGGACCACTGGCTACTGCGCAGTCCTTGTCCACCGGCTACTACGGCCAATCTCCAGTCACCCCTTCAGCATCTTGGACTGTCAGTGAACTGCCAGGAATAGTTGATGGTCGCTCAAGACCTGATCTTTCTGGCTTTTCGTTGGGATACCGTCAGTACCAGAGTGTTCCTGACGGAGGGCAGAACTGCAGACCTTTTAACCATGTGCCGGCTCTTCCTGCAGTCCTCCCACATGTCAGACTGGTGGTTCCAGAGACTCCTGGGCCTCATGGTCTCTTCCCTGTTAGTTCTGCCTCTCGCATGACTGAAAATGAGGCACACTCAGCTTGCTCTTCGGAGCTGCTGGTGCCAGGCTACGGATATTGATTCCAAGATGATTCCAGTTCCATTCTGCAGGACGGCTGATCTTCAATGGTGGTCATCCGACAGCAACCTTTCAGTGGGGACCTCCTTTCAGGAGACCTGCCCACAAGCAACGGTTACTACAGACTCGTCCCTTCTGGGGCGGGGAGCAACACTGCATCTCCTCGAGGTTTACAATTTGTGGAGGGCAGTTCCATATCAATTACCTGGAGCTCCTGGCAGTTTTTCTGGCGCTCAAGGCTTTTCAACCCTTTATCACCAACAGTGTGGTTCGAATTCGCACTGACCATTCCGCAGCAATTTTTTACATCAACAAACGGGAGGGGAGGGGAGGGGTGAGGTGGGGGTGATCTAAGTCTCCCCTCCTGGTGGATCTTGCTATCCAACACAACGTCTGGCTTCACGCTGTGCACATTCCGGGGCACATCAATGTGGCTGCAGACTCCCTCAGCTGCCAGTCTGCAGCGAGTTACGAGTGGGAGATGAACACTGATGTTCTCACCAAGATCTTCCAGCAATGGGGTACTCCAGTGGTGGACATCTTTGCGACATCAAACAGGAAATTCCCTCTTTATACCTGCAGAGAAGGGCAGGGAGTGTCTTCCTTGGGGGTGGGGGAAGCACCCTTGAGATCCCATGGGACAACAACATGAAGGCTTACGCTTTTCCTCAGATTCATCGGTCGCTCTGGAAACTTAGGAGTGCATCGAACTACACACTCTTCATAGGTCCCTGGTGGCCAGCCAGGTTCTTGTTTTTGGAACTGCAGCACCTGTCTGTGTCCTCTCCGATTAGGATGCTGCAGATTCCCTGACCTCCTTCACCAGAGCAATCACCAGTTGTGGCACCCCTCCCCACAATCGTTCAGCTTGGCGGCCTGGTGCCCGTGTTCGATCATTAGTGCAGTTCAATTTGAGGAAAACATGCATATAACTGAAGTGGCACGAAAGCCCTCTACGAGAGCTCAATACAGAAGCAAGTGGCTCCGTTTTTGTCATTGATGTCTAGCCAAAGAGCTTGATCCCAGACATACTACTATTGATAATGTATTGCCTTTTGTATCGGACCTTGCAGCCTCTGGCATCCATGTCTCATGCAGAACATATTTGTGTGCCATTGCGGCTTACCCGTCTACAGACAGTTGCTCTTTTTCACTGACTAATCCAGTCATCAAAAGACATTTCTCCAACCTTTTTCCACCGGTTCGGGCCCCTCATCACAAATGTGATTTGAATGTGGTCCTCACCGCTTTAGGTCATAAGCCTTTTGAACCTATGGCCACTACCGAATGCAAGTACCTTTCTTGGAAGGTGGCTTTTTTGATTGCGGTAACATCTGCAAGACGACGAAGTGAGCTTCAGGCTCCCTCTGTGGAACATACCTTTCTCACTTTCCACAAGGATATGGTTATGCTTTGCACTCATCCTTCCTTCCTAAAGTGGTGTCTGAATTCCATTTAAACCAGTCAATATCTTTACCGGTCTTTTTTCCGAACCCGGTCTCTGAGGCCGAGAGGGTTCTACACAACTTACGGCAGACTTGCTTTGAGGTTTTACCTCGACGGAACGAGCAACTTCAGAAGCTCTCCACAACTATTTGTTACATTTGGTGACCCAAAAGGGAAACCAGCCTCAAAAGCAGCCATCTCTTGTTAGATAATAGCTTCATGTATTTCCGAGGCCTACAAGATTCAGGGCCTCCAGCCACCAAAGGGCATTCATGCAAATCTGGTCCGTGGCAAAGCGGCTGCTGTTGCCTTCCAAAAATACTTCCCCTGGGAGTCCATTGCCAAGGCGGCTACATGAGCCTCCCCATCGGCCTTTTGCAGACATTACCGTCTTGACCCAAGCTCCTGGACTGATGCCAAATTTGGCCAGGCAATTCTCAAGAATTTCTTCCAATAAGGGAAATTTCCATCCACCCGTAATACCCATGGTAAGTGCTTGGGAATCTACCAGAAGTATGGAGGAAAGAGGACAGGACACAGGAGTATGACAAAGTTACTCACCATAGTGACTACCTTACTTCAATCCATAGTCCCCTTTGCTCCATACGCCTGCAGTACCCTCTAATAAAGTATCCTCTATTATTGCTAAACGGTCCTGGACCTTTGGATAGAACAGGACTGAAGGGCGATGCAGAGCTCAGTAGATCGGGGCTACGGTCATGTGCGGTGACCCAGCGTAAAGAAGGACAAAAAGTTATTTTTTGATGCTTTAAAGTGCTCCGGTCCTGTCCCGGTGGACAAATGTCCCACAAGTATGGAGGAAAGGGAACTACGGACTAGTAGTAAGTTAGTACCTACGGTGAGTAACTGTCATTCGCTCCCACACAGTTCCATGGACATGTTTGGACCAGTAGTGCCCGTAGTACCACAGGAAGAACCTAGTATTACAACTGCCTGATCAGAAGAGAATACGTATCCTTTAATGTGCATGAATAACTAGGTTCAAAGAAATAATTACTACAACATTTCCGTTTTCCAGTTAAAACATTACCTGCTTATAAATACTCTTATTGGGAATTGGACTACATTTTTACTCTGTAACATCATTTTACTCCAATCTTTAAAAGAATAGCGAGTAAAGTACCCCCACTTCCAAACCTTATCTGAAGCACAGTTCTTGCAAGAAAAGGTTAGTATGTTTGCTAAGATGATGTTAAGCGATTCGTTCCAATAAAGTTTCTGATAACAAATAAGATGATATAAATTGACATCACTGTACAAGCCCTAGAGATCGTAAGTAAGAAAGACCAAGCTTGCATCTTAGTGCTTCCACTGGGACTGAAGAGGGGACACCTAGTATAGAACGCAGATGTTTCCCCTCCAGTTTTTCTAACCATGATATTCTTGACTTGGGGAGCGCGGTCGAGTATTCCCAGGACAATACTAGTCCTATAAATAGTAATGAGACCATCAATGTTATGGTGAAAAGAGGCGAGAGTGCACAGCTTTTTTACCGAAGAAAAAAAAAGCTGTGCACTCTTGCCTCTCTTTCCACCATTATGTTCACTTCCGTATAATATTGAGAGTTTGCACGTGACTATGTCATATGAGGAAATTGAAAAACTAACTGACACAAGAGCCACAACTTTAGGCTTTTCAGCAGAGGAGGCAAACGAAATCCTAGGTTTGATTAAGGAAATCAGCAGCATACTAAAGGACGCAGATCCTAACAGAAGGATAAAACAACTCGAATACACCATTAGAAAAACGATAAATCGTAAATTGCATGCAGTGACACTAGGCCGTTATTACAAGGCACCAAGGATACCAAGAGGCTTAAGAATTGGATTTAAGTCTACCTATGCAAAGAAAGTAAGGAGTTTGTGCAAAAATGGGAGCAGATCCTTAATAAATGTTCACTTGACCTGATCTTACTTACAATCAAAGAACTTTCTGTTAATCTACAGACCCTAGAACAAGAGATACAAACTTTATCTGCAGAAATCGCTGAACTTACAAGTAAGGAGTCATTGGACGAAATACTAGTAGACATTAATACAAGGTTAGAAGGATACAAAACAGACCTGGAAGCAAGAAAAATAAGGAAATTTAGGAGAGAGACACGTTAGATTATTTGCGAGACGAAGTTTACACATGGGCAGATAAATTCCAACATCAACCTCAGGACCAAGCAACCCTAACCCGAAAAACAACAGTTCAGACACAGACTCCAACAAAGCCGAACAGACCTCGCAAACTCAGGAACAAAGAGCAGAAGGAGGGAGCGGCACCAGTGGGGCGACCCCCAGCACCAGTGCACCATCACGACAAACGTCTTTTTTAGACAACCAACAAGGAAGAAACGAACGAGGAGGGGCAAGAGGAAGGGGCACTGGAGTGCAAACAAGATTTCAAGCACGAACAACCTAGTAGTGAACATTTCGAACGGAACACTCAACAAGAAGAAGACGTTCTACAGAAAGGTCTCAAATTCGTACCAATTTATAATACTAACCTATTCAACACTAAAAGTAGAGTTACATAAATTGACCAGAACACTAAAACTTAAAGTTTTCTTTGCAGAAATGGAAAATACTGCCCCTACAACAGAACCATCAGATTTGGTTGAATTTAAACCTAAGAGTACTTTTTCTCCACCAATTAGTGTTTCAGCTATAGACATTTTTGAAAAAAAATGGTTACAGCAGATCTCAAAAAGATCAAATATGGAGCAACGAAAAACAGAAACCTCAGCAGAGGAGAGATGTCAATTGTCCAAAATGTATACTCTGACGAAAAGATCACTATAAGACCAGCAGACAAAGGGGGCGCATTAGTGTTACTAAACACCTCAGATTACAAAAATGAATGTGAGAGACAATTGCATAACCACAACGTTTACTCAAAAACAGATCATGACCCGACCATGGAGATACTAAAAGATTTAGAAAAACTCCTCGTCAAAGCAGAAGAGATATGATAACAAGCAAAACAAAGGCATTTCTACTCAACTTGAAACCCAACATACCTCACTTCTACTTGTTGCCTAGAATTCATAAGAGCCTCATTAACCCACCTGGAAGACCAATAGTAGCTGCCATAGGAGGGATTCTGCAACCATTAGACACCTATATTGACTTTTTTCTCAAGCCCTTAATATAGAAAACATCAACATATGTGAAAGACAGCACACACTTCCTGAACATCATTGAAGAAGTGCAACTGACAGAAAATGACATTCTGTTCACTATAGATGTGGTAAACCTTTACACAAGTATTCCACATGATCTGGGGCAGGAGGCCATAGAGTGGCTCCTACTACAGGAAGAAGAGATAGGAGCAGTGAAGGGATTTATTTTGTCACTGCTCTCCTTTATTTCAATGAACTCTTACTTTGAATATAACAAAGAATTCTACATCCAAACCTCCGGAACGGCCATGGGAGCCACAATGGCACCAGCTTACGCGAATGCGTTTATGTATCAATTTGAGATGACCCATATCTTGCAAAAATCTGAATGGCAAAAGTAATTGAAAAAATGGGTATGTTACATAGACGACATATTTGGCAAGGAACAAGAGTCACTTGACGATTTCATGATTTACATGAACAGTATTGATCCGCAAATTCAATTCACCTCAGAAATTGTTAACCCAGGTATACATTATCTGGATATTAAAATCAATGTACACAACCAACAGATCATTACTTCTTTGTTTACTAAACCCACCGACAGAAATATTTTATTACATCGCTTGAGTTTCCATCCACAGAACACCTTGAAAAATGTACCCTATGGACAAATACTGCGACTAAAAAGAATCATCAGTGATGAAAGAGAATGCGAACAAGAACTAGAGAAACTAAGTAGAAAACTTAAAGAAAGGGGATACCCAAATGAAGACCTACAGGCTGCAAAAGTGAAGGCACAAGCCATAACAAGAGGTAGTACCCTTGTGCCAAAGGATACTAAACTATCTCCATCACTGGTATATGTGTCGAAGTATTCTTCTCAAAGCATGCAGATCAAGAGATGCATAAACAAACATTGGACAATACTGAAAAGTGATGAAAGAACTAAAAACCTCTTTTTTAGAGACTCCAACGTTTGCCTACCAAAGATCAAGCAACCTAAGGGATCTCCTGAGACATTAGAACCAAAAGGAGTAAACCAAAGAGAACAGGAACATTTCCATGCTTGAATTGCAGCAATTGTAATAACATCATTAAAGGGGGACTAGTCCCGCATCCATACACGGGAGAGAAGATTACAATAAAAAAGTTATGGAATTTGCAACACTGAAAATTGCATTTACTGCATACGTTGTCCATGCAGACTTTACTATGTTGGAGAAACGGGACGGAAATTGAGAATCCGGATTAACGAGCACAAGTCATGTATAAGAAATAGAAATACCAACTCAGCAGTAGCAAGACACTAATGAAAAACAACATAACATCTCCCAAGTCAAGTTCCAAGTCTTGGAAACTCTTGAAACACCAAAATACACATACAGACTCGAAAAAAAGATGGGCAACGAAGAGAAGCCTATTGGGTAGATCGCCTTGAAGCTTTGGCACCGTGAGGACAGAATGAGGAATTCGATATAAACTGCTTTTTGTAATAATTAAGCCTCCTGTTCACCATGCAATGTACAAAATAATAATAATGCAATGGTCTATGTTCATCAAGAAAGGTAATATATCACAATGCTGCATATGCACTATGCTATGAAAAAGTTAGATCCCGATTTTAATCAGTTGGCAAAATATTGGAGAGGCCACTGCTTATCTTTAATTGTTCAGTGGCCGCTGACCAATTTTTAGATAGACATTGTCTATAGTTTATTTATTTCTTCTTGTACACAAATGTATGCACTAATTACATATCTACATGAATCGTTTACTGTGCATTTAGGTTTCGGGTATCACATATCTTCCCATAACACACGTTTATTTTCACAACTTACTCAAGCATATCTTTTAATATCAATAGAAGCAGTGTAGTACTCGTATACTAATACTAAAGCAGCCGTCACCCTCGATACCACGTGCTTTCACATGTCTTAGTACACTCAGAGTTAACATAAGTCGATAGATTGATACAGAGAGGCACGGATAAACATCCTCCTAAACGTCAGTACGTAGTGCAGACCGTGGCACACGTACAACCTGTAAGAAATTGAATTGAACTATGTTAGCCACAACCAATATGGCCGACAAGTAAGCCTACGTGCGGCCATGTTTACTTACCGTTGCCTAGGGCAACGTCACGAACCGCGATTATCAGACACTGTTCGTAGGAGACAGAGCAGGACGTTACCTGCTGCGCTCCAGGTAAGATGTATAGACAGAATGAAGATGCGCGATATCTGATTGCATTAATACTTAATGTCAGTGCATAAGAAGGACGACAGAAGATAACACGCTTGCTCTCTCCACGTCAGGCAGTGTTATTTGGAAGAATTAAACACGCGCACAAATGGCGTTTTTGCATATCTTGGCTAACAGGTCAGTGACACTAAACACACATCGTAATGCATAGTCAAATGGTATCAGCACTAAGTATACCGGCCATTAAGCACCATAGCACGCTAAACTTTAGAATATTTAGCAATTCAATTAACACGAGAGGTCACGGTGCGAACAGTGTAGTTCACACGTATGATAAATGTTATTAAATGCTTGCTATGACGTAAAATACCTTGGAATAAGCATACACATTGATGAAAGTTCCTCTGTTTCTTTTTGTTTTTATCTCTCTCAAATTTATGTTGTACATTTGTTTGTCCTTGTGGGCGCCCTGTTTAATTAATAATTTTTTTATAACAACTTGTTTTGTGCACGGTGCACTGTTGAACCTTGAACTGAACATTGTGGATATGTCTAATGGATATTGTAATATATAACAATCATAATGTATGTAGTACAGTAACAACCTGGCTCTGAAGAAGGATTAACTCCGAAATGCATTAGCAGGATGGGTTTTCTGTTTTTGCCTTAACAGACAGCAATAGCTTTTTTGGTGATGTTTAACCAATTAAGCGCAAAACTTCTTGTACCCAAAGAATCCATATTTTTGAACATTAAACAAGATTATATTTTTGAATAATCACCAAAGTTGGCCATTTGAGTTTATTAAGAAACAAAGAGTAATCGATTAACCCGAAGTGGGAATTTGGGGTGTGCGGCCCACACAGAAGGCACAATAGCATAGGTCTTTTTCACCATCAATGTTATGGCCACACTTTAGGGACAAACTTTATTACTAGGCATTTCTTAAAAACATTTGGAGTAATAAAATAGCTATAAAAATTATTTTCTGGACAACATTCAATAGGGACATCTATATAAACATATTTCTCTACCAACTGAAGTGGATTAGAGTTCATGGACCACGTGAAAGGAATTTTCTTTTGTTCTACCACCAAATATTACAATTTTGGTCTTCCAAAGTTGATTTTAATATTTTTTTTCCATATAATGAGATAGGGCGTCAATAGAAGTTGTAACCCAATTGGACAGTATCATCCGCGTAACCTAGCCATGCTACTGTGGTGCCACCAAAAGAAGGAGGGCAGGACTGGGAATTGCAGACCGTTCTAATTTCAGCCCATATCCAAAACATAAATTAAAAAGCAGGGAGAAAGCACCCCTGCTTAAGGCATCCGTTTGTAGAAATATCTTGAGTGACCAATATTAGCAAAGCCAACTGGACCAGGAGCCCTTGAACGCCTTAATTACATCCATAATGTTGCCATTCTCAAATCCTGCAGAGACAACCATTGTGGGGGGAATATAAAGGATTTTGAGTGGCCTTAAGAGTCTGCGTTGTAATACAATTCAGAGCTCGCCTTGTCCCAAGAAACTTCCAATACTGGTTTCAAATCATGAAGAGTATGTCCAACTGTAAAGCTCCTAAATCGTGACCAAAATTTCTTATTGTCATTACTCTTCAATAATTTGCACAAAAAACGTCCACTTAGCATTAGCCATAGAATGGTTATGTACACAAAGCCAATTGCTGTAGCGAGTAGCCAAAATGGTCTGTTGTCTTGTGCTAGGTTACAGATCGGTACATTCTTTTTAAAATCAATGCTCTAGCCGAGGTTCTCTTTTTATAACGTATGACAATGTTGAAGAATCCCTTGGTTTTGCAATTGTGTTTGATTTTATGGGACAAAGAAAGTCGTTTAAGGATTTTCATCATTCCTTAATGTCCCAATTATTCCATCTCCAACCCCCGTTCAAGGAAGAAGCAATTTTCACCAATATACATGTTCAACCTTCTAATATTTGTTTCTGTCCAGATTATGCAGTCCAGAGTTACTAGCATTACCCTTACAATGCATAAAATTAATCTTGTCAATTTTTGGGAGAGATTGCGTGCATGTGAGGAAAGCACGATCGCTAATCTCCGTTTGTTGCATGTCCAGCAAGCACAGTGCATCGAGACCACAGCTCTACATCAATAAAGACATAGTCCAAACAAGAAGAGGCTTTGCCATTCGTTCAAGTAACCCTAGGCGTGTTCATTGCTTGTTCCTTATTGTTTAAACACAACAAAGTCATGAGATTGCAAGCTGCCCCCAGTTTCTCCTGCTCCTGCTACTTGCAGCATATCACATGAGTTCATGTCTATTTGTATTGATACATCAGAATATAAATTAGGCGCGTTAAATTACTACACTTCCTCCAGGGCATATATCCAGACAATGTAATGACAATTTTTCTAAGGCTTCCACTATCTCTTGACACCGCCCCTCGCCCCTCCAGAGGATCTTAGATATTTATGAACAATGTGCGAGGCATAGAAGGTCCTGAATAGTAGCCGAAAGTACATAAGGAAAAAGAGAGACCACATTAAACGGTTTCAGTTCAAATTGGACACAGGCGCCGATGGCCATGCCACCCATAGGGCAACCCTTTGCCTTTTGTATTGCAGGGTGACAATACATGATACCCGTCTATATTAAATACTTTGGTCGCCCATGCTTCTTGTAACAAAAAGATCCCAGTTTGCCTTTCAGAGTTCATCATCACAGATTCACTTATTAAACCTATCTGTGGCATCTCTGACACCGATGTCATTTCAAGTATTGCAAGGGGCGTCTGTTCCAAGCCCAGATTTATCTAATGGCTTCCCCAGGTAAGCTGGTCTAACTGTACCATCACTTTGAACTCTAGTGACTTTTGTTTTCTCCATGGGCCGGTGGGGGGGAGCTACATCACCTTGATTACCAGTCAGGTTAACGTCCATTGTGTCAACAAAAGCCACCTTGCACCTAGTTTGCACACAATTAACTTTATTAAATAGGCGGCTTTTAAGCCGCTTTCACCGCACGCCTTTGAAAGCCTGGTGATAAGACAGAAATGTCTAAAATTGTATCATCCACTAGCCCTTCATTTTCAAGTTCTGCATGAGCTGCATTCAATACTGGCTGTAAAATAGACTGATGCGATTGCTGTTCCGGTGAGGCAGATGTCACCATAGTGTGATCCCGAGAGGCTATTTCTATGTCCTGAGATGTTTCATCTGTAACGTCTGAAATTTTTTTTGGCCCATTAACATCTGAATACGAATAGTTCCCAAGAATTACATCCACGACTGTCGCCAGGATATATTTGACCTCTCGTTGTTCCTCAGCTTCTGGTGCAAAGTGTGAATAGTGAGACAAGTGTGTCAGCCATGGCATTTAACATGAGAGTCGAGGAGATCTCCTTTTCAGATTCAGCAAATGACGGGGCATCCAAACACAACGTAGTACCATCTTCACAATCTGTGTCCGTTAACTCTGAAAAAGAGGCTAGTCTCAAAAGATCTGGGCTGGCCAACAAGTTTGTGCCTATGAGGTTGTCATAGCCACCTTCAAATCAATGTCTACATCACCCACCGAGTTTCTGCTGGCCCAAACTTAAATTAAGTAGCAAGTTATTATCAATTGAGAGGGACCCTGTATAATCTTTTCCAATGCTTTTTAGGGATACCCGGAGGAGGCTGCAGTTCATTAGAGCTACGTTATGCAGGAGTGGCCAAGCTTTTTGCTGAGAAAAACCTGGTGATCCCATTTGCCTCTTTTGACAGGGGGCACCATTAGGGCCATCGTCCATCCTTAAAGGGCTTCGATTACGCTTTCCTGTTTTAAGCGTTGCACCTCAGGCCATATTTTCGCTGTTTAGCAGTTTTCATATTTATAAATTAACTCTTAAAGATGGAATTCATTCAACGGCAACGTCGAGAAGGCAGTAAGTTTCCGCTCCTGCATTAGTGGGAGAGTCAGAGGACATGTGGGTGTGCAGGTCCTAGATAGCAAACTCTGCACATCACCTTAGAAACCTCCGTACCCTGCACCTTGTCCCCCAAAGAACACAAAAAACACTTCTGCTTCACTTCGCGATCTCGCGAGCGTTTTAAGGTCGAGGAAGTTTAAAGTGACAGGCTCTGGGCAGAAAACGGCAATATCCTCCCAATTCCCAGAGAAAGAAAACGGCCTCCAGCCGTGTCAGTGTTACGGGGAACAAAAAACACTTCTGCTTCACTTCGCGACTGGATTATGTTGTTAGATTAGATTGAGCTAACCAGCCTCTTCTAGGCAACAAGCAGGAGCTTAATGGCTCCCAGCACCCCTCAATTTCGAACACTGGGTCAGTGCCACTCCCTTTCCCAAATGCCCCTTTAAGGTGCCCTAGGCCCCTCTCTCTGGCTAAATAGAGATCGTGCCAGATAAGACCCTTGGCACCTTGTGCAATTGTGCGGCTTTACCATGGTTGGCATTTTGAGAAATTAACCGCACTGGCCTACCAGAGCTTAGTTGCCCTGTCACAAAATGGTTGAGGACTGGGTATAGGTCTGTGGAAGGATAGAGTTTAAGGTAGGGGTGTGGGGACCAAAGTCTGCAGTTCTTCCCGTTCTCCCGTGTGGCACAGGCAGATTGGCAATGTCTGCAACAGATTAGAGAGAAACGTATTTGTGTGTCCATCTCCTCCTATCTTGTGTATTGTAATCCTGTCAGTTCCGGTTATTAACTTGGACCAAGTGGGGAATAGGAAACCGGCAATTCAGCAGGCCATATTCTCACCACTAGGCACCCCAACAACCAAAAATCCCCCATGAGACCAGAAGCTTTGGCTAGAACTGCGGTCTATAGACCACACAAATGCCAGCAGTGTGTGGTACAAATCCACAGTATGTAATGTTCACAGACAATAGTATTTCACAATAACCCTAGCACAGGCTCAATTTTGTAGCAGCCAAAAGCACGAAAATCTCTACCCACTTGTACAGCAGCGCATTTAACTAATTCTTAGTAACGTGGCTAGAGACGTGTATATCAATCTTCAATAAGTACGTATAAAGTAACCGCAGCCTAGCTCTATCCCTATAACTGGCCTGGACAGTCTCAGGCTATTCCCACGCCTCAAGTGTGGGACATTCCCTTTCCTCTGACCAGCCAAATGCTCTAGTTGCATTGGCCAACTGCTGACTCAGGTACTCCATCCTTGCAACTTAAATGCACATATATTGCTCCCCCTCCGCTCCCCCTCCCCCCCAAACCCTGTGCCCCCAAACACCTTCCCAACAGCAACCTACTTTCAGAGAAGGGGTCAAGAACGTAGCACTACATTCTTTGACAGCCGAGGTAAAGGTAGAATACTCGCCTCTGTTCCCTGCAAACCCACTGCAGCAACTAGTTCCAGTGTTGCCAGCCATAGGTATAACGCCCACGTGGGACATAGCTGTTACACTCACCGCTACAGAGAGCTCGGACTAAGAGTCACTTGTTGCATTGGCACGTTTGCTCACAAGATTGTATTACTTTCTTCCATCTACACAGTGGAATTGTTCAGAGGCTGGTTTAGCTTTGACAATAAAAATGTATTAACTCATGAAAAGACACTGCTGTAGGGTAAACGTGAGATGTAATTAGGTAACAAGAACCTGAACTAGAAGCTGTGCTCTCTACATGCATCTAAACAGTAGGAGAGATGCGAGTGATAGGTCGATCTGCAGGTTAGATGGTGAAAAGAGCAGATTGAAGGTACTGTGAAACATGGTTCAGGAACAGGCACCTAGGCAGTCGGCATAGCTAAAGCAGAGAGCCAAAACAATTCAGGGTTCGAAATGGATGGGAGCTATTTAGCTCCTGGATAGTGCCTAGAAGAGCCTGGTTAGCCTGACACCAACAGGTACCAAGAGCTACTTTTGGCTCTGGTGGCCAACTGGTGCTATTCAAATATTTATTTGAATTTGCATTAATAAAGCTCTAGAAGATATGTAAAGCATGAATGGTCATATGTACTGGCCACCAAGAGATTGCTGCATCTCATTCGGAAGCTAGATTTGTGGCATGCTATGTATTAGGGCCTCATTCTGCAGCCATGTCGGAGAGAAAGAGGGAGCAAGATCACATCACAGAGGTGGCAGCAGAGAGAAAAACGACATGGCAGTAAAGAGACAGTAGTACAGATTAATGCAAAAACAGATGTAGTTGCAGAGTTAAGATATAGTGGCAAAGATAGGTAAAGACTAAATGAGAGATAGCAGCAAGGTTGGAAGAACTGACAGGAAAGGAAATATAAAAAGGGAAAACAATTTAAAAAAGGAGAACTTAAAAAGTGAAGACATGTAAAGCAACTTGGCCAGAGACAGAGGTTTCAACAGACAGCTACAGAGTAGAAGACATTGCAACAAAGCAGCAAATGGCAGGGTTCAAAGCATATCCATTTTTTAATGCACGCCAAAGTTTAAGAAAGAAAAGCCATGTCATGTTCAGGCACTCCATTTACGAGACTGGAGTTGAATAGCTTCTGGGCCAAAAGGATTCACCCCTGGTCCAAATGTAACTCCCGACACCCAGGAGCTACTTCCAGATCCTGCTCTATGAATTCCAATTAGGACCTCTGAGGTATAGAGAGCTTAGGGTGCTGAACATCTTTTCCATAGAAGATTCAAACTTGATCTTTCCATCTATATAGGATATATGCCCCCTTGTGCTTTACACTACTTCTAAATGGGTACTAATGCTACCTCATATGCATCCCCAAGCACAGTTTATGTCGCCCAGCTATACTGGCACTGTTAGTCAAGAGACGTTTACCAGGATCTTCTAGACTACAAAGAAGAGAAACCCAGTAATTTCAAACCCTTCCATTATGGTCTTAAAGATACATAATTAATATGTCAGGGGTAGGAAATGTGATGCACTTGGATTTTCAGGGGAGCGGGGGGGGAAGGTGTGACACTCCGATTGATTCCTTGGGTGGGATATGGGATGCACTTGGATGGAATTTGAGGGGTGGGAGGGTGACATGCTTGGATTGATTCCTGGGGTGGGGGAAGTGGTGCACTTAGGTGGATTTTCGGGAGGGAGTGGCAAAATTAGAAGGATTCATAGGGTGGGAGATATGGTGCAGTTGGTGGATTTCGGGGGTGGGAGATGTGTAGCACTTTTTCAGGACTTAAACAATCCGTACTAATACACCTCTCAAACGCTGGACTTCACACAACCAGACCTCTACAACATCACAGTCCCCACATACTTCACAACACCACAACAACAAAATAACAAAACAAACCACACAATCTCGCATAACAGCACATGGTGGCCAACTTCCGAAAATCACATTTATGCTCAGCGAACAGTGTTTTCGAACTGAAGCTGCCAACAGCATATCACAGCTCCCTTGCTTCCCCGGCCCCCCCCGCTCAACCCTACCAACCACCCAGCCACACTCCCTCCTTGGATTACAGATGCGCCCGACCGCCTGGAGGCCACACAAGTGGCACAGGTGCGCAGTATTAGAAACCTTTCACATCAACAGTAGGATCCTCTCAGTCAACAAATCCAGAGAATCAAGAGTGTGAAAACGGTTTACGTTGTTCTTTACACAGTCGACGAATATGCACCCATAATTCAGTCAATATTCTTTTGTACCACACACAGGGCGACTTCAACACATTTGGATGCATGCTAAGACAAATGTGGGAATGCCGTTAACCATAATTTGTCAACAGAAATAAGCTCAACTGTGGCATACAGAATTATTCACAGACAAGTATCTGCTTCTACAATCATGCCTAATTAGTGCTTTAAGTGGGCTGGGGCTAGTCAGGGCTGAGCCCTGGCAGTCTACTGAAACTTCGATCGAGCCGGGGTGCTGGCGGGACTCCCTCGGCTCCCACTAGCAACCCAACAGCGAGGAAAGACTGTTTTGTATTGTCCCGGGGAATATTTGAAACCAAGCCTTGCCAGTGACAAGCCAGTGTCACATCACACTGTTATTTCGGAGACGGTGGATTTCTTTTTTTTTTCATTCAATCCACTGCTTGACACCTAAAGCACAAAGGAAATCCAGCATGTACGAAATGCAATGAGACACTAGCTTATCACAGGCAGGGGTTGAATCCTCAACACCGAACAATAAAAAAAAAATGTAAAAAAAAGCCACCGGACAATGAGGAAAATCACTTTTTGTTATGTCTTCTGCCGAGGACACTTACAGGCCACACCCCCTTGATTTCTAAATCACACTTAAAGCACTGTTCTTAATTGGCCCCCCCCCGCACCTCCTTGAAACAGTGCTCAGAGTATGCATGTATCCCTGTGCCATAGTAAAAACAGAAGTGAAAGGATATTCGTGCGATTCTGAAACATTCTAAGACCCATCAAGTTAGTCCATTGAGCAATACAGCAACAGCAGAGTAATCGATCAGGAGAATGCTGCCTCGAAAATTCCCAGACAAGGTACCAAAGCACGAAAAGAACAAATTAAATCATGGAGGCTGCAGCTGGGAGAATTGTTGTTGTGTAATTGTTGCTGTGCAGCCAAAGATAACCAGATCAAAGAGTATTAGTGGACCTGCGACCGTAACATATACTTGTTCAATGTTAAAACATGGCTGAATCACTGCCATCATTTTTTTTTTTACATAAAAACAGAAAGAAAATAAGGCATTGTCATTTATAAAAAAAAAAAAGATCCTTTTTGCAAACAAAGGAGGGGGTGGGGGTGAGGGCGCACACTGGTTCCCAGTTCATTATGCCTCCCACAGTCCAGAAGCTCTTCCAAGCGCTTTCGTACTTCTCGCACTCATCAGGGAGGCAGTCTGTTATGGCGTTGATGTTTAGTACACGTTTGTCGCAACAAGGAATTCTGGTCCCTTTGGTCCGTGAAGTCAGCCAGGAACCAACGCTCCCTCCCATTTCACAATGGGAATCAAACAGTGGGGGGGGGGCAAACCAACAATGTGGATCTCCAAAGTGGGCATGAGTCATCCCGATGCTGCCACTGTGGAGGCCGGAGCCCCCAAATATTTTTGCAATCAACCCCCCTCACACCCATTTTTCTGTGTTATTTTATCATGAAAGGAATCCATTAAGCCTATATTTTCACCGTGGAGCACCGTGAACGTGGCGCGGAGCATAATAGTTTTTCGTCGTTTCGTGTGGATCATGGAAGGAACAATATAATACCGATGTGGCAGCGCACCTATATTTCACGGTATCGTTCAAAAGATAGAGAGTCAGACGTGGGTGCCGTTTTGGGGTTCTTTGTACAGGCTAGATAATGCCAATTGTAGAGCACGGATGTTGTCAAAGCGCTTGTATTGCTTGACACGGGCAATGTATTAAATCAGAAGGCTTTGAATGCAAGCTTGACAACTACATCAACACATGATTCTTAAAAAGAGAACGAGTCGGTCTACACAAGCCTCCTATGCTTGGGTTTAGTAAACAGTAATCAATCGGTGGTGTGCCATCAGCACTCACCGGTGGGAAAAGAATTAACGCGGGCGGAATATTGGCAATCCAGACAAAAGAAAATGCGTAACTAAAGTGATAGGAAAATATTTCCGAAGGCTGCCTCCATAAGCGTTGGCAAAAAGTGGCGAGTGCGAATTACGCAAGCAAGCTTACCCCAGGGTCTTGACATAGGACGGTGCCGTGCACCACACTCCAAGAGGTACCACAGGCTTTCTCACAAGATGATACTATTTGCCATGGCTGGGAAGAGGGCCAGGGTCAAACGGGCAAGCCGGCATAGGTGGAACTGAACCATGCGTTGTTTCCACTTTTGTAATTCACTAGGAAACGTAGATTTAAGCTTGCACTCGATTCTGTGTTTTGTTTGCTGGCAAATGGGGGCAAGTGACTTTACAGCCTTGCTGGTATAGAATGATCCGTCCGACATGTGCTCTAAAGACTTCATATTTTCTTACACACGTTGGTGGATGACAGAACATGCTCTACAGGCACGGTAAGAAGAGATTTCAAAATTGCATGAAACCCAAAATGAGGATAGATGCCAATTGAGATCAGGAGGGTCAAATTCAGGAAGTCCACGTTTTTATCCAATCACTTGTACTTTTAATTTCTCCATTACGAATATGGACTTGGAATAACCAGCAGGAAAAGTAACCTTCTAGACATAGGGCCGACTGACGGCTATGCAGTCAATTATACCAAGTCATTGCGACCGCACTATACAACACGAACTATCCAACAGATCAAACACCACCAGTTTCAATCAGATGCTGCCTTAACATCTCAGGACTAGATCGGCACAATACATCTTAAGTGCAAACATGAGGACTTTGTCGGACAAAATACATTGTGCATAACATACTGTACAAGCCAAAGTTCCTAGTCTTTCTGTAGATTAATGAAAAGAAACGGGTACCATGGCTCCACGTGATCGAATGCTATGGGCTACAGCCTACACCCTTTAGAACGCATTACGTCGTTAAATGAAAGGAGGCGTTGTAGAGGAGGCGGAGCTTTGCTAAGGTCCGTTTCTCGTTTGAGAACTAGCCACTTCCATAGCTACTATGACGTGCATGGGCTGAGAAAACGTCCTGCTGTTTTTGTTGAGCAGAATAGGGGAATGACCAACAGGGGCACGTGGATGCAGCGTTCCTTGGAGAGATGGCCAACCTTTGTCTTGATGTCCTTAAATGTGCAAAGAGACGAGAGGTGAATTGGCCAGCTGAATGCCATGTAGCAAAATTTAGAGACCAAGTTCCTGGCTGGTACGATGACCACCAGGGAATGAGGTCGGAGCAAGCTGCGTTTGAGAACACAATACTTGAGACATCCTTTTCTACCATGGTCGAGTTCATGGCTCGCACCACTGCACAGTGTGGGCGTTTTTACAGTCACAGGCCAGCTTGCAGTTGCAGAAAAAATGAAGTTGATCATGTCTGCAGATACCATGGCAGAAATGCACAAGAGACCCTCTGGAGGCCAAGGAGCCCTGCAAAACGGGAGTTATTTCCCAGCTTTACGGTCAGTCCCCCACAGGGCAGCAAGTGCTCCAAAGATGTCCACATTGAAGTTTCGCCGGGTACCTACAGCATCTCTACGCACTCGCATGGCACGGAGCAGACGGCACTGATGGTGAAAATCTCTCCAGGGCAGAGTGTGGATGTAGTGGTCATTCCTTGACCTCTTTTATTTAAATAAAATGGACGACTGGCTCAGGGCAATAATCAAGGCACCTACGTTTCAGACCAAGGGAGGATGGTCTAATTTATTTGCACTGTCAAAGCTTTTACCTTTTGCACTTTATTATGCGGTTTTTCCCTAGAATGTATACCTTTTCATATACCGCTTTCATCATGTACTTTTAAATTATTTACTCTATTATATCCCTCCACCCCCAGCAGGAAAGATATTTTAGGAAAACTGCCTTTTACAATACCTCAAAATTCAAATTCTCTAGGAGAACGCGACTTTTCCATCACAGTGCACATATGCAAATCTGCTTTTATTTTGATTATTTCTTTTTTACATTGTGCCTCGCAATACAAATGTTATTTGAAAAAACAGATTATGATGTGATGCAAATATTTGCGAGGACCTCTCATTTTGCTTAGCAATGTACATTGTTGAAAATTATGTCCTCAGAATGGAAATGCTCTTGGACACACAACTGCCTTTAGCTCAGACTGCAGACATTATTTAGGAAATTGTTGAAAATATAGTGCTCTCAGTAAGTGATTATCTGTTCACCCTAGAAAACCTATTGAGAGCCACTAAACATGAATAGACAGCCCAACATTGTGAAATTCCACTGTGATTAGGGGTGTCACGGTATTAGTTTTATGACGGTACATTAACCTTCTTGCCAAATGACGGTATATCATGGTTATCGCGGTATAGCAAGTGGAGTTAACTAATCTTAACAAATATTTTCTAAAAGGTCATAAATTGTCAGATTTATCATCACAAATAAAACCAGGCACCCAGGGCCAGAATTGGGCTTTTCAACATACTTTCCACTGAAATGCCACCCCTTGTTTCCACCAAACAAAAACACACGTGTGGAGAGGAGGGGAGGGCCCGGCTGCGACTGGCAAAGCAAACTGAATAGCTTTTCTTAAGTGGTCATTTAGGCTTTTAGCTCCCCCACTGGCTACTGGTGAAGATGAACATTTTGCCATCTTGATAATCTGCATGCCACAGATCAATGGAGTCTGATGGTATTATACGCGTGTGCGCATAGACACACGCACACACACTTTTTAAAAAAAAACATTTTATTGAATTATAAAAACAACCAAACAATACAAACCAAACAAACAGTGCATGTTCCAACAGTTTCATTACACTTTCTTAACTTCTAACCACTACTTCCCTTAACCCACCCCCCTCTACGAGTCTATTGCATTAAACCTTCAGTTTCCGCATCCTGTGGTTCGATCTCCTCTTCTACAGGCTCCGCCGGGTCATCTAATGACCCAAACAGTTCAGCTATCGGTGATTTCCAGGCCATCAGGGACTCGGTCTCCTCCTCCCCCCATGTCCTACTCGCTTCTTGCCATGCCATGGTTTCGGCTTCCGCCCCTTTTTTGCAAATCTCTCCACCACACCTCTACCTTTGGCACATGGCATGACTTCCATCCCATGGCAATCCTCCTCTTTGCAATCACATAAGCCAGATCCCTCAACTTACTCACGTGCCTGAGCTTCTGTGGTCTGGGGACCCCCCAGCAGACAGGCCCACACTGTATCCACTACCACCTTGACCCCTTTTTCTTCCAGTTTCTCTTTCACTGCCCTCCAGAAACTCTCTATGATCGGGCATGACCAGAACACATGCACCATGCCCGCGTTCTCCTCATCACACTTGGGGCATGCTGGCCGTCCTGCATTTTCAAACCTCGATATCCGCCAGGGCGTCATATATGCCCTATGCATCATGTACCGCTGAATCTGTTTCAGCCTCGCGTTTCTAGACACCTTCTTATGATACCCCTGCACCCGTTCCCACATCCCGTCTCCCATCGGGGCTCCAACCTCCATTTCCCAGTCAAGTCTCAACTGCGTGACCTCCTTCCCCACTTTAGGCAATAGCATTTCATAGAATCTGGAAATCTCAAGACCCCCCTCAGCTATGTCATATCACGTCTATGGTGGCATCTGATTCTTCCTCCAACAGTTTCAGGCCATGTTTTCTAAATCCTCTGTACCACTCTATGATACGTAATATACTGGCCCTCGTGCAACCCAGTTTCTTCCCACAGCCCCTCAAAAGTAATACTAGAGCCCTCCCACCAAATATCACCCATTGTTGCCACCCCAGCCGGTTCCCAGTGGTTCCCGAGTATCATTCGTAGATGCGCCTCTGCCCCCGTCAATGCAACCAGTGGTATCTGCGGTGAGCATGGGGACGTGTTCTCCATCATTTGACATGCCCTGCGCCACACCTTCCACCCCAGAAGCATAATTTTAGGGCGCCCCACCATTTCCGCCCTGGGTACCCACATCATCTCTTTCAAATAAAAAGGTGCACAATCACGCCCAAATAGCCTAAATTCCGAGGTCTCTTTGTCAGAGAGCCATTTGGCAACATACTGTAACTGGCTTGCCACATAGTACGCCTCATAGTTGGGCAGCTTTATCCCTCCTTTGTCATAGAAGTTCTGTAGCTTCCATAACTCCACTCTATTTTGCATGCCATAAAAAGTCCCTACACATGCTATTCAATTTGGTGAGAACTTCTTAGGAATCAAGTACGGTATGTTCCCGAAGTAGTGTAGGAGCCTTGGCAGGACCACCATCTTTAGCATTGCTCCACGCCACATCATCGCCAAAGGCAGCTTTTCCCAAAATTGCATGCACTTCTCATTTTTTTTTAGTGGCTACTTCTGTATTGCACCTATGCTCTTCCTCCACGGTGTGGTATATATCTATCCCCAGGTACCGAAATGTGCTACCCGCCCACAGCACTTGCAATACAGGTAGCCGCTCCGCTGGAATCCCCATGTACCCCCCTAATGGGAACAAGCTGGATTTCTGGGGGTTCACTGCTATACCGGACAGCACAGCATATCTCTCCAGCACTTCTAGGATGTACTGGAGATATTCTTCTGGGAATCGCAAGTACAGCAGCATGTCATCTGCATATAGGGACATCAGATGCCGCACCCCTTTCACCTCAATGCCTATGGTGTCATATTGCTGCCTCAGATATATTGCTAGAGGTTCCAGGGCCAGTATGCAGAGCATTGGAGACCACACACACTCTCTCTTTACGTTACAGCCTTTAGTTTACTTCCGGGCCAAAAGGTGTTCAGTAATCACAGACATGTTACCCTTTGGTATGGCAGCAGGGAATACCCACAGAGATGATATAAATGTATTATATGTAAATTCAATGATAGAACCAGGGAAATCCCCCATTGTCATATGTTTAGAAAACATTATCCAGTATAAATATATAAACCCCAAAGCCGCCAACCCAAAGTCCCGGGAGGATAGCTCAGTGGCAACATGCGTGCCTTGGAAGTAAGACTACACGAAGCAACACAGGTTTGATGCCTGGGTCCGTGCTTAGAAACCTCTGGGTGTTTAAGTGCGTTATAAATACGCAACTAAGACAAAAACAATTACGCAACTAAATAAACAAAACCAATTTCTTTAACAGTGCCTCGATGACTGCGGGCGGTGTGAGCGCTTTAAAAAAAAAAAATTACATAAAAAAAAAGTAAACCCTTTTCCTTCTTGACACTGTATTTATTCTTCCTATTGCTAACATATTGATTTTGTGTCAGGCACGTGTGGTTTATGGAATGGCATTAAAAACTGCTCAAACTGAAACTACTTGGCAGACGGCACATCCAACAGTGCAAGACAAAGACTGCGCAGCACTTGCTTACTGCAGCCTTTCCAAATCAGGTTGAAAAGCACACTTAACGGTATACCGGTATAAACAATGTGACGGTTATTATTGTTCAATTAAGTGGTTCACGGTATCTTTAACGGTATACCGTAATACCGTTACATCCCTAACTGTGATAAGGGAAGAACTCCTCAACAGACAATATTAGAACTTGTTCAAGAGCTCACATTGCCAGGTGTCTCTAAATCCTCCTCTCCCCGTTACACATCTCCTCTCCTGGGATTAAAAGTCTCTTCACTGTAGTACACCCCTCTTCTGTGATCAATCTCCTCCCTCACCGGAGCACATTCCTCTTCTGTTACATATACTCTGTTCTGGGGTTCAAAGTCGCACTCCGTTAGGTATTGTTAGAGCATAAAGCACCTACAAATACTGATCAACGGTTGGCCAATGTGTGGTTCTCCTTTGCAGACTGGGAAACAATACAATGGACGAGTTCACCAAGTGCTGGTAGATTGAGCCGCACATGTCTTTTTGATGCCGCACTCAGTTGTACTAGGCAGGTGAGCAGGTACAAGGTACCACTGTAACTATCTGGTGATTTTTGTAATAGATCCTATGGATGGATGAGCCTGGAGTTCATTATCATTTCTCACAGGCTGACTTGCCCTTTTTAATTATACCTCTGATGAATCATACTTCATACACTTCGGAGATTAATTGTGCATCTAAGGTAATTTGTAATCACTATTGATTAGTAGAATGAATTATATGCTGGCTTTTAAATGTCTCGAGTGGTGTGGAGTAAAGACCATCCTCTTTGGTAGAGAACAACATCCACATTGTCATGCATAAACTTGGACACTTATGAAATCCATTGGTTGGCCACATAGAAGAGATCACACTGTCTGAAGAAAGTTCAAAATTTAAAGGAACAGAAACATGATTAGGTTATAAGGGTATTTGGTTAATCCTAGGGTTTTAGTTTAGCCCTGGTAAGCGCTTATACCACTAAGAGGTGAAAAAACTCCATTACCACATTATGCTTTAGTTCAGCATATTTATTCGGAAATAGCAAATTCATAACAGTACATTGGTCATGTCAACCTTAATTCCGCCAAATAATTCCACCTGAATGTTACTTTGGTCCTTGAATTAGTTCAAACATGACTTGTAGGTGAAATTTTCCTTATTCACTTGCAAGTTTTATTCGGGTCGTCGCAGTTACGTCACTGGGACTTTGGTGTTCCAATTTGAGCTTTTGATGGTTTGTGAATAGAGCTGGAAGTCTATTTGCAGTTTTTGTTGATCACAGTTACCTCACTGGAGTCTTGTTGTAAATTGAGTTTGTAACAAATCAAGTTAGGTGTTGGATTTCCAAAGTGAATGCACTAGTGGAAATAACATGATACTATATTTCCCTTCTTTCCCGACACGCGTTTCCTTGTCCCTTTAGGGGCGGTTCCTCAGGGGAGGGAATTTCGTTTCCCTGTTTGTTTTGCTTTACATATTTGTTGTGGTATCCTTTAGGTTGGTGTATAGATAACTGAATGGGGTACCTGTGAAGAAAAGATGGGTATCATGCGTTGGGTTAAGTACTAGGGTTTAGGTTATACATGTTTAAGTGGCAAATCACGTATTGCTGTTTGCATAGCTATGTTGGTACTTACTCATAATCTGAGGTAGAGCTTTAGAGAATATTCTTAGTCTCCGCTTGTCTCAAAAATGTCAATAAATGGTTGTCGCCCTACAATAAAAAAGAGCTGCCATCAGTTTTACACTCAATAAGGTGTGTTGGTTTTAGTCTAACACCAGATTTTAGGAGATCTCAGTTTATACGCTTAAATAAGGGTTAAATGGTGGTGGCCAGTCTCAGTATGCAGTTCAGCTTAGAAGTTAAAATTTAGAGAGTAGGGACGGTGCCCGGTCTAGACACCCATATCCTTTCGGATCCGCTATTTACTTACTCTCTGGTCTTGTCTGTGAATGCTCGCTCGCTGTCTGTGGTGGGACTCGCGTTGTGTGACGAGCATTCGCCAGTATTTACTTCCGTAATCACGATCGCGTCTTGGCGTGATGTCATCACGTTAATCACGTGATGCCGTATTAGCGTATCTAGGTCGCGGCTGCAAATTTGGTTTGGGTTTCATTGATGTGCACGTATATTTATTTCAAAACGACCTAGAGTTCCTTTATTTGGTTTGATTTGACCTTTTATTTTTGTTATCTACCTGGGTAATATAAATAGTTATGAGAATGTGTTTTGTGAACTGGGACAAAGACTGCAGTTTGTTTTGGGTCTTGTGTGCGGGAGGCAGATACCTGCGTGATTAGTTGTAAGGGCAGCTAATCTTAACTGTTCATGGTGAGATGAGAGAATTGTTGATTATAAGAAGTGATGTAGTTCTTGGTCTGAATTTAGACCTCTGTGGTACGTGTCCATGTTACATATCCATATTGCTTCTCGTTGACGCAGCGGCGTTCAAGATTTCCTCCTCTCGGCGATGGCATCACTTTCTCAAGGCCAAAGAATTTAAGATTGTTGAGGTCTGCTTCCTCATGGTGATTTATGAAATGAGTGGCTATCGGAGATCAAATAGCTTTGTTTTTTTATTGATCTGAGATGCTCCCCAATCCGTGTTTTAAGTTTCCTAATTGTACTTCCAATATAGATTTGTGTGCATTGGCATTTGATTGCATAGATCACACATGTACTGTTGCAATTTTTAAGTTGTTTGATCTCTTTTGTTTTGCCTGTGGGTAGTTGAACCAATTTCTTTCCATTAACCCACAGCTGTCAACAGTACCTTACATGGCACCAGCAATCATCCAGCACATGTCATCAACAATATTCCATTCGGAGAAATGCTACGTATCAAAAGGAATTGGGCGACACAAGAAGAATTTGAAAACCATGTAGAAAATACAAAAAGCAACTTTGTTGACAGAGGATATAGTAAGAAACTAGTAAAGAGGAGTTACACCAAAACCTCAACAAGAACGCAATTGCTACAGGACAGACCAGCATCCCAGGCACGTCCTCACTTTCCCAAGACCAGGTTCATCACCACATACAGTTCGGATAATCACACAACCAAAAGAATCTTGTCAAAAAATTGGAGCATCTTACAAACAGACCAGAACCTACATGGCACCATCCAATACACCAAGTACGATGACGTCAACCTGGCTACAGGCACCCCTCAAAGGCAACTACAGATGTGATTATTGCCAGATATGCAACTATTCGGATAATGGAAAGAAATTGGTTCAACTACCCACAGGCAAAACAAAAGAGATCAAACAACTTATAAATTGCAATAGTACATGTGTAATCTATGCAATCAAATGCCAATGCACAAAAATCTATATTGAAGTACAACTAGGCAACTTAAAACACGGATTGGGGAACATCTGAGATCAATAAAAAACAAAGATATGCGATCTCCGATAGCCACTCATTACATAAATCACCATGAGGAAGCAGACCTCAACAATCAAATTCTTTGGCTTTGAGAAAGTGATGCCACCACCGAGAGGAGGAAATCTTGAACGCCTGCTACGTCAACTAAGCAAAATGGATATGTAACATGGACACATGCCACACAGGTCTAAATTCAGACCAAGAACTACATCCCTTCTTATAATCAACAATTCTCTCATCTCACCATGAACAGTTAAGATTAGCTGCCCTTACAACTAATCACACAGGCAATCATCTGCCTCTTATCCCACACACAAGACACAAAAACAAACTGCAGTCTTTGTCCCAGTTCACAAAAACACATAATTCTCATAACTATTTATATTACCCAGGTAGATAACAAAAATAAAAGACGAAGTCACATCAAACCAAATAAAGGAACTCTAGGTCGTTTTGAAATAGATATACGTGCACATCAATGTAACTCAATGGAACCCAAACCAAATTTTCAGCCGCGACCTAGATATGATAATACGGCATCACGTGATTAACGTGATGACGTCACGCCAAGACGCGATCGCGATTACGGAAGAAAATACTGCTGAACGCTCGTCACACAACTTGAGTCCCACCAAGACAGTGAGCGAGCAAGCATTCACAGACAAGACCACAGAGTAAGTAAATAGTGGATCTGAAAGAATATGGGTATCTAGACCGGGCACCGTCCCTACTCTCTAAATTTTAACTTCTAAGTTGAACTGCATACTGAGACTGGCCACCACCGTTTAACCCTTATTTAAGCGTGTAAACTGAGCTCTCCTAAAATCTGTTCTGTTAGACTAAAACCAAAACCCCTGTATTGAGTGTTAAACTGATGCCAGCTCACTTTTCTTGTAGGGTGACAAGCATTTATTGACATTTTTGAGAAAAGCTGAGACTAACAGAATATTCTCTAAAGCTTTACCTCAGATTATGAGTAAGTACCAACATATCTATGCAAACAGCAATAAGTGATTTGCCACTTCAACGTGTATAACCTAAAACCTGGTACTTAACCCCAACCAATAATACCCATCTCTTCTTCACCAGGTACCCCATTCAGTTATCTATACACCAACCTAAAGGATACAACAACAAATATGTAAAGCAAAACAAACAGGGAAACGAAATTGCCTCCCCCGAGGAACTGCCCCTAAAGGGACGGGGAAACACGTGTCGGGAAAGAAGGGAAACAGTATCATGCCATTTTCATTAGCGTATTTATTTTGGAAAACCAACACCTAACTTGATTTGTTACAAACTCAATTGACAACAAGACTCCAGTGAGGTAACTGGGATCAACAATAACTGCAAATTTCGACTTCCAGCTCTATTCACAAACCATCAAAAGCTCAAATTGGCTCAAATTGGCACAACAAAGTCCCAGTGATGTAACTGGGGCCATCTAGCAAACAAACCCAGCCTGAAACAAAAGCCCCAGCGAGGTAACTCTAGGAACAGAAAGTCCCAGTGACGTAACTGCAACCACCCGAATAAAACGTGCAAGTGAATAAGGAAAATTTCACCTACAAGTCATGTTTGAACTAATTAAAAGGACAAAAGTAACATTCAGGTGGAATTATTAGGCGGAATTAAGGTTGACATGACCAAATAGCCAGTGTACCATTATTAATTTGCAATTTCCGAATAAATATGCTGAACTAAATCATAATGTGGTAAGAGTTTTTCTCACCTCTTAGTGGTATAAGCGCCTACCCGGGCTAAAACCCTAGCATTAACCAATTATCATCCTGACCAGTCACAGGATATAGCCCAGGTGGTAGCAGACCACACACCTATACAAAATACAATTGAATTGGGAACCGCGCCTAGCAGTTGTAGGCTGGAAAATATTTTCTTCTAGGCTCTAAGGCTATGCAAAGAAATGAAGGCATTCTCCTGAGGATATTTTAATTGTCCTTTTGTAATGTTTTGTTGTTCATGTACATTGTCACTCAACATTTTTAAAATTTTTTTGATATTTTAACGCAGTGGTTCAAGATGTGGCTTAGTTGGTACGCCAGCTATTGGGAATACGTAAAGAGATTATATTATGCATGCCAGACCTTGCAAATTCTTAAAAATCCCACTAGACCTGCTCCAGGGAGAGTGCCTTAGTTTACATACTCTACCTAAGAGAACTGCACTTGCCCCAAGGAGACTGGTGACAAAATATTTACCAGTGCTTTTTGTAAAATGGTGCAAATCGCCATAAGCACACTTCATATTTGGTGCAATGCTGTCAAGCATGCACAGTGAAACCTATTTGCCATTTGCTGCAAACAAAGTGCATTTGCAGTAAATGAAAAATAAGTTTCTAGCATCACCATACTCGCCAACAAGGTTGAGTGTCATGAAAATGGTACACGCTCTTCATTAAATACTACTCGTCAATGCTAGAAGATTTTGCGAGCCCTGTATAAAGAGCTTTTTTAAATTTAATAAGTAATATATGTTTTGATACCAGTATTATGTTGAACCAAGCCCACATTTGACTGTTTTAGAAATGGATTAGAGGAATTGCATTCACAGGCGAGTCCTTTTGTATTGATACCTGCAGGAATATCGCTATTACAGAGACAGCCTCTGCGGGTGGGTGCTGGGATTGTGACAGACCTTGTAAGGGGTTAGAGGAAAAAGCTGAGAGGTGTACAACTGCATTTAATTTTAATGATTCATGTTTTCCATACTGTACCAAATACTAGGGTTCATCAGCATAACCAATAACTAGTACACAAAATTAAACTTTGCCTTAGTGATCACAAACAAAACAGGTACTTGGTTTTGAGCAGAGTGTGCAGAGGAGGATAGACATTTTAAGAGACAGTATTGTGTGTATTCTTTGCACAAAAGTTATTAAAAGAGGAAATGATTGGAAATGATTTAGTTATATTAACAATGTCAAGTGATCTTATAAAAAAAAAAAAGTAGAACGTTCATTTCGATTTTAAATTGTAGTCTTAATAAAAACTTAACACTTCTTTCTAAACAAAGCACAGAATAACCATACATGCCATTTTCTAATAGAATGTTATTCCAAGATGGATAGTCTGTTACAATCCTCTTTACTCCTTCCCTCATCTCCGACTGTCTGCTATCCAAGAATGGTGTGCCGCCAATGACCTCTGCCTTAATGCCAGTAAGACTGAGATTCTACTCATCGGCACACCCACTCCCTCCTTCCCTGCAGCTCTCTGGCCAGCCTCTCTTGGCCCTCTTCCTGCTCCTACCTGCACGGCAAAAAACCTCGGGGTTATCTTCGACTCCACACTCTCCTTCTCTCCTCATATATCTGACTCTCTAAGAAGTCACACTACCAGCTGCACCTCCTCAGAGGTATTCTTCCCTTCCTCTCCTTCCCCCAGAAGCTCACTGTCTCATGAGCCCTGGTTCTCACAAAGCTGGACTACTGTAACAGCCTCTACCTTAATCTGCCTGCCTCCACACTCTGCCCTCTGCAACTCATCCAGAACAGAACTGCGAGACTTGTCCTTGGCCTCAAGCCCAGGGACCGTATCTCTCCAGGACTGAAGTCTCTACACTGGCTCCCAGTGGCTGCGAGGATAAAGTTCAAAACCCTCTGCATTGTCCACAAGGCCTTCTGGGGCCTGGGGCCTAAATACCTTCAACTCTCTCTTCCTAAATATCTTCCTTCCCAAGCCCTTCGCTCATCCGTCTCCAACTCCCTCAGGGTCAGTCGCTTCTCGAAGCAACGAGCTGGGGGTAGATCTCTCTCCGTGGCAGGGGCCTCCCTCTGGAACAGCCTTCCTGCCTCCCTGAAACTTGAGGAGAACCATCTACGGTTCCGGAAGCACCTCAAAACCTTCCTCTTTGCTTCTGCTTTCTCTCTCCCTCTCCCCTGCTAATTCTTCGCTGAATCTGCACCGAATCTGCAACTGGGCCACTCTCGCCGACCTCGGTCCTGGGCCCAGCCACTCTCCACTTGCACTGCCTCCCTGGCAACCCCTGCACTGCGGGACTGTCTCTGTATCCCTACAGCCCCCGTTCCCAGCACTTGTCTGCACTTACCTTGCACTTGCCACCAGCTGGCCCCATTTATTTTATTCTACTTACCTTGTACTGCACTCCCCCCCCCCTCCCCTCCCTCGCACTTTCTCCTTCCCCTGCACTTGCGCGATCTGAATGACACCTGGGCTAGTAGGATCGTTGTCTGTCTTCCCTGCTCCCCCCCTCCCTGCCTTGTCGCGCCTTGAAACACTTGAAACCCTTGTGTATCGGCGCGTTACAAATGCCATATCATATCAAAAGACCCTCATACGAAACAGGGAGGAGTCAAATAGAGCCGGTCTGTCTTGCATACAATTCCAAAGCATTTTCTGAACATAAGAATTACCACACATCTTTATACTGTCTGCAATAACAAGTTGTATGCTTGAATCACTACATACATAATGCACACTGGGCTTGGTGTGCATTTCATTTCTCACTCCACTTATCTTAAAGTGTGTGTAACCATGAACTATGCATTTTAGATGGAGGATTTGGATGCAAGAATGAAATGAGGGTGACGTGTTATGCCACTGGGTTCTGTGAGCCACCCTGTTTCCACAGATAGGTTGCAAGGTTAGAATGTTAGTGCATAAGGGTTTATCTGCATGCCCAGTCCCCCAATGCACATACCCTCTTCGAGAATTATATATATATAACAACAAGTTCTACTTTTCAGCACATGTCCAGTTAATAGATCTTTTATAAAAATGACTGTCTGAAATCCATGTTCTAAACTTGAGATACCTGCATTCACCATAGGAGTCATAAATGCACCTAAAAAAAATAATAAAAAACAAATCGTGTACCGTTTGGGAAGACCTAGGGTATAACTAATAATTCATTCATGCTACAAAGGGTTGCAGCTAACCATCATTAAGTTCCAGTGCACCGTTTAGTATAACTGTGGGCAGAACTAATGTTCACAAAGCTAAGAAAAATAAATAAATCCACATTTTATCATGAGGCTCTGCAACAGTACTGATGAAAGTGCACATAAAACAGAATGCATTTTTGAATGTCAGCTAAAGGCTAATGCTTGGTACCATGCTTTCCTATTACAACTTCTTTTAAGTCAGCATACTTTGCATTTAGAAAATTGCAGGCCCTTGCTTGGAAATAAGAAACTGCAAGTGGCAGAAGGAAAAATGACCAGAATACATGGCTAAAAGAAAAATGGCAACTATGTGTGCCTGGTATGATCGTAAACCAGACTATAAAAAATAAAAAAAATTAAGAAAAACACAAGAAAAAGTGACAATCTAAAAATAACCTTTAATGTGGAATACGTATCGATACAATTAAGCCAAGCAACTATAAGGAATTCATTAATAGCATGCTCACTGTAGGGTCCAACTTTACAAGTTGGAGCAGAAAATATACTTTTTGGATGCTGCAATGCGAAACACTCAGAGCTAGCTCTACAATATAACTTTACAATCAAAATATTTATATGTCCACTTAATTTCATTCCCATGTACAAGTACGGCTAACTCCTTTCTTGATTATTTTAATTATTGTATTTGGCTAAAAAAAATAAAATGTCAACCTTTACAAAAGCAAGCATTTAAAGCTCGCACATTTCAAGTACTCAGCAAAAATCACAGATAAACAGTTGTGACAAATGACGAGATGTCATCCCTTCTCGAGGGGGGGGGCTTCCATGAGGCCAGGGTGGTGAGGCCGCTACCCGATAGTCCCCGTGGGCAGAGACTTCCCCTTTGTGGACAACCCTCACCCAACACCCTACCCACTTCTATACCCCATATACCCTAACACTTTACCTAGTACAGCCATGTACCGTTGGAAGTCTGTGACTAAGAAATACTGAGACGAAGAAGAGTAGGGACTACCCAAAGGAAGTGTACCAAAAAAGTACTGGAACGAGGAGGAGGTGCAGAGCTATGAAGAACACCTGGGGGCATTGTAATGACCATTCTAGCTTTCTGCGGAGGAGTGGTTTAGAGACAGAAACACTGACAAGGGACTTGCAGAACTGGTTCTGAAGCCTGAGGAACTGTATTTGGGAGAGACAGATGTACCAGCGGATCAGAGCAAAGGACCACCCAACCCGGGAGATTCAAAGAGGATGAAGAGAAGAAAGAAGTCCTCTGGCCTCGAGGGAGTGAAGCATCAAGGGCGTGGGGCTGGTCCGGAGCAGAACTGGAGGTTGGAAACTCATGTCAGGAAGGAGTGGCACAGGGCCAGACCAGGCAAGCAGACGCACCGTGCCCCCCCCCCCATGATGAACAACGGCAACCACCAAAGGAGAACGGTGGTGCCGCCAGGAGACTAAGAAAGTAAAGGGCTCGATGCCGATGGGGACTTAAGATGGGTCTGGGACCCAAATCAAGAAGGAGGATCAGAGGAATCTTCCTCGTTGCAGTACCTTGTGAGAAAGTAAGCCAAGGGAGCCAAACCGAAGAGTGAGAAGAATAACCTGAGACCCAAATCAAGAAGGAGGATCAGAGGCATCTTCTTCAGGGCAGGGGGCCAAACCGAAGAGTGAGAAACCAGGGTCTGGGACCTAAATCAAGAAGTAAAGCATCTTCCTAGTCACAGTACGTGTGAGAGAGAGCTACCAAGCGAGTCAAACTAAAGAAGAGGTGACATCAGGGAAGTGTGTGTTTGAAGATACACGATATGTAGACCATAGGAGGCGAGTCATTCCCCCTGGTGGCCCTAACCTGAAGAAAAGGGTCAAGAAGGCTGGGGAATGGAGTCATTCCCCCCCTGGCCATATGACATACCAGGCCAGGAGAAAGGAGGCATTCTCTTGGCCAACTCGAAAGGACACGCTTCAAGAAAAAGACACAAGTCCTCTTCCTCATGGCAGTACTTGGCAGGTGAGTAACTAAATCTGCGATAGCAAAAAACTAAAGAAGAAACATGAATCGTCTTCATTGTGGGAGTGCTTGGCAGGATAGTGAACTAAGTTAGTCAAAATCAAAGATATGAGGAAACCTGGGTTTGGGACCATTAATATCGTTGACATTAACTGTTACAAAATATCCTTAAGGAAGGATCAAGAGTACCAAGAGAAGGAAGTAATTCTCTGGGTAACCAAGGCCAGAGGACAGGAGTCATTTGTCCTGGTTGCGTTCAACTGTAAAATCCAGAGACCAGAACCAGGGAGTCATTCTCCTGGTAACCAAAGCTGAAAAGACTATATGACAAAGTGTTGTGCCTGACAGAGAGAAGGGTCAGATCTTTGTCTTTTGTGTTGGAGGACAATTTTGACCCAGGGAGGGGAGTCATTCCTCTCAGAAGAAACCAAAACAAGGGTGCCGCAGTTTCGCTCAAGGAAGATGGCCGCCTGATTGCGAGCGTCGCAGCCCGGCGTCACTTTTACTAAATACTATCGCTCTAAAGGTGCCAACATTGCCATAAATGTGCCGCTGACCCCTGGATAGGACACAGAAGTGAGACCGCTCATGCCGACCTCTGCAGTCCCTACTCAGGAGCTGCTGCAGCTCATCGTTACTCTGCGGCCTGTGTGCGGCCCAGAGAGGACCTGACCCCGCCACTTCTGGGAGCTGTTCCTGTTTGCGGGGTCCTTGGCTTGCCCGTGCCATGCTGTGCGGGGGCCTCCAGCCCCAACAGTAGACTCCTGGAGCCACCTCCTTGACGGCGCACCATTACTGAGGAGGCTGCACCCCTACACCCCACCCGCCTCCCGGGCCAGATCAGATGGGACATACCCGAGCGCTGTGGCCACTCCGCTGAAGCCTCTGGAGAGTCTCCAGCGCCGGATCCACCACCCGGCTCCACAACCTGCTTGTAAGCCGCCCGCGCTCAGGCACGCAGAAGCGCACTACTGGCTGCTCAATCTCCTTTGTGCCAGCCCTGCGTCGGAGTAGCTCCCTACCAGCCTGCATCCGGGCAGAATGATTCACCCTCCTCGGGCCCTCTTGGCCGAAGAAGCCTCCGTGGTCAGCGTCCGGCGCCACCCCTCTCCTCTCAGCCTCAATACGCTAAAACTTGTGGCAGCCCAGGCTGCCAGTTCTACTCATCTAGAACACACAGAAAGCGTTCAGCACCCGCTCCATCAGAGAACCTCCTCACTTGACCACGCGCTACAGCGCCCCCTCTCAGGTGGTCCCACCACCCTGGTTGAGAGCACAGTGCGCGGGAGGGTGATCTTCACTGCCCTCAGGAGCCCTCCCTAACTGTACCCCGACCAAATTGCCTGATTCTCTGTAAAAGGTGACCCAGCTGCAGCCTCCACACGCTTGACACTGCAGAGAACAGAATGTACCCCCCCTGGAGCCAGATCCAACCGGGTGCTACTGGCCTCAGGAGAAGCTGGGCTCACCAATACAGTATCTTCCAGTACCTTGGAGCAACTTTACCTTAACCTGTAGCATTTCTAAGCTTGTGCCCCCGTGAAGACCCCTGCCTTTATCAAACCGCATCCTACCACTTGGAGGACCCCACGCATCCTTGCTTCCAGGATGCGGCAGCGAGGTAGGGGCACTGCCACAGCCACCCGCTTACAGTAGAGTTGGTGCACCCCACAACCGTCCTGAGGCCCTCAACTCCCACTCGGAGGGAAACACACCTATTGGTCATGGCGTCATCAGCACACCTATCTGGGTTAAAGACCAATGAACTGAGCGGCTCTCTGATCCGGCGCCGTCCCAGCGCTGACTCCCTGCTGGTCCAATCCCACTTTGATTGGAAGGGCCTACCAAACCCCTAATCTGAACCGTCTCAACTGTCTGGTTGCCGCAACTCCAACTACCTTCTCCCCGTGGCAGAATCTGTTGCGGCCCCCTGGTGCAACTGCCCCACGCTGCACAAGCAGCAACACCTCCAGACCAGCCATTGCAAACCGCAGGCACAAATATGAATGCTTTGAAGCCCACCCTGTATACCTGCTCCAAGGGCCTGCCCCACTGTCCCACCAGTTGCGAAGACTAATAACCGAAACATTGAAGTGGACCACTCCCCCCCCCCTCCGCCACATAATTTTGACCACAGCGCTTCGTGTCAACAGCATCAGCCGACACTATGACTAAGGGTGCCTGCAAAAAACAGAGCTCCATGAATATGTTCGCCAAACCTACTCAGGACAATACCGGCGCAGAAGAGGCATCATGCAGCGAACCAACTCAGCACGGGCCCAGCGAATTACAAAGGATGATTGAGTCCTTGCGGGAGGGATTCACCGCCCTCCACGCCAAACTGGACAATATGTGCGGCACAATCAGCACGATTAAGTCCCGCATGGACAGATCCCACGCCCGTATCACAGAAGTGGAATCTAGGGTTGGAACCACCGAAGACGAGGTCTGCATACTAAGAGCAGATGTCACCTCTTTGTCAAAGTAGGTGCTCTATTGGTAAAAAGAACTATAACCGCAAATCCAGATCCCGACACAATAACCTATGGATCATAGGCGTTCCTGAAGATAACATCACTGAACCAATGGAGGAGTTTGTGGAACGTTCCCCACTACCATTGCTAAACACCACCAAGTTGTCTATGCACTTTGCCATCGAGAGATCACACCATACACTTACACCCAAACCGAATCCTGGCACTCCACCCCGCCCAATTATCGCTCAGTTGCTTAATTACTTCGATCAGCCAAAGGGGAGCTGCTACTGGGCTATAACAGGGTCCACTTGTACCCAGATTTCTCTGCAAGTGTGCAGCAGGAGCATACATTCTTTATGGCCACCAAAAAGAGGCTTCGCCAACACAATGTGAAGTACACCATGCTCTTTCCAGGAAAATAGAGGATTGAACGTTGCAACAAGTTATACTTTTTCACCATGCCAGTGGAGGCAATGAGATTCATGGATGAACACTTTCTGGGGTGACCTCAATCAAAGTGTACTCTCAGCAACTAACCTTAATACGCAGATCCTACCACCATAATGCCAAGAAAGGTGCTACACAGGGCTACACCCTCTTTTACCTTAGTTGTTGGTACTTGTAACCACTAGGGTCTCTCTACAGTTTTGGAACGGCACCTAATACCATGATTTAAGTTAATTAGAGGCCGTCTGCAGATGGCTCATGCCCCCAATGTAATGTTGCAGTTGACGTCAGGTTGTGCTAAAGGGAACAATCACTTCTCCGATTGGGAGAGGGTTGGGGGTGGGAACGGGAGTTATGTTTTGGTTAAAGGAAATGTGCTCGACATGCATGTAATTGTTGACAGCAAACATGAGATTTGTATACCTAGCCCACATAAAAGGGCGAGAGCCGGGCTGACAAGACCTGAACACTAAATGGAACCCTGGCCGGATGGCGGTTGATCCTATTAAGTTTATGAGCTGGAATGTATGGGGGATTGGGTAACCCGACAAAGATGCGCCGTCTCCAGCTTCACACCCAAAGGCACAAAGTCCACTTGCCATTTCTGAAAGAAACGCACGCATTGTCAACACAAAAAAAGATTTGTTAAGAGTTGGGGGATGCAGCGCTATTACACGTGTCATGAGCGACATCCACAAATCACTGCATTTCACTTACATCAAAACACATCTAGACCCCTGGGGCGATATGTGCTACTCCGGGGTACCCTCCTAGGCCGAGAACTCTTATTGCTCAATGGGTACGGCCCGAATAGCGATGACCCTGAGTTTTATGCTGAGCTATTGGGTCTACTTGCACTCTACCCCCTGGTCACTGTGATATGTGGAGGCAACTTACCACCATAATGAACGTTACCCACGAAGGTCCGGCTCAAAACCCCAACATTTCATGAAATCTGCCCTGATACTGCAGCAGACCATGGGGGAAGAGGAGGATGGTGGACGCCCGGAGGACACTCAACCCTACGCTGTGCCAGTATTCATTCCATTCCACTGTCCGCGACTTGCTCTCCCGAATAGATCTATGGTGGGTATCAGACACACTACACTAATCGGTCACCTAACTGAAACATATAGTCTGCCCAGGATGTTCTCAGATCACTCTTCCATCACCATTTCACTGTCACTGCAAGACGCGATAGAACGACACAGACCATGGCGTCTCAAAACACAGTCACTATCGGACCCTGTTTTTGCGGCCGACATAGGTAAACATAAAAGAATACTTTGAAATAGACACGGGTTCGGTGGACAGCATTGCGACCCTCTGGGAAGCCTTCAAGACTTACATATGGGGTGTCGCTCTAGTGACAGAATTGGGCATAGTTAAAACCATACGGAGGGACATTCACTCCAGCGAAGCCAACCTACGCCTCCTAGAACAGGCATATGAAACCAGGCCAGATCACACGATATCAAGATATTAAAACAGAACTTGACAAATTCCAGGGACACGCTTACATGGAGCTAAAATGTCTAGATAACCCAGGCCTTGCTAGGAAATATGGGGAGGGAGAATGCCCTGGGAAAATACTGGCAGGGATGGTTAAGCAAGCACGTAGTCACCAGCAGATCCCATCAGTCCAAGATGTGTCGGGCCAGGTGGTCTACTCTGCATCTGATGTTAACCAAGTTTTTCACACCTTCTATACCGCACTGTACTCCAATTCCGACACAGCCACACTATCCAAAATAACGAAGTTCCTTGATAACCTCCCGCAGTCCATACTATCAGAGGACGCAACATTAAATCTGGATCGCCGAATCACCTCCCACCCCCATTAAATACCTCGTGCCATCAACGCCCTCCTGCCTAGCAGAGCCCTTGGTCCTGGCGGTTTCACAATGCAGTTCTACAAACATTTTAAATCCTCCTTAGTTCCCAGGTTGCTCTACCTGTGGGAAGAAGCATGCACCACAGGGATTCTTCTCCCTTCCCTCCGTGAAGCAATGATCATTGTATTGCTTTGGGTCATATCGCCTCCTCTCATTAATAAACTCCAATGTTAAAATGTTTGCCAAAGTACTGGCAATGCACCTGGCCCTGTAGATGGTCCATATTGGTCACCAGTATCAATCTGTGTTAGTCTCTGGCCGCTCCACAGCCCTAAACATAAGACGTCTTTTCGACATCACAGCATAACTTTACCATGAAGCGCAGGCAGCGGCAGCAGCACTAGACATACAAAAGGCCTTCGACTTAGTCTTGTGGCAGTTCATTTGGGCTGTGCTTGAAAAATGGAATTGGGACAGGATTTATATCATGGGTTTGCCTGTTGTACACGATGCCCACTGCAAGGGTAAATATAAATGGTGTTCTCTCCTCCCCCATCGAAATAAGTAGCGGGACCAGACCGGGATGCCCACTATCCCCCCTGCTGTTTGCAATAGTAATGGAACCCTTTGCAGATGCCATCCACAGTAGACACTTAGGCGGATTCCCCTAACGGAGGAAATCTGAGATCATCTCGATGTATGCCGATAACACCCTGCTATTTATCCGGGACTCGGCTAAGCACCTGGCACCAATCATGCAGGAATTATTCCCACTTACTGATTCTACCACCCGACAGCCTGACATGATGGGTTTGGTTTGGTCCCCGTCAGAGATTAAATACTTTAGGGGTGAGGGTAACATGGCATACCACCTCCCTACAAAACTAGAGGCCAAACTCAATACCTGGGCTAGTCTGCCACTCGCCATTGCGAGTCGCATTGCTCTCCTCAAGATGATCCTCCTGCCCAAGCTATTATATTACTTCACAAACATTCCTTTATGGCCTGGTAAGAAGTTCTTCGGCTCACTAAAAAAAAAAAAAAGGCGATTGACAACTTCATGTGGCACTCAGGTTGTCCTGACACGTTCATATACACAGGGGCTGGGGGGATTTTTCCACCCCTGACAATATGTGGCCTACTGGTTCAATACCGACTCTAAACACCCACACGTAAAGATTGAATGACTCACTGCAGATACCTCGGACCCTGCACTGGTGACAGCACATGCCTGGGAGTTGTTGGGCAACCCTCACCCCTATCCCAGAGATCTTCCCTTCTGGAACATCTTCCCTTCCCTCCCCAGCACTAGCGGGGTATAATCAACCCAGTGGGCCACATCCGGTTACACAATAGGTGACATGTATAGGATGGAGACTTCCTTTCAAGACTTACCTGTCCCCCCCCCCCCTTGTAAACGCTGGCAACGATGGTTGCAATACGCAGGGCTTCGCCAAGTTACCAAAAAACCTGGTCTGAGTTCCCCATACAACCACCTGACGAACCAATACAAGAAACTAATGGGGGTAGGGGAACCACTGCACAAAAACGAGTAACTACACTATACAAAGCATTGCAGAACCATAAGGGTACTGCATTGACAACTTTGGGATGCCTGGGCCAGGGATCTCGGAGTTACTATCACAGACAAACTCTGGAAATCCATGTGTTCGCAGACTGGGGCACTGTCCTTCAACACTAGGTTCAGACTAATACAATTTAAAGTATTACACAGATTTCATTACACTCCGGCCAGATGGCATCCATTTTCCCACTCCCATCCCAATCACTGCCCCAGATGCCATGCTGAGAATACTTCACATACTCTGGAGCTGTCCCAGGCTTGGGCACTACTGGAGAGGGGTCTGCTGGACCATGTCGGAAATCTTCAATAGGACTATTAAACCTACCCCATTAAAGTGTCTGTTCCACCTAAATGACCAATTACCAAGCAATTATCGCAAGTTGGCTAGCCTCGGTTTGCTTTTAGCTATCCATGAAATCTTGCTTCTCTGGCTCCGCCCTACCACCCTTACAGTGACGCAATGGCTGCGCGCAGTCACATGGGCATCAGAAATTGATGAACAGTAGGACTTATTGCAGCCCTCTAACAGCAAACCCAGAGACATATTTTTTTTTTTTTTATTGGTTTATATAAACCTTTAAAAAGAAGACAAGACAACACAACAACATATACATATATCCACAGTTCCATTTTCTTCAAAGTCTGGTCAGTTCATTCTCAGTTTAATACACAGATTCCAGGTCTGAAATGCATGAATTAGTCCACGTTGAACTTTAACTATAGCTGGACTTCGGAATTATGGGGACAGCATCAAACCCGTCCTTTAGCACACGAATAAACGCCACTAAAGCGTATAGGGCAGGCTGTTTAGAGCCGTCAAATAGCACTCTCCACCAATCATCCGCCGTCTGCAGATTATTGGACCAAAAATATTTGTTCTTTGGTGAGCGAACCCAGAGCATGACATCGTCAAGTGTTTATAGTCTCGATTTCAGTGTAACAAAAGCGGCACTTTAAGTCCAGGTCGGCATGTTGTGACCACAAGACGTTCCTTAGTTGCCAGAGCGTTGAGCCTAAAGTGCATTTACAAGGCTCTGGTATATTGGTCTGGGAAGCAGTTTAGATAATCTTGCGTCTGCCCATAAGCTCCGTTTTATACAGGGACATCCTTCATTGTTTTCGATTCGAATCTAGCAGTGCATGTGTTGATCCAGTCTAATCTCCACATCTTTTTAGCCTGGTCTGGGTTGTCCATCAGGGTCTGTATCGCAAAGTCGTACATTTCTAACACCTCGAGACATAATTTGTTCCATTGGAATAAAATTGTTTCAGAATTTTCTTTTCCCAATGGCTGTAATATGCGAACTTGAGGAAGAGGGTCGTTTTACTGAACAGACTTACTAGATTCCAGGCAACGCGTGCTTGGATCGAGATGTAGCCAAGCTCGAATCTTATACAGGCCGTGGAAGTCCCCTTTGGTAGCCATAACACTTTGGACCAGAAAATGTTTTCCAATGCATTCCACAACTCGTGTCCACATCCAAAGGCGTTTTCTCCGCCATATATGAGTGCAGGCACTACTTTTTGTTGAAAAAAGGCGACAGTTGGTTTCAGAGAAAATTTGCCAAATTTTATATTAATCATGGAAGCCTGACAAGCCAACTGGCGACATTTGTTTTTAGTCACCGCGACCCAAGGTGAGTCATTTCTGTTCGCGTTAATTGTCATACCTAGATATCGGGTGTTCTTCACAATCTTGATCGGTTCTTTATCAAGGTACCAGTTGAATTTTTTCACTTTCCCATTGTTGCCCGTCAAGGACCAAGATCTCACATTTTTGTTTATTTAGTAGTAAACCATTTGCTAATAAATATTTTTTTGAGAATGGTAAGTTTACGCTGGAGACCAATTGGTGTAGAATCCATAAGGATCAGATCATCCGCGTAAGCAAGGTAGTCAATGTGCGTACCATTAATTTTCGGTGGGAAGGTGGTTAGATCATATCAACAAGTCAAAGATGATGGCTGCTAAAGGGCACCCTTGTTTGACCCCTCCATGTGTGTTTATAGGGGTTGATAGTTAACCGTTTAGATCCAATCTGATTTTAATAGTGGTGTCCGTGTGTAGCTCACGAATAACCGCCAGCAGGCTAGGTGGACAGTTCCAGGCGCTCAATTTTTTCCAAAGCAGGTCTTCGTTTATGCTGTCAAAAGCGTGGGATAGACCTATTAGATATACTTTTGCGGTGGATCGATGTGCTTCCATCTTCAACAGGTTTATCAGCAGAAGGTTCACTCCATAACCCACTCCCTTGACAAACCCGGTTTGTCTCGGATCCACCCGATTGGAGGCAATTGACCACTTTAGTAGTTTCTGTTGCAGGAGGGTGGCATAGATTTTTCCCAACACGTCCAAAAGCGCAATAGGTCTATAGTTTTTGGGATTGCGTCTGTCACCCTTTTTGAAAATTGGAACAATCAGCGCGGACTTCCATGATCTTGGTGTACTGCGACATTTGACGATCCTGTGGAACAAGATAGTACAGAAGTCTGACCATTCATCCGGATGTTGTTTGATGAGAAATTGGTCAGGCCGTCTTGGCCAGGAGCTCTAGAATCGTGCACATTCTTAATAACTTGGAAGATGTCTTCTCTGGGGAACACAATCTCCCAGTGAGTAAGATTCGGAGCAACCCATTCTGTAATTGTCACATCCCTACAAAAAAGATCAGTATAAAAGGACGTCCACTCTGCTTCTGAGACCAAGTTTGCTTGGAGGGCATGTTGCAGAGCTAAATTGTTGTTTATTAGTCTCCAGTATTCTCTGCAATTGTTACTCACCATTTTGGACAGCATAAGCTCAGCGTCATTTTGTAACATAATCGCTTTGTGGGATATGAGCCAGTTCTTATATGCTTGTTTTAGGATTCTTTTTTCTTTGTTAACATTAGCGTTGCTTTGTCTGTGTGCAATTCGTAGATCACAACGTAATGCACCTTTACGTTGAAGAATTTCAAGATCGAATCTATGATTAGATGAAAATTCAGCATGTTTTAGTTTCTTTTTTCATTCCTCAAATTGCGACAACAGATGGAAGTATTCAATTGTCAGAGTTTTTTTAAAAAATTCGGCAGTGATATGAATTAGCTCTTCAGTTTCAAGATATAGCCGGATTCTACACGCTCACTAGTTCTCACTGCATGCGGCCACAACCTGTTGTTACACTGATTAGAATTATTAAAACTTAAGGTCACCATGTCGTGATCGCTATGGGTCATTTTGATAATCTCCAGGCGAATTGCCCTCATACGTACATTTTCGGAGACAAATATGTAATCAAGAGTCAAGCTCAGGTCGCATCTTCTCCAAGTCGGTTGTGCGGGAATATCGCCGTCTGTTTGACCATTTAACATTGTTAGCCCTCGTAGATCCATTTCCGTGCACCATTGATTTATTATCTTCTCTTGGCGGGTATTATTAGATGTGTGATGCAGTCAATGTTAAGATCTCCACAGACGATAAGATCAATCAAGTTCTCCTTTTCCGTTAGGTCATCAATTATGGATGTAACTTGATCAATAAAAGTCTCTGAGCCATCGGCCAAATGGTTCCAATATAAATTTATGATGTATAGTTTGGGTACGAGAGCGGTTCCTCCCGCTGAAGGACCAATCACCTCTACTTGAATAAAAGGAGAAGGGTTGAAGGATTTGTCAATCTTGAGACCAGACGCTCTCTTTGCCGCCACTAAAAGCCCAGCCATAGGTCTGCCCTTGGGCTGATTGATGGCCGGATTTATCGCAATTCCAAAGCCTTCAAGGATGGGAGTTTCATTAAGCCAAGTTTCCTGCAAACAGATGAGATCTAGATCAAGGGCCCAAGGAGTATTAAACAAATGCATAAAGCCTCTTGTATTCCAAGACCCCATTGTGCACGGTTGAGGTTTCCCTTGGGCATGGCGTTACTTGTCCACTTCGCTGTTTAAGGTGCCAGCAAGCCAAGACCAATCGTTGTCTTTAGCGACTGAGTTGGCGACTTCTTCTCTCTCACCGCCGGTAGTTGGCGCACTTGCAGCCCCTTGAATTGTTATCCTTATGAGATCATTCATAGGTATTTTATCCATCACGTCGGATTAAGGAACGCACATTTGTAGTTGCGTTGTTTGGGGTTGTTCAACGTTGGTAGGGTGAACATTTGGTTGGGTAGCTCCGCTGAAAGGCACACTACGAGGGCCATTTTCTAAGGGTCAAGGCACAGATTGGTTTACTACTGCCGATATATCAAACCCTAGAGACATTAGCACCGGGCCCGCTTTCAATAGGATGTCTACTATGAGTTTTGATTGTAGGTGAAGTATAACCGCATCATTTTTGTTTTCGTTAAAAAATTCAACGATTTTCAGGTCTCCCGATTCAATTGCTCTGAGGCCTGGCACGAGATGACACAGCCATAGGACATTGTGGCGATTTAGAATTAGATCATCCGAAGATTCTATGCGCTCCAAGAGCACTTGATGCAGGGCCTGTGATTTTGGTACAGTGCTTTTAACTTGTTTGACCTTTGCAGATTGAAAAGGGTTCTTACTGTTTTCTGTCATGCTTGGCTTATGCTTTATAGATGCGTCAGAACTGTTGAGCTGCGGCACGCCAGGTAAGCACTCGGGTTGCATATTCTTCTGCACATAGGGTTTTAGGATGGCCACGGATTGGGGCTCGAAGCTAGCAACATTTTTTTGAACCTCTAATATTTTCCGTAGGCCAACTGTATTGAGTGACTGGGCCGCCAATTTCATACGTTTCTCGTCCAGTGTCATGAAACTTGGCATGGACTTTACAGGACCATCTTGTGGAGAAGTGGAGAGTTGCAAGACTTGGCAGCTTCTAGATGTTTTCTTGCATTGACTTGTGCTTTTTTCTTCACTAAAAGTTTTTTTTCTCTCGGGTATTGCAGTTGTCATCTGGACTTTGAATCTGCAGCTAATCATAGCAGGCAAATCGGAAGATTGAGGAAATTTTAGATCCAAGTTTATAGCACACACCTCTTTAGGTTGTTCTACCATAACACAACGTGGCGTAAAAGGAGCGGATTGGCAAATCGACCGATGCCGCAGCAGCTTGCTCACTCTGTTCTTGGTCGTTGACTTCCTCATAAGTTGACAAATTCAAAAGATCTGCGGATACGCTGCTGAGACCTGAGGGCGACTCTAAGGCTTCATCCGGCACAGTCGTCACATCCTTTTGACAAGCTCTTGTTTCGCGACTTTTGTCCTTTACAATAGTTCTGTTTACTGTCACATTGACGGTTTTAATGTTTAAAAACTTGCGTGAGTCATTCCCACGTTTTTTTTGATAGGTTGGCCCCCCTTTCGCAGTTATCCGTTAACTCAAGACACCAATCAACAGTTTTAAAGGCATTCTGTGTGTATAAGAACCCACCTACTCAGCGCCTGTCCTATCGTATCGTAGTGACCACATTCCCTCCTTCATTATGTTCAATTATATCATTTACGCTGTAATCTCTGTACGGTTAACAATGTTTGTCAAAATATACTTGCGGTTATCAAAAAGTTGATCTCCGATTCTGTTGTAATGTCTGCACACAATAAATAGAAGTTTTTTAAAAAAGGAAAAAAAATAAAACAAATAAGAAACAAAAACCTGAAGTGAACTTTTATCCCCAGTCCAGAAGGAGTGGTTCTTCTGGACCATGACTGTCAACTTTATTTCTAGTTTAGTTTTAAGGGTAAGGAACAGAAGTAGCGTTTTGACACAGGATGGTGGACTATTGATTTACTCAGGCGTGCTCACGACACCCTTAGTATTTAGATGAGGCAGAGAACATTTTTATGACAAATAAAAGTCTATAGCAATCACCTGTGTGTCAGTCTACTCCTTCTGCACCCTTAAACAATATTAAAATGACAATCAGTCCAGTTAATCTATATACACATGCTTTCAACATACAATCGAAGTGGAGTCTATATTTACTCCCCCCTCATCAGACAATGGTAATAAATCTAAGACCTTCACATGCTTTCAAAAACCTAAAACTGCCCACGCAAAAGGATATCCTGGCAAGAAGAAATGCCACAAATTCTCACAATTATAATAATCTATATTATTAACCAGTTTGTGAAAATATAAAGTGTGTTGTGCTATTAATGCGGTGCAATACACCTGTAATGCTGGAAATGCATCGGAGGGATAGGGCCTCCGTATCATTGTCCTTTACTGCTTTTTATTGTGTGTTCTGTCATGTTTTCCGCGCAGGAGTTAATGTGGGACTCTTGGCGGTGCAGCTCTCTTTTGGTTTGGTGTACAGACCCATGGGATACCCTTATGGCACCCATGGGTGGGGGTGCAACCCTGTGCCCCTAGTGTATGTTTTTGGGCACCTGTGTGTGGCCCACAGAACAGGGTATGGGCTGGTGGCAGCTCATGCTGAATTTGACAGGTGCTCCGAGTATCCTCCATTTTGGGATACCCAGGCCCTTGCATTGGAATCAGTCGATTCCCGATAGGAAACTAGATGACCCCTGTGGCCTCTTGCTTTCTATCGCCTGTTACCTTGTATTCCCAAAGTCCTGGGACGCCCTGACTCTGTCCCTTCCCCGTGACTGGCTGTTGGGTGGAAGTTCCATACATGGTGTTGTTGTGAAGTCCAGGCCAGACTGGCTGGAGCCTTCCCAGTGACTGTATGTTTGGAGTACACCCTGTGGGTGGGACCTGGGTGAATGGAGTGTGTGACGAATATGCACTCCTTGTTGTGGATGTCTAGCTTCTGGTGTTTGACACAATGACTGAGACAGCCCTGCCCGAAACTGGTATGAATGCAGTGTGGAGTGGTGAATGGCTGGGTACTTGTCCCAATACACATAACTTGTTGCGAGTGTCTGGAGAGAAGTGAATGGCCTGCATGCACTATGCACCCGATTGGCTGCCTGACTGCATGAATGCCCTTCTGACCGATTGGTTGCCCGGGTGTGACCCAGCAGAATGAAGAGATCAACTAGTATATCTGGGGGCCTCTCACAGCTAGAATTCGTGTTCAGAAGCTAAAGTCCACTACGAAGAGTAACTGGAGGAAAACCGAAGCTTAACCTTGAAGCCTTGCTGCTGCTCTACTTTGTCGATCTGAAAGCTGCTGTGTCTCCAAGGACTGACCCAGAGAGGACCTGGCTACGCGCCCTCTTCCCCGAGCTACGAGGGACCATCGTGCACAGCGGATCTTTGCCAAAGCTCCCTGGTAGACAGACCTACGACAGGCTGCCGACCGGAGACAGGGACTGCCGCGGAATCACAATCCAAAAAAAAAAAAAAGTTGTGCGTGGTTGAATAAACAATATGCACCGCTTCATAATCAAAGGGGCGCACCTTACAGGAAACGTTGGCCCTTATGATCCTTACCGACTGATCACAGGAACGGAACACGTGTCCTCATTTCGCAAAAGGCTCGCTTTAAGCTGACGCAAACATTTGCACAAGCCCTTGTTTTTAGATTTGACTCCACTATTTAAATGTTGGGGTTTTATGTGGAAAACATATTTTCCGACTTCCTGGGCAATCATTAAGACAAAACAACCAAAGACACTTTCAGGGAACTCAGTTTGCGAACAGGGGACTACTTCCACCTTTCAGCTTCCCCCATGACAGTCGGAGTGATGGAAACTGGAGCATGGAAAACGACTATTGGAAGCTTGTCCAATAAATGAGGATTCCAAGTTATTCTGATAAGTGACTTCAGAAGAACTAACGTCCTTCAGACCAGGACCCTCCGACAATGGTACAACGCTGCCCTACACATGCGCTTTTGCACAAATATACCACTATAAGCTCAGTGTTACCATAATAGAGTTAAGGGAACTTGCCTGAACCTTAATGTCCTCTTTACATTATTTTGTACAGTTTAATGAGCAAGGTAAGGGACAATTTCAAAGCGTGCAAGGCAAGCAAAGAATCTTGAATCCCATCATTAAAACAAGGAACGGGGTTAAATATCAGACTTTTCGGCGAGGACGGTTGATAGGAGAAAGGCAACGGCTCAGATATCTTCGAGCTCTCAGATGCATAACCAGAGGGAGATAGGGACAGGCACGCTAGTCTCAACCCATTTTCCAGTAATGGTATAGGTACAGAGGAAAGAGCTGAATGCCTGTGTCTATAACAGGTACTGCATTGCCCCCATGCTGAATGCTGGCGTCCTCGTTTAGCCCTGGTCTAAAAGGATAACTTTAGAGACCATCCTGGGGTCATCTGATGATCATCGAACTACACTAGAAGTCATTCCCACATCAGACGTCATCAGGCCGTTAAAGTCATCAGCAAATATCTCAGAATGGTGGATGATGATTTGGGGATGAGCTTAGGGTGACTTAATGAATATGCTAACATTATCCCCATTTTAGAAAACTTTGTTCCTGATGCTTTTAGGATGACCTACTGATCACTTCAAGAGATTGCACGTTTGTCCCTGACGATTTGGGGATTATTCTGGGATGACCTGCTCATTACTTCAAGAGCATTGCCATGAAACAGGTTTGTCCTTTATGATTTGGGGATTACTTCAAAACATGAGAGTTTGTAGGATGATATGCGGACCAATACAGATAGTCATTCTGCTTTTGCTTAGTTGCACTTATGCTGAATGATCCCCCACTGTGGCAAGTGTAAAGCTCGAGACTATCTTTGGCCAAAGTGGAAGGCAGAGGCCTAAACATAGCATGCACCCCCAGCAGCATCACAGCAGCAGGGCATCACCAGGCAATTCAAAGGTCCAGGAGAATGCAGCAAGCTTCGTTCACGGTTTCTTCGTTGGGTGTTTCTCCCGGTGGTCGACTGTCTCTAGTCCCAAAACCCTCGACTTAAGCAGGTTTCTCACATTCATGCACAGCCTAGGCTGTCAATCACACATCAGGGTCGCTGTCCTGAAAGGACAGCCAGCCAGCCTTTCAGGACTGGTTGCATTTAGGCATTCCTAGAGACAATGGACAGGGGAGTTTCGGGACCCTCCCTCACATCTTGTCCTTCCAGACACACTGGAGCCAGAGGCAGGACTCAGGGCTGACGTGCGGCAACGTCAACACAAACAAAGGGCTTCAATCTGTTTGACGCACAGAGTAAAACCCAAGAAAGACCTCACAAACAGAAAACGGCAAAAAAAAAAAAAAAAAAGACGACAGGGGCCGTGTTGATAAAATGGTCACCCCTGGGTGCTATACTGCAGCTGAGGGTTCATCCTGCGGTAGAAAAACACAATGGTAGGAAAAATGAAACCACTGCCGCTAGTCATTTAAAAGTAGGGAGGGCAACATACAAATGTTACATGAGAATGTAGGATAAGGGGCTACTAGGTAACCCCCCAGCACTCCACATACAATGGTGTGCACTGGACCCACAAAGAGAAAAGGTAAATAAAGTCATTTTCACTTTACTATTCTTGGGAACAGTAGTTCACACAAGAAAGGGCATTTTAAACCTTATGGAGAAATCTAAAGGATTTCTCAGCGACACTGCACTGAAGTTGATGTGTGTCACCATACAAAAAGTAGATGCATATGGAGTTTGTCAAGACTCCCAAAACACATAATCCAAAGGTCAAAACACAAGATGCAGTGGGAAAAGGGTCTCACTCACTCCAAGATTAAAATGTAAAAGTCCTACAGTCCAGCAAAAGAGCTGGGGGTCTAAGGTTGAAGGGAATTAGCACAGAAACGAGAATACTCCCCAACATGACTGCACCAATATATGCCAGTATTCACATGCACTCCTCACAATATTCATGTTTGCTTTGCGCAAAATCCAATAATCAACAACCAACAACCATAACGAAAAGTACCTCCAGGATGAAAATAAAACAAAAGAAAAGGATCCAAAAAAGAAAGAAGCAATAAAAAAACGGAACCACAAAATGCCATCAACTACCCACAACCTACCAAATACAAGCAACAACAAACCACAAACAGCAAAGACTAAACCCATAAGACCATGAAAAACACCAATCGAAAGAGGATGCCCACTAAGGAACACAACCCACGCATCATGCCTCGCCACAAGAAAGACAAAGAAGCCAGAAAAGACAATAGAAATAATAAGAAATCCCAAACCACTTGCAAAGTCACGGACCGGCAGGATCCCACAACCCCAAAAAAACTTGACAAACATCTGAGATGGTCCAAGGAGACATACAAATAACAGAGCAAAGACAGACTACAATGCTCGCTACCTGTCCACATATGACAACGTGGTAAACAAAAACAGCACAGCAACAATGAACCGACAGCCAACAAGCTTCACGAATACAGACCCAACCAGGACACCAAACGGATGACAACTAATAAACCATCCCAACCCGGTCTCCACCATGGACAATACCCCAACCAGAACAAGGAACAAATTGGAAAGCATCATATTCACTCTACACCCCCTATATAACAGAGGGGTAGCGACCCTATTTACCAACCGGAAACAAACCAACCCTGATCGGTCTACTCTACAAAGAAACTAACCAACAAAAAACCACCCCACCCAAAAGACTCAACCGGGAAAAACCCACCTGGAATGGAAACCGAGCCAACACCACACTGGTCAGAACAAGCAATACTAACAACAACACAAAACGGAAATCCAGCAAACTACACTGCAGCCTCCTCAACATTAGATCCATGACAAAACACTAACAGAAACCATGACCTAAGCGAAGGAGGCTCAGACGTGCTCTTCCTTACAGAAACCTGGCTATCAGACAACTATAAAGCCATTGCTAACGAAGCAATATCCGACAATTATAAATTAATACACGTCAACAGAGAAAACAGGAGGAGGTGGAATCGCAATTATACACACAAAATACACCTGAGCATCTCGAATCATCACAACCAACGTGGAAGACTATGAATCCCTCCTAATCAAGATAGAACTCAACGACCAATCCAACATAGTACTCCTACTGATCTACAGACCATCTTCTTACAACCCTAACTTTGCAACAAAACTAGCGGACGAGGCCGCCATGCTATCAACCCACCACGACAATCTAGGTGAAAGAGATCCCACTGATACAAACATAGGTACACACAACAATTGGATCACCAAGGCCATTGACCAATTAGCACCAGCTAAAACATTCAAAGCAACACCACCAAAAAAAACTGGCAGCAAAATGGTTCACAGAAGAACTGAGAAAACACCAAATGGAGAGAATACACCAGACAAGACTAAATAAAATACCAAAGACAACTCAAACTGTACAAAGCAACAGTCCTCAAAAGAAAAAAAAAAAAAAAAAAAAAAAAAAAAAAAACACAAAAATAAAAATATATAAACACTATTACGCCACAAGAATCGGCAAACAATTCATAGAAAGAACTCCATCACCCCTATCACCCCTAAACAAACACTTTCTGAAAGTCACTTTCACCAGAACAGGGTCTGTCGTAGCTGCACAGCAGTAACTGCCTTTTATCGGGCAGTATCCTGTGCAGGTATTATATATGTAGTCACTTACAACAGAGCAGGATGTGTGTAGTATCTGCAAAGCAGTTTCTGCCTCTGTGGGCATTATCCTGCACAGGTATTATTAGATATGTAGTCACTTACACCAAGAGCAGGGTCTGTGTAGTAGCTGCACAGCAGTTACTGCGTCTACAAGCATTAGCCTGCGCTGGTACTATTATATATGTACAGGGTCTGTGTAGTAGCTGCACAGCAGTTACTGCGTCTGTGAGCCTTAGCCTGCGCAGGTATTATATATGTAGTCACTTACACCAGTGCATGGTCTGTGTAGTAGCTGCATAGCAGTTACTGCGTCTGCGAGCATTAGCCTGCTGTGCAGCTGCTACACAGACCGTGCTCTGGTGTAAGTGACTACATATCTAATACTACCTGCACAGGCTAATGCTCGCAGACGCACTTACACCAGAGCACGCTCTGTGTAGCAGCTGCACAGCAGTTATTGCGTCTGTGAGCATTAGCCTGTGCAGGTATTATTAGATATGTAGTCACTTACACCAGAGCACGGTCTGGGTAGTAGCTGCACAGCAGTTACTGCGTCTGTGAGCCTTAGCCTGTGCAGGTATTATTAGATATGTAGTCACTTACACCAGAGAACGGTCTGGGTAGTAGCTGTACAGCAGTTACTGCGTCTGTGAGCCTTACCTTGTGCAGGTACTATTATATATACAGGGTCTGTGTAGTAGCTGCACAGCAGTTACTGCCTCTGCAGGTATTGCAGAGCCTGAACCATACCGTAAATGAGCTTCGGAGCAGCTACTGTGTCTATGCCAACAACAGGCTGCCCCATGTAGTTTCAAAACCAGACGTTTAGAAAATCACGTACTTACAATATTTAATTTCAACAAGTGATAAATGCAACAGAAGGAATTACATCTTCAACGTACATTCCTAGAGGTTGCAAAACGGCTCCTCTTAACAATATAACAACAAAGGGATAAGAACGTCTAAGTTGATGGATGGTAAAAGAAATGCATATAAAACTCACTACAAGAGCTGGATCGCATGCACTCACCTGATACTGCCTGGAAACGGGACTTGAGCGTTTCGTATAGGGTAGTTTTCTAGTTCCAATTCCAGAAACGGACAATAGCAACACTCCGCCTCCACTTCATCACGTGGGCTGTTCTGCATCACGGGTTTAAACGTCCACTTCATCACGTGTGCTTCTCTGCATTACGTGAGTTTCAACGTCCGCTTCATCACGTGGGCTGCTCTGCATCACGTGGGTTTGAACGTCCGCTTTATCATGTGGGTTTCAACGTTTACGTCATCATCATTTTTGAATGAGCTGGAACGCAATGTTGCCAGGTTCACGTATTATAAGCGACTTTGGGCGTGTTTTTGGCCAAAGTCGCTTATGATATTTGGAGGTCGCTTGTCGCAGTTTTTGTCCGCTTGTTTGACCGCCTGTGCGCGTGTAATTGGCCTTGTTTACATTGCAGTTAAGCCCATTACACATCGCACAGCGTCATGCACTGGGCTGCTGGCAGCCCTTTAATCTATACAATTGCTCCTTTGTCATGCTCCGTGTATTTTGCATATGCTTAGGCGTTTGGCACTGATGGGACCGTAACCTGCCCCCCAGGTGGCCCATCAATGCCAAATGCCTAAACATATGCAAAAAGAAAGCTACCTTTAAAAGTTTTGTAATGCTGACAGACGCACTGACATGTAAAGAAGGGATTGTTTTAGTTTAGCAAATGTTACTCTATAGCAATATTATTCAGGTGATAACCCTAGTGCTGTTGCATTATCCACTGAAATCCTTTATTTATTGGTTTTAATTATTTTTTTTTGCAACACTGGGTTAGAGGATCATTGGAATCTATGTACAACATCTTATAGAGATGTATTCAGGAAGGCATTGTTTATTTTCAGCTTCCAATGTTACAATGTATTTAAAATTCTTCCAATACTGTTCATATTGTTGGTTACCCTGTTCACGCCCACGATATGCACACTTCCATCTGAAATTGTTAATCTGTAGAACAAGTGCCGGTCGTCCATCGTCCCCACTACAATGGGCAGATGTTGCAAACATGACCAAAGCCAGGTTGGGCTTAATTAGTAATATGTAAAATCAATAGATGTTTTCTTAAAAAGCAGTAGTGGAGACCCAAGTCAATCCTGTGGGAAACCAATTAAAACCAAGTTTTAAACTTGTTATGCCCCATTTAGTTGTCTATGGTGATCAATTTCAACATAGATATAATTTCTGATCATATACTTTGCGATCAGCAGCCAGGATTACCAATTTTTCAAACAGCTGTTTGCCACAGGTTCCTGTCCAGTCACAACCCAGAGACGGCGAACGCCCTATACCCAAACACTGCCTGCTCTACTGCCAAAATGGATTGTCCTGTATTGAACATAGCCAGCCAGATGTTTATGATACCCATTCTTTAGCCAAGTTATGTTGCTACACAACGTTTATTAACCAATCTCAAAGTGATTAAATACAGTAGTGCACAGTAGTGTAAAAAGAAAATATATTTCAGGCCAGGATTATTTTGCAATATGGGACTTCTAGTCTCCATTCAATAAAATATTGTTGTTCTAGCTATGTCAGTGTTCTGTCTATGTATGTTTTTCTTGTTGTGTTATGTTTCTTACGTTTCAGACCTTTCCTCAATGTTTTAGGTGTACGCTTATTTTTTCAGCTAATTTGGATGGGAGTCATCTTGTTTTGGGCTTGTTTTGGAAGGGCATTCAGCTTATTTTTTTCCCTTCCGACCTGGCAACGCTGGCTGGAAGACAAGGCGTTGCGAGAGAAATTCCTCCGTTGCAAAGCACATTTCGTATAGTTGCTTGTTATTTGGTTTCTGGTAAGTCTTAAAATGATCTCATGTTGATTGTCAGTATTGGGGAGGGGGTATTTCTGTATATTTTGGTGGTTTATAATGTGCATCAGGGGTGAGAGTTACTTAAAGTATAGGCGGATTCAGTTTTTTTTCCGTTATTTCAGTGTATTTTTGGGATATGTAACGTGCATCACAGGGGTGAGGCAATATTGGGGAGGGGGTATTGTGTATTTTGGGGGTTGAGATTTACGTAAAATACAGGTGGATTCAGTTTGTTTTGGGGTTTTCTCATGCAGATGTGCGACTTGTGTTTTATGGAGTGGGGACGGAGGGGGTTGGAGGATTTGGTATGTGCAGCAAATGGGATATGTGTTTTATGCAGACAGATGCATATGGGTACGAATTTCCAGCATAACTGTTCAGTTATTTCTTTCTCCTGCACGGGGTGAGAGGGGGGGGGGCAATTTGGCATTCCCTGGGGAGGGGATTGTTCATTTACCCCTTTGCAATGTGTAGAAGAGAAGGCTAAACGGAGGCCTTGTATTGCTTCCATTATCAATCACACATTTAAAGTCCCTACGAGACCCGCTAGCATTGTGTGTTTGTTTTAAAGTTTGCAAATACTTTCTGAAATGCCTTTACGGCTTAATGACCTGTATCTGTTACATCGTCGTTACATTTTCACGTGGGACGTCTACGTGCTTAGGAAGAGGATAGCGGAGGCAGGAGCACTCCACGCCGTGAACGGGCAGGTATTTATTTTTTATTGCACATTTATAATGCGCTTATTCATCTCGGAAAAGTGCCAGGTATATTTAATGATGATAATGATATTTTTATTTACATCAAGCTCATACACAGGTGTTTCAGAGCACGGCAAGGGAGGGGAACGGGGGAGAACAAAACACTGATGGGTTTGTTTTTCCTATTTTGATTTTAGTTGCACCAACAGCGGATCTTTGTGTGTCTTCTTGGCTGGTATCCCCATCCTCGGCTGCACCAACCCCCAAACAGAAGTGGTTTATGGCCGTGCCAAACACGCTAAGGTAATTTCATGGCAGATTCGGCAGCCGCCATTTTCACCCTTATCCAGTGGTGGAAATTGAAAACATTTGGTGGGGGGTCCCACAAGGGCCAGGGTGGGGGCAGAGTTGAAGGGGTGGTGCCCAAAGAGGCGGGGTTTGGGCGGGTGAAGCTGGCAGTTGACCTCCGATCAAAGGAAATGTCCAAAATAATAGTTTAAAACGGCGCAATTTCTTTCATGCTGCTTCTTTTTCAAATGATATATCAATTCCACTTTAAACCACTTCCATGGCAGTGGCGATGAGTTACTTCACTCTGTGAATTTTACCAGTATTGCTGAGTAAATATTCTTTAAAATGCACAATTTGCATCCCATTTTATAAAAAAATCCTCCCCGCTTGGGTACTATTCAAACATGGTCAGAAAAGGAATGAATTGCCGTTTACAACTATGGGCCACTTTTTCATTGGTGCCCGAGACAATTTTATGGCCCAATCTGACCCGCACTTGTACAAGGGAGCAAACCGTACCATCCATCTGTGCACCTAAACTACCAACAGCAATGTTAGTCTACACTGTGATCTGAGCTCATACAGAGGATTATTTTAAGCAGACTGTTAAAGAATCATTAAAAGGAGCAATTACTCTAGCTAATGGTGAAAGAGCAGATAATCTGTGGGGAAATCCTGGTTTAAACCGAGGGATTGTCCTGCAACCTCATTCTTAAAACCTGCTGATTTCTGTTCGCCATAAGCAACGTTTTCTTTTACTTGAACCACACCCGGCACACCTCCTGCAGCCCCCCCTGAAAGCAGTTGGGTGACTGCTTCGTGTGGGATAGTTTCAATGATAATAGGGGTATTTATTTATTCATGCAATGTTTGACGGCTACCTGTATATTTATTTTTTTATGCAATGTTTGTCGGATACAAGTATCCGACAAACATTGCATAAATAAATGAATAATCTGGGTCCATGTATTCGACAAACATTGCATAAATAAACTGTGTCGTGGATGAGGACTGTAACTTCCTCTGGTGACCCTGTGCACCTGCACGTGGTCACCAGGGGAAGTTACAGTTTGCTTTTCCTGCAGCTGTGACCTGTATCGAAGTCCTGCAGTGTACACGTAGGGGGGCAGAGCCATCAGACCGCTCATGGCAGCAATGAGCTGCTCCGCCCCCTACTCTGTGCCGCCGCAGGCGCTTTCTTTTCTTTCTTTTTTTTCCAAGTAACCCAGCGCAGAGCATGGGTTTGCGGCGACTGACTGCCGGATCCCGCAATCTGGCTACACATCTGGTGCCGGATCTCGGATCCGACGAGAGCCGGCCCAATGACCAGTGCTGCCGTTATCTGTGCAACATGGCTTTCACTGTTATAACAGCAATGAGCTCACTACGACGGCATGCGGTTCCCTTGGTATGATTTCTGTAACTTTACTGCCTTTACGAGATGAGGGGTTATGAACATTGCAGGGAGATGTGCCTGACTTTACCGCTCAGTGCTGCCAGGCAGTGCATTGAGCTGTACCAGCCAGAGTCTGTACCACAAGATGTATCTTGACCCCCCCCATATTTCTTTATTTCTGTATAGGACCAACATCCTTCATTTCCCTGTGACTTCCTTGATTTACCTGTGTTGTCTCACTAACTAGGTTCCTGCATGGTGCTTTGCTAGTATACAGTGAAAATGCAAACTCCTATGTAGTCTTACCAGCAAGATAACCATGAGTATTTAGCCCTAAGAAATAGCCATACTGTAGGCAGAGGTCTTCAATCTCTTGGGCGTGTGATCCAGGACAGCGAGAAAAGAGAAAATACATGCTCAGTCAGTGCAACGTGATGAGGGCGAGGGAAATAAATGCAGCCTGGACGTGCTCTTTCCTGAATTTGGATCGCGTGTCCATGCTGCGTTGTTGCTTCCTGCTGGTGACGCCAGCGGCTTATTGCATGGTAAGGGATGCCGCTTCTCGACTCAGACCGCCATACCACAGTTGGACGGAGTGCCGGGAAGCAAGCGTTTCATGCCTTTGTCCGTCCCTCTGCTTCCCTCTCCCCCTTTGGATCCACGAAGACTAAGGCGTGGGGAAAGGTGAGTGGGGGGGCTGGATCACTGCAATGCTGGTTCCCCATGAACCCCTCTCCCTCTGTGTCCCCACCTTGCTTGGCCATAGGGGAAGAAGAGGTGAGCGGCGACAGAAGCACGCATTGCCAGTGTTGTATGATATCCAGCTGCCCCACAGCAGATTGCTGGGCTCTCCAGCAATCTGCCGTGGGGTAGCCAGATATCGTACAACACCGGTCCCCCCTGCTTTAGCTGTCCCTCTGCCTCGTCACCCCTCTGGTCCATGGGACAGCGCAAGGCGGGTCCAAGATCCCGCATCAGATGTCTGGCCGGATCTCGGGACCTGGCCTGCCTCAGCCATGAACAGGCTTTATCAAGCCCTCCAGCTTTGCAGAGGGAAGCTAGGGGCTCGGTGACCTAATTTTCTATTTTATTTTATTCAGATTTGTAGAGCGCACATCAGCCCGGGGGCATCGTGGCGCTTGTTATCTAATCTAAGCAGGGATCCGTTCCTCAGCCATCACTTGCACAATTCCTGGCTCTGTTTGCTCATCCCGTTTGTTTTTTCTGTCCTGAAAGGGACACCACGGAAATCAATGGGCCATTAACATCACTGTGGTGGGGAGGGTTGTGGTCGCTGTTGAAAGCAGGCATTCTACATGCTGGCCACATTATTGTTCAAATGTGCGTTTTACACATTCAAAGGAAAAAAGTAATTTCCAAACTCAAAAATGCTGCTGAAACTTGCGTTCACTAGTTTTCTTTGAGATGTGTTTTTGTTTTACATTTATTTTCTCTCTGAGCACCACACCAATACAATTTGTGTGCCCCTTGCTTTGTGTTTTATCACAGGTTATATTCATAAAGATGTTATGTTTACAAATAAATGCTTCCATTGGCTGACAGCAGTTATTTGGAAATTAACCTGGGTTCATGGGTGCCAAACGGAGGCAGAAATACCCCAACCCATCCCTTGGACAACACATTTTATAGCACTTCCTTTTTTATAAGTAATTGCAAAAAGCCCTATCAATTAACAAGTTTTGCATATTTTTGTTTTTGTTTTTATTGTTTTGGTTAAATTCAACCTTAAACACAGTCTCAGCAATGGTCTGTCAACCTGCTGAGCTACCTTCGGAGCCATCTACTATAGAGCAAGACTATGCATCCCATGATCTACTAAAATCACTGCATTACCCACAGTACATTGGTTGCACCGCTGCCATAGAAGTGATTTAAAGTGGAATTCATGTATATCATCCTGCTGTGGGTGCCAGGCCTTCGCCTGCATGTGGCACCATATGTTGCAGAGAAGCCAGGTACCCTCGTGTCTGGCATGGCAGCCGCGGCAGTCTGCTGCTACGTCAGCGCAGTCACATAACTGCAGTATAAACTGCATGGCTATTACTCAATGTTTCCGAAAGTTGGCTCAGTGAGTTAAGAACTACTGTGTCGTATTCTATGTAAGATATGTAGATGAATGATTTTAATGCCAGCAGGCTGGACATCACAACTGTTAAGGGTATCCTATAACAAGCTGATGCTCTTTCTCTCACTCTATTATTTTGTTTTGTCTCTGTGACTGAGTATGAGTCACGTTTTCAGATATGTGCCCTTGACTGCTCTCTCTACCAGCTGGGGTGGACTGGCCTATAGGGAACTTTTGGAGATTTCCCGGTCGGACCCTGCACCCTAGGTCCCTTTTGTGTGCGGGGGAGGATGTGTGCCGACTGGCAGGGTGCAATGCACACATATTGGTACGGTCAATCTGGTAAGTTTATAATATTTTTTTTATTGTACTTTTTCAATTGCAGGAACACAAATTGGCTTAATCATCCCATCTTGGACAGCAAAGTCCCCAGCAGCAATGGCACCATAAAAAATCCTGACATCTGTATAACAACTTTCCGACGGTACAAATGTCTTTTTTTAAAACAACTGTATTTTGCTGTGGGTGATGGTGGGGTAATTTTAAAGGTATAGTAGGAGTCACAATCGGGGATTTCAAACCTATTTTTCAGGCTGTTCCTTTCTCATGTCCAGTTTGGGGCGGTACTGAAAGTTCACGTCTCATGTGGGTGTTTACAGTGCACTGTGTACTCTCTCCTGGTTTCCCAGCGTTACGTCCCGCTTACTAGCTGATGCTTAACACTCAAGAGCTGGTTTTAACCCCTGCTCATTTTTGAAGTCTCAGGTAGACCCATGTATCCTTGACTAACTGTTTTCATTGCAGCAGCATCGCTCCAAGCGTCGGTGTGTCAACCTAGCCACCTGTGTCCCAGCAAGAAAAATCCAGTGAAGCACTTGACCCAGTCACGCAGGAAAGTAAAGATTTCTTCTCTCTATGTAATATTGGTTGAGTAGAAGTGCTGAAGGTTTATATCGGCCCTGTGCAATGTGCATCCAGGTGGGGTTTTCGCCACCCTGTGGCCTAGTCCAGGGCCACACTTCAACAAAAAATTTGAGCTACAACTTCAGGGAGTCTTCTGAGATATGTATCAATGTGGTGTTTTTTTTTAAATCCAATTAGCATTCCTGACCCATTACTTCTGAGTTTGTTTTTCCCCCAAGCTGTTCACATGGTTTTGTTTTTCGCCCCTGGATCACATTCAGGGAGGCGATGAATTAAACTTCAAAGTTTTTACCCGAAGTGTTACTTGAGACAATGTTTTTAACACACATGAACACTTATTGGGATCCACCTTTTCAGTGTGGAGGCTGATTCTTATTCTGGTACCATTTAATGTGTGACCTCAAAGAGCAATTTTCCCAGAAGATTCCTCATAATATATGTGGGCTTCTGTCCTTAGGCGTGGGGTGTATGGGACTGCTGCCCATTTAGGAGTCAGCAGTTTTGTTTCAAAAGAACTTGGGGCCACATTTCAGAGAGGAGCTATTTTTGCTTTTATTGACCTTCATAAGAAGTATGTGGTCCCCGAGTTATAGATCACTCGGTGATTATTCGAAAAAACAAACAAAGTGTTCGTGAGGAATTAAAAACAAGGAACTTCATCCATAGTACAATGTTGAATGGTCTGGTTCACGGGGTATCCCTGGTTGGTTTCTGGGATATCCTTGGTTAAAAGGTGGTCGACTGGTTTCGATGATTATTACTTATCATCTTCTTCAGGACCGTGATTTGTAACTTGTCTCAATGAGATCAAGAGTTGGGGAAGGGCGCAGGGGCCGTCATCCCATCTGCCTGAGAGAAAGAAAACCAAAATGGGTTTTTAGGCTTGAGGTCACTGTAATTCCTATTCAAGAGTACGTTCTAGTTATTTATAACAATTTGATTGATGAACATTAAGGGATATCTAGGAATGTCTGAACAGTCATTTTGGCTATTTTGGCTATTTTGGCATTAGCTGCTAGTGGTTACCTTTAAGACAGCTCTGGCATGTGTGTGCTGTCAGCCGGGTGTTTTGATGTATACGACTGTGGCAGTGCGTCTCTCAAGTCCTGTAAAACAGCAAAGAGGGAGGCGATTTTTGTCATGGAATGCCCACAAAAAGCCCCGTTGTGCTGTGTTCACATGCCGCTCAGTATGGATTAGTTAAGATCTTTGCGCGTGCCGGGGTGAACTGGATGTTGACATCCTATATAGTCTAGCGCAATCTTGTGTAGTAATAGGTGGCCAGCAGCTGGAACGCTGGTGTGCGCCCGGCTGCCCGTCCCTTGACTAGTTAGTGCGGCTCTTGTTTAATGAGCCCTGTCGGAGTCCTGATCGCGTGCGCTGCTGCCAGGATGGCATGCCGCAGCTCACGATCGAGCGCGAGAAAGCTTTGTACTTTTTTGGAAGCTGCGTGCTCTTGGAAAGCGCATGAACATTGTTGGTGATCAGGATCGCGTGCGTGGAAGTAATGGCATACCGCTGCTTGCGTTCGTACCTGGTGGGTGGAGTGGGAGAGTTTCTTTTGTATAGAAGCCACGTGGGGAGATTGCGGGGGCGCCACTCACCGTATGACTTGAGCAGCTGCTTGTGTCTGGCCGTAGGACGCCGTGATTCTTGCTCTGTTTTAGCAACGGTTGTTCAGCAACGAGGACACTTATAGGTAGTCCGTTGTTACTGTTAGTGGTCCTCGTTTCTGTCGGCCATTTTGAAGAGACTTGGGTCCCATTAGAAGGTATGGGTATATCATAAAATAGTCTTGTTATAGACTGAGGGATTACTGAGGGGGCAGTGTTATTCTATCCCTTACGTTTGTACAGTTATGGTGAGAGTTCTTACATACAATTCGGTATTCTTTTTTAACATGGCACACAGGCCTCATTATCATATTGTAGGATACTGTCAATGATTGAATTGTGCCTCGTACACATATATACGCCTTCTTCCTTCGTCAGTGGTGCTGTGCTGGTGGTTTATTTTAAGAATTTCTGATTTTTTGAATTTCTTGAGGGGGGAGCCAGATTATCTATGTGGGCGGGTCGCGGCACTGACACCAGTTGACTGCGGTAAAAAGGTTCCACATTTGCAGGGCATACACATTATCGTTCTTAGGGTACCACATCAAGCTCTGTCCCTGGTAAACAGTGTTACATGCAGTATTTCTTGGCCTTCTTGTTTTGTATTCATCTCATTAGGGCCAATTTGTTCCACTGGATTTCTTCATTCAGTCCATTTTTTTCTGTGTTAAGTCTAAAAATCCAAAGTTGTTCTCGTTTGAGGAGCATTTGTCCAAAATCCCCGTCTCTTCTTGGTGGGGTTAGTTTTTCAAGGCTAGTCCACGTGAAATCTTCCTGTGTGTGTCCTTTTTTGACAAAGTGGTTCACAAGAGGGGCTGTCAGTTTTTTTGTTCGAATGCATGATTTATGTTCAATAAGTCTTTTTTTCACTTCCCTCGTTGTCATGCCCACATACCGGAGGGTACACGGGAACGTACTGAGGTAGACTACCCCTTTAGATTTACAATTAGTGAAGCTTCTTTGTTGCCATGGTGTGTGCCATCCAATCCGATGGACTTGCTTCTGGAAGTTTGTGCACACATGGTGCATCCTGCGCATGGTGTGTGTCCCATTGGTTTGTTTCCTCCCCAAATTGTGTTCCCCGCCTCATTGTCACTTGGCTCTTTAATGGTGTGTACCAGGCTATCCCTTAAGTTTCTGCGTCTTTTTATGGCGAAGTCTGGTAAGGCCAAAGAGCGGGAGCCTGTATTTAGGATAGGCCAAAGTTTTTTTATTTCTCTTTTGATGGTATTGAACATGGGGGAGTAGCTCATTACTGCCGTTATTTCTTCTCTTTTTTCATCTTTTTTGTGTTGTTGGAGCGTAGTTTCTCTCGGTATATTTCTTGCCCGTTTGCATATGTCATTGATGATTCTTTTTGGGTAGCCTCTTTTTTTCAGTTGTTTTTTGAGAGCCCCCGATTGTTCTTTGAAATCTTCCAGTCCTGTGTATGTCCTGCGGTACCGGAGAAATTGGCCAAACGGGAGATTGTCCCTCAGGGCTCTTGGGTGGTAACTGTTATATTGCAGAAATGAGTTTCTGTCGGTGTCTTTTTTGTAGACCCGTGCCAACAATTCGTTTACTTGATTGGTGATCTGGTGGTCTAGGACGTGTGTCTCTGTCCTGTTGGCCTCAATGGTGAATTTCAGATGACCATTGCACTTATTCAACCACTGATGAAATGCTGTTAGTTCTTCTTCCGTCCCTTGATATATCATGAGGACATTGTCAATATATCTTTTCCACACCTTTATTTTATCCCGATGGGGATTTGTGTTTGCATATACGAATTCCTTTTCGAAATGTTACTCTGGTCATTAATCAGAGTTCTTATTACCATTTCAACTGTCTCCCGCTGGGGGATACTGGTATACAGGGCCTCGATATCCATTGTTACTAGCCATTGGTTGGTTCTGTCAAAGGTAAGAACAGTGAGCAGATTTAGTATGGCCGTTTTGTCTTTTACATAGGCTGTCATCTTGGGGATCCTATCACGTAGAAATCTGTCTACATATTGGGACAGGGGTTCCAGAATTGAATTGATAACTGATACTATAGGTCTTCCAGGTATGGGTGTTATCCCCTTATGCACCTTTGGTAATGCGTAGAATGCTGGTAACGTTGGGTGTGTCGGTGTAAGGAAGGAGGCTTCTTTTTCATTGATGTACTCCTCATTTAGTGCCTCTTCCACAATTGGTGCGATAAGTCTTCTTAGAGATGGAGTGCGGTCACAGAGAAGGACTCTGTAGCTGGTCGGATCTTGTACCAGGGTATTGACCATCTGTTGGTAGTCATGCAAGTCCATGAGGACCGTAGCTCCTCCCTTGTCTGCTGGCTTGATTATTATCGTATCATCATTTGCCAATGTTTTGAGAGCCTCTGCTTCCGCTTTGCTGTAGTTGTTGTGTGTAAATTTGTGTTCTTTTCCCATTGTTTCTACTTTTTTAAGGAGTGCTTGTCCAAAGGTGTTGCACTCTGGGGTGTTGCTTTCAGTAGGCGGAAAGAATTGTGAGGCTGGACGGAGGTCCGTAAATTTCTTTGTTTCTGTTTCTATGGTGTCTTGAAAAAATTGTTTCAGTCTTATTTTTTTGATCAGTTGTCTTATTTCAATTTGTGTTTGGAACGGGTCATACCGAGCAGTAGGTACAAAAGTGAGTCCTTTTTCCAGGATATTTCTTTCTGCTTCTGTGAGTACGTGAGATGATAAGTTCATAACTAATGAAAGTTCGGTTGTTGGAATCCTTTTCCCCGGCTGTGGGTGTCACGCTCACCTGGTCTCCACAGGGGCGTGCTCGTGTGCGAAGAATGATGTCTGCACTGGTGGTGTTCTGCTTAATGAGGGCCTGCTTGTGTCTTCCCTTCTGTCTTGCCTCAAGAGATGTTCGTCTGCAAGTTGAAACAAGATATTAGCCAACTGTGTGGGGCTGGTTTTGGTTTTCACCTCCTTCCATGTTATCCTTCTCTTTCCCTGGCTCACCTTGTCTATTATATGGGTGAGCTCTCCGTCCTGCACACTCTCTGGCAGGGGCGTGGTTACTCTGTAGTTCCAGGATCGAGTTACTTCACTGATCTGATGGAGGTTGCTGAAGTGGATGGATCGGAGTAAGCAGGTAAGTCTCTATTCCAATAACTCCTTGAAATAGCTGCCTTAAGTCCTTGCATGCAAGATATCTAATGTTTGTTTTTTTGTCTTTCAGGTGCGGCTCAAAAGCGATTTTCGGATGATGGATGACTCTCCTGACAATGATGTGCAGGAGTCTTGCCGGTAAGTGAGCGCTGTGCGAGATGCGCTAATAGTTCGCTTTATTTTAGCCTTCTTGTTGTGTGCGACTAACCTGCTTTGTCTTTTCTGTTCCGCAGGTGCAGCGCTTTTCCAGGAAGAAGATGGAAGGTCCGACTGACGGTGTCGAGATGCGGCGCGATGCAGAATGATGGAGAACTGTTCGCTGGAGTTCCTGGAGGAGGCCGAGTCAGGTGCGTCGCTACCCGAGAGGGTGCCTTCTGTTCTGATCTTCTACAGATGCGGCGGCCCTTGTATAAGCGTGAAGGTGAGGTCCAGATGTTCTGCAGGTAAGGCCTTCAATGCGTGAATAATTTTGTTCTTCTATTTTCACAGGTGCCGATGGATAGAAGACTCTATACGGGCATGGCAGAAAGGAAGCAAGAACTGACACGGTGAGCGTTACACTGCAGGAGTGCAGATTAACGCAAAGCGTGTTCAGTTTGCAGGGTGCGGTTTAATTAGCCTTGCAAGTAGTTCCAGGAAAATAGTCCCCTTCATCATATCCTGTCTCTCAGAAAAAGTAGTCCCAAGCCACACCCTATACTGAATGGCTCAGCATCTCAGAGCCATATAAATGGACTGTGTATTTAACACTTACCATGAGCCTAACACCAGCGGCGCCAGGACTGTGCCCAGGTGAGCCTAGCTGGGGCCTGGGAAGTCCCAAAGGAAGCTAGAGTCTGGGCTGGGCTCGCGGGCTTCAGGGTTTTGGGGGCATGCACCATGACAGCACTCCCCCCCAAGGCCCCGCTAATGGCAGACTCACCCATTGGTCCTGGTTTGTTTGGGTGATTGCGGTGGAACATTTTTAATAACCATGGAGCATGCACATTCTCGCTAGGTTCCCATGATCTTTCATGTGGTCCGTATCCTTTCCAGTCTATCAAGTAAAATAGTTTTGACTTAGTGATTTTTGAATCAAGAATTTCTTTCACCTCAAACTCAGGTTCCCCTTTTTACAGTGACTGGTTTCGGTGGTTTCACAACTCGAGTTCCAGGTTGCACTGGTTTCAATAGTGAGACGTGGAACACAGGATGAATCTTCATGTGCGGAGGTAAGTCCAACTTGAAAGCCACTGGATTGATAATGGCTTTAATGGTATATGCACCTAAATATCTGGGGTTGAAGGTACGAGGTCCCTTCACTGGTATGTGCTCAGAAGCCAACCGGACTTCATCTCCAACCTGATATTTTGGAGCTTCACTTCTATGCACATCGGCTGATTTCTTGTACCTTTCCTTAGCTTGTTTTAGGTGTCTGCAGCTTGTTTGAAGGCTTGGGAGATGGTAGAGTGCAAACTTTTCACAGCTGGCATTTCCAGAAGTTGCAGTGGGTCAAGACTGGAAGTTTGCGGATGCAACCCGTAGATCGTATAGAAGGGACATTGACCTATACCGGAGTTCAGGGAGTTGTTATAGGCATACTCGGTGATCCATAAAACATCCTTCCAGCTGCCTTCAATTTGATGTAACATGCACCTGAGATATTGCTCTAAGGTCTGATTTTTTTCTCTCTGTCTGACCATCAGTTTGGGGCTGATGACTGGTGAAAAGCCTTACGTCGATTTGAGCTAACTCGCAACATTTCTTCCAGAAGCGTGAGATAAACTGGCTGCCACGGTCTGAGATTAGGATGGAAGAAAATCCGTGAATTCGAACAATCTGCTCCAGAAATTCTTTAGCCAGAATTGAAGCTGAGGGCAATCCTTTTAGTGGGATGAAATGGGCCATTTTCGAAAATAAATCCACCACTACTAAAATTGTGTTGAACCCGTCACAAGGAGGAAGGTCTGTTATAAAATCAAGAGATAGGGTGTGCCAAGGTGTAGGTGGGATGTCTAATGGCTGAAGCAGGCCCAGTGATTTCTTTTTCTGGGCCTTGTTTTGAGCGCAAACTCCACAGGATAGTACAAACTGCTTGATGTCTTTACGCCATGTCGGCCACCAAAAATGCCACTTGACTGTGGCCTCGTTTTTGCAATTCCGGGATGACCTTCTACTAATGAGTCATGGTAATGTGAGACGACCTTATCCTGAAGTTCTTTGCTGGGTAGGTAGAGACGTCCTCGAAAATAGGGTAATTGGTTAGTGACTGAATGGTGAGGACTTTTGGTCGGCCAATTCTTTAGGGCGTTGGAATCCATGAGATGAGGGATTTCTTCTTGAATGTCTTCTAGCGTTAGAGACGTAGTAATTCCAAGAATCTTTTCACCAGGAATGATGGGCACAGGGTCGGGATTGGCGTATTCCTCGTCTACTCCTATACGGGACAGTGCATCTGCCTTGCCATTTCGACAGCCAGGTCGGTAAGTAATTACAAAGTCAAACTCCGCGAAAAATAATGCCCATCGGAGTTGACGCGATGCTTGAGCTTTTACCACCTTCAGGTACTGTAAATTGCGATGGTCTGTAATTACTGTGATGGTATGCCTAGCTCCTAAGAGCTAGATTAGCGTTAGGAAAGATCCAGTTTCTGGGAACACCACTCTCAGGGATCATATAGCAAAAAGAGAAACAACAGGGGGAGGTGGTGACCCTAAGACCTTGGAACCCCAGTCAGGTGAATGATGTGCCTATCGTTGGGGAAAAACACCCCTAGAACACTTATTTAGGCTTATGATAAAAACTCTTGGTTGATAATCAACTAATCACCAAATTTCACCCAAAAACATGTGGGTCAAAATATATTGTAAAAGCAGTGCTCCTAACAGTCAATACCCGCCAACTTTTGAAGGCCGCCTTGATGGCTACAGTTCCTTATCCGTAATAGCATAATTCAACTCAGGGAGCCGTAAACTTCCGTGACCAAAAGGCTACTGGGTGTAGTTGACCAGTTTCAGGGTCCCTTTGGGAAAGGACCGCTCCCATTGCCAGACTGGAAGCATCTGTTTCAACCACGTATGGAAGATCTGGACGAGGGTGTTTCAGGATCGGGGCTGAGATGAATCTTTGTTTTAGCTCCTGGAAGGCTTTCTCAGCCTCTTCGGACCATTGAAATCGCTTGTTTTTGCGCAGCAGAGTGGTGATGGGGTGCACTAGTTGCGAAAATCCTGGAATGAAACGACGATAGAAGTTTGCAAATCCGAGCATGCTCTGAACTCCTTTAATCGAAGTTGGAGATGGCCAGTTGAGAATGGCTTCAACCTTTCGTGAATCCATGCACACACCATGAGGGGTTAATACAAATCCAAGGAACTCGACCTCAGTGACATGGAAAAAACATTTTTCCAGCTTTGCAAACAGTTTGTGTTGTCGAAGTTTGTCCAAAACTGCTCCGGACATGTTTCACGTGTTCTTGCTCTGAACGAGAGTATACCAGAATGTCGTCGATGTATACTACGACACACACATCAATCATTTCTCGCAAAACATTGTTCATGAAATACTGGAACGCCGCTGGGGCGTTGCAAAGGCCAAAAGGCATCACCTGGTATTCAAATAGCCCGTATTTGGTGCGGAAAGCGGTCTTCCATTCGTCCCCTTTCCTGATCCGTACCAGGTGGTATGCTCCGCGAAGGTCTAACTTGGTGTAAATTCGGGCATCTTTAACTTGATCCAATAGGTCAGGAATCAAAGGCAAAGGGTAACGGTTTTTAACAGTGACCTGATTCAATGCGCGGTAGTCGATGCAAGTCCTAAGGTCACCTTCCTTTTTAGGCACGAAGAACAAGGGTGATGCCGCCGGGGACTTGGATGGGCGAATGAAACCGTTAGCCAGGTACTGGTCTAAATATTTCTCAAATGCAGGTTCTCGGCTCTGTGAGAGCATAGATTCGACCGCACGGAATCTGTGCTCCTGTACAAGGTCGATCTGGCAGTCATACGACCTATGAGGGGGCAGTGTGTTGGCTTGATCTTTTGGAATACGTCCTGGTAGTCTTGATATACCAGAGGGAGGGAATTGGTTGGTTTCATGATCGTCGTCGCTCCAGTGACCAAAGGTCCTTTAGTTGGATAACAAGTTTGAGCACAGTCGACTGAGAAGGTCAACCTCTTGGCACGCCAGTCTATGCAAGGATTATGTGATACTAACCATGGCATTCCCAGAATTATTTGAAATTGTGGAGCCTTGATTATATCAAACACTATGGTTTTCTAATGACCGTCTTGGCACAAAAGAGTCATCTCTGTCTGAATGCGTTACTGGACCCGAAGCGATTTCAGTTCCGTTGACTGTGGTGACTAAGTCTGTTGTTGCCTTTTCGCAAAGGGAAAGGTTCATCCTCGAAGCCAACTCTTGATCCATATAATTTCCAATGGCTCCACTGTCAATGTATGCTCTGACTGCATGCATTCAAGATGGCTGTTGGTGATTTACATACTTGCCAACCCTACCGATTTAGGCGGTAGGATACTGCTTTTTAAGCAGTCCTACCGCCTACCGACTTCAGTGGCTGCACTATGGCCTTTTCAGGCCTCTTTCTGAGGCCCCAGAGCACTGGGGGCGTGACGGCCCCATTTCAGATTTTGATTGATGACAGAGGCGCTGGCGTGCGCCGCCTCTGTCATCAATGAAAATCTGAGAAGGGCGGCCGTCACGTGACTCCGGCTCTACCCTGCTGCGCACCAAGCAAGGCTTGGTTGTGTGATAATATGTCTGCATTAGTGGCAGTTCCTGCAGCGCCGTCAGTGTCATCCTTCGGGCAGTGCTGGTCACAGTGCCTATTCTCACTTTGCTGAGAACCAACGCAGCCTCTTGTTAGTCGTATGTCCACCCTCTATCTAAACGAAACGGCGCTGCTTGCGGAGTCAGCTGGCTGAAACGAATACGGCCTGGAGAAGGAGGCGTGTGAAAGGTATTTAGTTTTTAAAAGAAAAAAGTCATGGCATTAAAGACATAAGGAGCTTAGAAACCCATACTGGAACACTAGCAATGCTCCTGGCAGTTGAGTTTGCGGCACGCCTACTATTTCATTGTGTAATGGGGAGACTCAACTATGTAGACTAGTGTAAAGCACGTGACGGGGTTAGATGTTTTCCAAAGAATCTGCTCACGAATAAAAGTAGACATTCCGGTGGCCGATGCCATTTGGGTACAGTAAGAGCCGTGCTAGTCCCTGACAGTGTGGCGCCCCCGGGCAGGTGGGCAAAGACAAGTACAAAGGTGAAACAGTGCTGCGTTTCCACTTTTATTTTCTATGCATCTTGCACAATTAATCAGCCACCTTGAATGGATCGTTAGGCATTGAAAATAACAGCCGGTAAGCAGGTTACAAATGAACTCTTCAATTAACCAGCACAAGGCTTTCAACATCTCATATCAAGGTATTTCCTGCGCACCTCAAGGGTAGTGCAAAGTATCTCTCTCACGTTAGCTGTGGTCTCTGACCTGCCAACTAGATCACAGCACGATCCTAGTGCACAGCCTGTAGCCTGCACGCACTGTCTCTACTTCATGCTGAGGAACGAGGAGGTGTTGCCACTCCATAGGACTTCTGCAGAAAGCTCGAGTTGTCAGTGGCCTGGCAGCTGATGGAAAGCAAGGAAGGCTGATCCAGCCTTACACCTGGGTGACCACATGGCAGTCAATGGATAAGTGTTAGTTCTTGTCACAGCGCTGACTGTGCTGCAGAAATCGTGTCCCCCAAACACTGACGTGTCCCCATGCATTTCATGCCCATTCATTATTGTGAAAGCATTGTCTCTCTGAGCCGGCAATTAAGGGATTTAGGGCCTCATTACACGGATGGCGGAGAACCATGGCGCTTTTAGCGCCATGGTTCATGCCGGTAAAATACTGGCACCGCCTTGGCGGAAAGGGGAATTACTGCCCCATTCCAAGGTTGGCGGGGCGGTAATTCCCCCTTCCCCCATTGCCCTTCCCCATTCCCATTTTTGCCCCATAGGGCTTAATGGGAATGGGGAAGGCGCTAATTACAGTACCGCAAATTGCGGTACCGTAATTAGTTCCCTGGGTCCCTTTGCGGGTTGGTTTTTAACGCCTGCAAAAAGCAGGCGTTAAATCCCCCAACCCGCAAAGGGACCTCGTAGTAAACCCTTACTGCCATCCGTGTAATGAGGCCCTTAGTTTCAATTGTGCCTCGCTGTGCCACCAAAGCACTACACAAAAGAAAGGGGGGCGCCCAATACAAGCTGTAATGTGTTGTTAATGGGTCTGCGCTCATTAGCAGGGGTCTAGCATGCCAAGGTGGGATGGGAGGGAGAGGGGCTGCAAGGAGGTTAAGGCAGGGAGTGGGAGGAGGGGTAGGCCACGGGTCCCAAGAAATTACTACATGGTATGGTTCCTACCGCAAGCCACGTGTTTGTGTTGCCTGAGATGAGCTTCTAGAGTTTTTTTTGGTTTCCACGCTTCCCCCGGCTTGGTGGTTTGCCTCAGTGCCCAAATGTCAGTGTAAAAATGGCCAGCAACCGTGGCCTTGTGGAGGATTCTGCCCGGAATATATTAAGACACCAGCAGAGGTGGACTGGGAACTAAAAGAGACCCTGGAAATAATTACTGGGGACCAAAAGAGGCCCTGGAAATAATGGTCAAAGGTGCCTCATATGACACATTTTCAGCAAGCCCAATGCTTTTCCTATGAGACAATTTGGAACTACCACACAAAAGATGCCCAGGGTGCAGAGGCCCACCGGGAAATCTCCAGAGTTTCCTATAAGCCAGTCCACCCCTGGACACCAGGTGTCTTAATACATCCGGGCAGAATCCTCCACACGGTTGCTGGCCATTTTTTTTAACAGAGCCATAAGTGGGAGGAGGAGGTTGAAGAAGAATGCGAAAAGGTTTAGAGTGCGGCATCGGAAGGCAACATGAATGTCCCGGCCTTTGAAATGATTTACGCATGATTGTTGATGTGCTGCAAGTCTTAAACCAGCTTGGAGATTAACTAAGAACAAAATTGAGGGAAACAACAAAATACGAGCAAACGGCACTTGATAAGCAGAATGTTCGAGCTGGTTTAATCATGTGTTGTGTTTCATCTACCTACGTTTTCTGCCAAGTATGCGGCTTTCATCTTCAGAAACCAAATGCAACAGGGGATGTAAATCGTTTTTCAATAAATAATCTACATTAAGTGGACAGAACGGGTGGCAGCAAATGCCAAAACCTAAACAAATAAATAAATAAGTGGAGCCTGGTTGACAATAATAAATGTTTTCCTAGCCACCGCTTGTTTCAGATGAGAGGGAGACATCATGTATGTGTGTACTTCATTCGAACGTGCCACATGTATATACATTGCTCCGGAGCCTCGCAGACACAATCGGTGTGGTCGTGGTAAGGGAGTCTGGAAAATAGCGGCGTAGAAGAGACAGGCTGACAGGCTTACATACACACTCGCCCAAACAACGCATCATACCAGCACTGAAAGAGCTGAGCTCGTACTGTGGGGTTGGTTGCCGAGCCAGTGATATGTTAGGGTTCTTTCCCTGTTCCCACTGTGCGATGCTTTCTAGCGCGTCTCACGTGCAGGAACACCTACCGGCTTCCCCCATGCTCATGCTCCAGAGTCCGCCGCCGCCCCCCACCAGGGTGGGCGCAGGCATGACGCTCTTGTGCATCGGTCTTCACCCTGGTACACGCCAGACTCAAAATTATATAAATTAGTTGTAAGTGTGTAGAGGTCTGTCAGAGTTTTATGATGTATGCGCAAAGTGACAGGCCCAATATTACACTCAGGCAATTGCAAGCAGCGGAAGGCACCAAGTTGGCCCTAAAAACTTGACTTCTGGCCTTAAAGTAAGGTGGGTAGCAAAATGGCATTTTTTTTGGGGCAGCATACATCTTTATGCCAGTCCGACAAAGCAACATTCTCAAAAGTACGGCAAAGCAGCATTCTCAAAAGTACAAAAAAACTGATTGCATAAAAAGCTGGTCACACCTTGTATTTCAGATCTTTAAATATAAAAGGCTCAGCTTGTGTCCCTATTTCTCTTAAGGCCACAAGGCAAACTAGAGCTCTAAAGGCAGGGGCCCTACTAGGGATTGTGTCGAACAGTTCTGGTTTGGCCCAATCTATTCAATGTGTGTGACCGTGCAGTTAGGGCTGTACTGCCCCTTTTGTGGAGGGATCACGCCTGATTTTAGCATGACCTTTCACTTTCTGTAATGGCATGGCTGTCTGAAAAAGGATGGTCTGGAGGGTTGCCCAAAGCAACACCAGAGATTATGCCTCATTGAAAACCATTCAGTCATCTGTTCAGTTTTGCACTGGTCTGAGAGGAAACCGGCCCGATTTCAGGCAATAGCATAGCATTTTTGGGTATGGATGAACAGTGAACACCTGCCTATGCAGACCTATCCTGTGTTCTTCTCCGAATATATATTTGAGCCAAGAGATATGACTAATTCAAATCTGGACACGTCTTTAATCAGGCGTGAGTAAACTTGTGCCCATTATGGAAGAATGTTGCACTCTGAGCTGAATAAATCTTTGATTGGGTCTGAGCGAAACGACACCCTCGCCCCCAACCTCACCCCTTTTGATCCTTTTTGGTAAGATAGCTCAGCGGGTTGAGCGCTTGCTGATGTGATCTGAGCGTGATCTGCAGGTCACAGGTTCAAATCCCTTTCAAGGCCAACCCAGCCTTTCATCCTTGCGAGGTCGATAAATGAGTACCAATTTCAGTTGGGTGATATTGTATATGTGCTCTGTAAAGCGCTTTGGATTAAGGTGCTATATAAATAACACACCAATATCATTATCATTACTCTAAGCCTTGCTTGCCTCTCGAGAAAGGCTAATATTGCATCTTTCTGGAAATTGACAAAATGTACTGCGGGACAACACCACCCTCCCTTCCCGGGTGGGGGAAGGTGAATTGTCAGTGGTGTGGGTTCGATTGAGGGGGCTTAGCTAGGTGTCACATAATGTTCATAGCCTGAATATAGGATGCTGGCTGCTTTGCTTAAAACAGTGTATTTTGACAACTAAAGAATGACCAATTCACAAATTGTGCATTCCTTCTGAGCCTGCTCATTTCATGTCAGAACAGTCACCATGACAGTAAAATGTAT
>CM030325.1:924767620-924909343 GCA_002915635.3 Ambystoma mexicanum
CACAAAGGAGGCTCTCTGCACAATATGTAGGTGTGATTTCTCCATAAGACACGGTGGCAGGGCAGATTTGAAGAAACATATTGCCACTTCAAAACACAAGTCACGTGCCTCTGCAGTTAGTGGAACAAGTAGTATAATAGCTTCTATGCAAACATCATCACAACTCTCTCACAAAGTCATAAAAGCAGAAGTTTTTTTTCAAGGGCTAATTGTCAAGCGTAATTTGCCAATTAGTGTAAATGATGGATTTTCCAACATGGCTGCTGTCATGTTTCCAGATAGCAAAATTGCTCAGTCATACTCATGTGGCCGAACCAAAGGAAGCCATAACATCAATGCAATTGCTACTGATGCCGTGCAGGATTTAAAGGTGTTCCTTGCTGTCAATAAAAAGTGGTATTCCCTTGCAACCGATGGAAGTTCAGATGAGGAGGATAAGTTTTTTCCAGTGGTTATAAGTCATGAAGACCAAACATCTGGCCTAGTTGTACATTCTTTTCTGGACATGCCAGCTGTTAATGAAGCGACAGGTGAAAATATTTACATTGCAGTAAAAAGATCATTGGAAGAGAAAAATCTTAGTCTTGCACAGTGTGCCTCATTGTCTTGTGACAATGATTCTGTTATGACTGGGAAAGGCAAGGGAGTTCTTGGGCATCTGAAAAAAGATAGGGCAGCTATGTCTATGATGGGGTGCCCATGCCACCTTTCTCATCTAGCTGCAAAAAATGGAGCAAAGGCTCTCATTCGCTTCAATCCAGAAGAATTTGCTATTGACTTATTTTACCACTTTGAAAAAAGTGCAAAAAGAAAATCTAAATTGAGGGAATCCCTACTTTTTTGTGATCAGGAAAATTGTTAGGTGCTCAAAGATGTAAGTACAATATGGCTGAGCCTCAGTAAATGTCTTGAAAGAGCTCTAAAATTGTGAAAAAAGGTTTGAAACCTTACTTTCTTACAAACTATGAGGATGATGAGCCAAGTGAGGGGCCAGCAAGAAAACGGCAAAAAAATCTAAAAGGTGGAGACGTAGAACAACGACTAGTGAAAGTTTTCAAAGACCTTATACTGAAGTGCTATGTTCTGTTTCTCCATGCTATCATGCCCAATTTTGATAAAGTTTAATGTCCTACTCCAGACAGAGGCTACTAGATACATGTGCTGCACCAGTCACAGATCAAACTATATGAGTCAATTCTGTCATGCCTGGTAAAGCCAGAGATCATTGAGCAGCATAAGGATGACATATTTGAAGTTTCTTTTAATGACCCACGCAATCTTCAAAGTGATTCTGATTTTTTCATTGGCTATGGGGCACGACAGGCGATAAGGCATTCTGATATCGAGGGGACACCTACAGTTGGAGCATTTAGGAAACAAGTGAGAGAATTTTATATTAAGGTGCTAACATACATCAAAACTAAGTTTCCCCTCTATGATCCAGTGGTAAGGAATGCCACATTTGTGTCTCCAAACATGCGTATGACCTCGTCATTTACAAGTATTGAGGAGTTGTGTAACATTTTCCCTGATGTTGTGCCTGAAGAAGATATGCAGCAACTTTCTCGAGAATTCTTAGACTATCAGTCTACTACACTTCTGCCAACCTGGCAAGATGGAATTACAAGAATTGATCAGTTCTGGAAGATCTTTCCAAATTGAGGGATTCTGCAGATAATTATCTTCGCTTCAAGGTGCTGTGTGTTCTGTCAAAGTACATTCTGTTAATACCTAACAGCAATGCATTCTGTGAAACTCTGTTCAATATGGTATGGAAAGTGACAACTGATGTAAGGAGTCAGCTGGGACGGAGTCAAGAAGGCCATGCTTCTGACAGTGTGTATGCAGCCCATACAGGTATTAGGAATACACTCTGTGGCATTTTAACAGCAAAGGTCAATGTGTTTAGCAATACTGACCCTCACAAGTGGAAGCCATCTGACAAGTTAATCAAGAAAGCAAAATCGTCTACATACCAAACAATATTGGCTAGGAGGGAGAGCAGTGGCCCTACAGCAAGCACAAGTTCAGGACCATCCGTCTAATTGTTAGAGAGACATTAAAGAAAAGAGTCCCAAAAGGAGAAGCAATATGTCACACATTATAAGAAAGTAAATAGTGTACGAAATATGCTAGAACAAACAGGTTTCAACATGTTTACATTTCCCACTTTGTACGGTCAGTATGTGCTCTGCTCTAATACACAATAAGTATTATATGTTGTTTTATCTTATTTTGGGCCTAATTCTCTGATGCTTATTTATTTAACTATAAAGTTAGATTTTCTAACACCACATCTACTCATCTTTTGTTAAAAATGTCGGCTTTGTTAGGCCTCTGCAAAAGATAATCTCATTGAACCCATGGTACAGTTTGTTGTTTATAAAGTTATTGAACTTAGCTACTGAATGAGAATATTATCACTTTATTTATTTTGCTTGTTTTACTTAACAGAGCTGTTGTTCATTTTAAGAAAAACTATTAAAATGTTTTATTCCTAAAGAAGTAGTACAAGTCCTAATCTAATAAAGTGTTAACAAGGTTTCATTAACTTCTAAAAATCCCAAATTAATGGAGAATGTATACATCATTGTTATGGGTATGTTTGAAGGGGAAAACCTGTGTTAATGAGGAAGAAGCTGGTCACAGTGTGCACAACTCACTTATTTGGTACAATTTTTTCTAATGATGGGTCAGAGGATCTGGATAGGCCACACCAGGCAGTCGTTGAGCTCTCAAAGCCATGTCACTTGAGATCATTTTCTGTGAGGTCACAAGGTCAAAGTTCGTCCATTTAGGATGGCGAAGAACGACTGCCGACCGGCGCCCCATAATCGGATGATCTGACCATCTCAGCACCAAACCATCGCACAAGTATCCTCTATAAAACGGGAAACAGGGGTCTAACAAGTCTGCGGCTACAAGCACATGCCCACCACACCCCTTGCCAACACTCACCACCCACAAACTCAAAACACATTCTGAAAGCGTCCCCTCGTCGCTCCACTTAGGCAAGCAAAAGAACGAGCTCCTCCATCCTGCTGCGAGCAGGGCGGTTGGTCTCACAGAATTACTCAAACTAACGCGAAATATCTTCGGAATCCCGGGCGAAGAAACCAAAACTCCTGATTGGATTCAGTAAGATACTCTATAAGTCGAAGCTCCTTCGTGTCATGCATTAATGTCTAATGCTAGTTCTTTTTCCCATAGGGGCCCGGGTAACACACAAGACGACATGCGGGAAAACAGGCGACCAGACACCCGAGGAAGGTGAACGATCAATTGCATCGCAAAATCGGATCCACAGCCCTTAATGAGTGATTTTAGCGTAATCACCCGTCTTTTTCATTCCTCATTAACGCGATCGCTTTTTCCCCTTAAGGGAACCGCGTCCCGAAATCGCGCCTGGATGCGGCTCGTGGGAACCCGAAATCAAAAAGGACATGACCCAACAGCGATAAGTCTCGCATAGGAGAGTTCTATAAAGATTCACTATTAACGCCATCTCTTCCCTCCACATTTGTACTAAGTCTCATTATCTCATAGCGGGAGGACGCAAACATCGACGAATAATCTGTGATGGTCGCTGCTACGAACAATGGAGGCGCCCTGTAAAGTGAATAGAAAAATAAAAGGCGCGTGCAGCGATCGATCGATCAAGATGCTTTACAAATAAAATATCTAATCCTTTCACCAAGATAGTCCTGGCGAAATCTCAACTGGATGTGATTTAGCAGGTGGAAAAGCACCTTCCCCTTCTAACAATTCTCTCTTGTTCCCTTCCTTTGCAGCGTGATTCAGGATGCCTGGCAGGTGTTGACAGAAAGTCAAGAATTTTTTACAACGAGCAGACACGGTGAGCCGTCCAGCCTGCTAGATTGTGAACCAAACGCGAACACGTGTGGCTGATGGTGTGTTTAAAATAAGCCTGGAAGAAGTTTCCTAGAAGTGTCGCTTCCCCAACACAGCAAAACCAGGTTCGTATCCACTCCCGACACACCCGCACGTGTAAATGAGCTAACCACAGGTAAAGTAGCATCCTTCAGGCTCTAGGAGGCCACGGTTCTGCAGCATGGTCTGACATCAGGTAAGTGCACCCACAAACACCTTCCATAATTGCAGGTCTGCGCACCTATAGGCGCCAGGACTGACGTTTTCTATGAGCTTGCACGCGCCAATAGGCCGCCAGGACGGCTGTCCAAAGGGCCCTATACAAGGGTTGCCTGGACCCCCCTCCCCGGCACCTTGATGTCACGCCTTCGGCGGACGCAGGGACTGAAGCGCTTCCCCGCGAGCGGGATCCCGTTCACCCTCGAGGATCAGAGAATCTCGATAGAACACACACCAGGCAGCTCTTCCTGCTGAGATCTTCCAAAGCATTCACTGAGGTAATTTTCTGTCGATCATTCCATTTCCCACTTCATTCACGTCACCATACTTCTAGTGATGCTCATGTCTACCACCTCACTTAATCAATATAGGCCAAATCTGATGGTGACACCATCACTAAAATCCTGTTGACGTCATCGTCATCATTATGCTAATTACTATTTTTGAACCTTTAAGATTCCTACAGATTTTTTGGTCACAGAATGTTGGCACGTATGGATTTATAAGGACCATAGGCAAAACTAGGTGCAAGGTCTGGGAGTCCTTCTTTTCGCTCGGCAAGCGGACCTCTACGCCTGCCGGGCGGAGAAGTTTTCCGGCTCAGACTCTGTTTCAACCTTACCAGTGACTCCCACTGCCTTTTTAGGTGGCTTTACTGGGCACTCCCGAAATAAATGGCTGGCTGACCCGCAATACAAACACAGTTGTTGTCTTCTCCTATCTCTTTCGGCCTTGGATAATGGCCCACGCACTCCTCCGATTTGCATGGGTTCTGACACGTCGGTGGTCTTGGAGGCGTTTTCCTTGGGGCGTACAAATACCCTTGAATCGATTCTAGCATGATCAGCCTTACGGTTCTGCAGTCTGTGATCAAGCTGGACCACCAAGTCTATGTACTCAGCACAGTCTCTGGGCGGGTTAACCACTTGAGCTAAAACGTCCTTTAACTCCCCTCTCAGGCCACGGTAAAACAGCGTTGTTCGTTTGTCATCCGGCCAATCAGTTTCCACAACCAGTCTGTTGAAGGTCGCAATGTAAGTTAGCAGATCCTGGTTGCCTTGACGCAAGGACAAAAGCTCATTGTACAATGCCTGACCTTGGCAGCGCTGGGCAAACAGCTTCTCCATATCCAATTGGAATCTTTGGACCAGTCAGCAGCACTGCCACTAAGATATGAAAGTACAAAGGCCACCTTGGACTGGTCATTTGGAAAGGCTCCTGGCCTGCATAAGAAGTGTGGACGGCACTGATTCATAAAAACCGAATACCTTTTTGGATCTCCAGCGAATCGTTCTGGTGGTGCCAAAGGTACAGCTCCTGGGAGGACCACCTGAACTGGGTTGCTTGATGCAGGGGGTACCGTTGACCCCACTTCAGGTAGCAGCGTTTGCCCCGCCTGTGACTGGAGCAACTGTCTGGCGAGATCATCGGTGCGGTCCTTTGCTACAATCAGTTCCCTTCGTAAAGCATTGGTTTTCTGCCTAGCCGAATGTACATCGGCCCTGAGTTCCCCCAAAAGTTGAGCTAGTTGATCCGTTTCTGAGGTTTCCATGGCACCCAGGTAGAGAATTTGTGTAAGGCTTCGCGTTCTGTCACGCTCACCTGGTCTCCACGGGGGCGTGCTCGTGTGCGAAGGATGATGTCTGCACTGGTGTTGTTCTGCTTAATGAGGGCCTGCTTGCGTCTTCACTTCTGTCTTGCCTCAAGAGATGTTCGTCTGCAACTTGAAACAAGATATTAGCCAACTGTGTGGGGCTGGTTTTGGTTTTCACCTCCTTCCGTGTTATCCTTCTCTTTCCCTGGCTCACCTTGTCTATTATATGGGTGAGCTCTCTGTCCTGCATACTCTCTGGCAGGGGTGCGGTTACTCTGTAGTTCCAGGGTTGAGTTACTTCACTGATCCGATGGAGGTTGCTGAAGTGGATGGACCGGAGTAAGCAGATAAGTCTCTATTCCAATAACTCCTTGAAATAGCTACCTTAAGTCCTTGCATGCAAGATATCTAATGTTTGTTTTTTTGTCTTTCAGGTGCGGCTCAAAAGCGGTTTTCGGATGATGGATGACTCTCCTGACAATGATGTGCAGGAGTCTTGCCGGTAAGTGAGCGCTGTGCGAGATGCGCTCATAGTTCGCTTTATTTTAGCCTTCTTGTTGTGTGCTACTAACCTGCTTTGTCTTTTCTGTTTGTTCGGCAGGTGCAGCACTTTTCCAGGAAGAAGATGGAAGGTCCGACTGACGGTGTCGAGATGCGGCGCGATGCAGAATGATGGAGAACTGCTCGCTGGAGTTCCTGGAGTAGGCCGAGTCAGGTGCGTCGCTACCCGAGAGGGTGCCTCCTGTTCTGATCTTCTACAGATGCGGCGGCCCTTGGATAAGCGTGAAGGCGAGGTCTGGATGTTCTGCAGGTAAGACCTTCAATGCGTGAATAACTCTTGTTCTTCTATTTTCACAGGTGCCGATGGATAGAAGACTCTGGACGTGCGTGGCAGAAAGGAAGCAAGAAATGACACGGTGAGCGTTACGCTGCAGGAGTGCAGATTAATGCAAAGCGTGTTCAGTTTGCAGGGTGCGGTTTAAATAGCCTTGCAAGTAGTTCCAGGAAAATAGTCCCCTTCATTGTATCCTGTCTCTCAGAAAAAGTAGTCCCAAGCCACACCCTGTACTGAATGGCTCAGCATCTCAGAGCCAAATAAATGGACCGTGTATTTAACACTTACCATGAGCCTGGCGCCAGCGGCGCCAGGACTGAGCCAAGGTGAGCCTAGCTGGGGCCTGGGAAGTCCCAAAGGAAGCCAGAGTCTGGGCTGGGCTTGTGGGTTTCAGGGTTTTGGGGGCATGCACCATGACAGGGGGTTGTCATTGGGGAGAAGGGTTCCCAACATGGTCTCCCTCGTTGGTTCCCTTTTTGGCCTAAAAAAGTGAACATTGTTGGTGCCTCGCCCTTGTCACTGGTTGTTCTGAACTTGGCCTACTGTAGTTGGGTGTTGTTGTTGCGCCCTTAGGTGGTCATCTGAGCTCATACTGGAATTGTTGGAGGAGCCAGATCTGTTGCCTCTGTACTGTCTTCCACCCGTTTGTTGATTTTGCAGAAAAGCATTTCTTCTCGCTTGTTTCGCCTCTTCAGTGAAGTAGTTCTCCGTGGTGTAAGGGTAGATTTTTTCATGTGAGATGGCTGACAGATCATTTTTCAGTTTGTTGATCTTCCTTGTGAGGTTTAGTTCGCGGAATTCCTTTAAAGATGTCTTTAGCACTGTTCATTTTGTATTGTAGAGCTCTAGTGCGATATTGGCTTTGCTGGTATCCAATTTGGTTTGGATGTCCGTCATTAATTTTTCTGAGACTGTTTTTGCTGTGTTGAAAATGAGTATTAGCCAATCTCTTGAGCACTTATTAGCTATAAATGACCAGTCTTTTCTAAACTGTAGATCATCTAGGAAGATTCTTGGTTCTATGCGTATGATGAGCCCACTGGAGGCTGCATGGGCTCTTAGGTATTCTACCATTAGCGCTCCATGTAGTTCTGTTCGTATACGTTTTTTTCTTAGGGCTTCAATTTCATTACATTCATCATTATTTGTCCGGGCTTGTATTGTTGCGTTTGTTCCAAGTAGGGAGGGGTTCGCTAGGATGCCTTCCACAAGATCTTCTGCAAACGCCAAGTAGTTGTTTTCTGCCATCTTCTACTGTGAGGTGGTTTTTAGTAGGATGTGTCTTTTTTAGCCAAAATTTCCAGACTGTTCCTTCTTGTTGTTAATGTTTTTCGGACTGGAGTGGTGCTCCAGACCAGTTAGTATTTTGATACTTCCCAGCAGTCAGACAGCTGCGCAAAGATATACTGGATCACATTCAGGGAGGCGATGAATTAAACTTAAACGTTTTTACCCAAAGTGTTACTTGAGACAATGTTTTTAACACACATGAACACTTATTGGGATCCACCTTTTCAGTGTGGAGGCTGATTCTTATTCTGGTACCATTTAATGGGTGACCTCAAAGAGCAATTTTCACAGAAGATTCCTCATAATATATGGGGGCTTCTGTCCTTAGGCGTGGGGTGTATGGGACTGCTGCCCATTTAAGAGTCAGCAGTTTTGTTTCAAAAGAAATTGGGGCCACATTTCAGAGAGGAACTACTGTTTTTGCTTTTATTGACCTTCATAAGAAGTGTGTGGTCCCCGAGTTATAGATCACTCAGTGATTATTCGAAAAAACAAACTAAGTGTTTGTGAGGAATTAAAAACAAGGAACTTCATCCATAGTACAATGTTGTATGGTCTGGTTCACGGGGTATCCCTGGTTGGTTTCTGGGATATCCTTGGTTAAAAGGTGGTCGACCGGTTTCATTGATTATTACTTATCATCTTCTTCAGGACCGTTATTTATAGCTTGTCTCAATGAGATCAAGAGTTGGGGAAGGGCGCAGGAGCCGTCATCCCATCTGCCTGTGAGAAAGAAAACCAAAATGGGTTTTTAGTCTTGAGGTCACTGTAATTCCTATCCAAGAGTACGTTCTAGTTATTTATAACAATTTGATTGATGAACATTAAGGGATATCTAGGAATGTCTGAACAGTCATTTTGGCTATATGAGACTCTTTATGGCATTAGCTGCTAGTGGTTACCTTTAAGACAGCACTGGCATGTGAGTGCTGTCAGCCAGGTGTTTTGGTGTATACGGCTGTGGCAGTGCGTCTCTCAAGTCCTGTAAGATAGCAAAGAGGGAGGCGATTTTTGTCATGGAATGCCCACAAGAAGCCCAGTTGTGCTGTGTTCACATGCCGCTCAGTATGGATTAGTTAAGATCTTTGTGCGTGCCGGGGTGAACTGGATGTTGACATCCTATTTGGTCTAGCGCAATCTTGTGTAGTAATAGGTGGCCGGCAACCGGAACGCTGGTGTGCGCCCGGCTGCCCGTCCCTTGACTAGTTAGTGTGGCTCTTGTTTAATGAGCCCTGTCGGAGTCCTGATCGCGTGCGCTGCGCCAGGATGGAAAGCTATGTACTTTTTGGAAGCTGCATGCTCTTGGAAAACGCTTGAACATTGTTGGTGATCAGGATCGCGGGCGTGTTTGCCGTAATGGCATACCGCTGCTTGCGTTCATACGCGGTGGGTGGATTGGGAGCGTTTCTTTTGTATAGAAGGTGCGTGGGGAGATTGCGGGGGTGCCACTCACCGTATGACTTGAGCGGCTGCTTGTGTCTGGCTGTAGGATGCCGTGATTCTTGCTCTGTTTTAGCAACGGTTGTTCAGCAACGAGGACACTTATAGGTAGTCCGTTGTTACTGTTAGTGGTCCTCATTTCTGACAGCCATTTTGAAGGGACTTGGGTCCCATTAGAAGGTATGGGCATATCATAAAATAGTCTTGTTATAGACTGAGGGATTGCTGAGGGGGCAGCGTTATTCTGTCCCTTACGTTTGTACAGTTATGGTGAGAGTTCTTACATACAATTCGGTATTCTTTTTTAACATGGCATACATGCCTCGTTATCATATTGTAGGATACTGTCAATGATTGAATTGTGCCTCGTACACATATATACGCCTTCTTCCTTCGTCAGTGGTGCTGTGCTGGTGGTTTATAAGGCAAATTTGAAGGTTGTGGTTTTTTGTGTTTATTTTAAGAATTTCTGATTTTTTGAATTTCTTGAGGTGGTGAGCCGGATTATCTATGTGGGCGAGTCGAGGCACTGACACCAGTTGACTGCGGAAAAAAGGTTCCACATGTGTAGGGCATACACATTATCGTTCTTAGGGTACCACATCAAGCTGTGTCCATGGTAAACAGTGTTACATGCAGTATTTCTTGGCATTCTTGTTTTGTATTCATCTCATTAGGGCCAAATTGTTCTACTGGATTTCTTCATTCAGTCAATTGTTTTCTGTGTTAAGTCTAAAAATCCAAAGTTGTTCTCGTTTGAGGAGCATTTGTCCAAAATCCCTGCCTCTTCTTGGTGGGGTTAGTTTTTCAAGGATAGTCCACGTGAAATCTTCCTGTGTGTGTCCTTTTTTGACAAAGTGGTTCACAAGAGGGGCTGTCAGTTTTTTTGTTCGAATGCATGATTTATGTTCAATAACTCTTTTTTTCACTTCCCTCGTTGTCATGCCCACATACCGGAGGGTACACGGGCACGTAATGAGGTAGACTACCCCTTTAGATTTACAATTAGTGAAGCTTCTTTGTTGCCATGGTGTGTGCCATCCAATCTCAATGGACTTGCTTCTGGAAGTTTGTGCACACATGGAGCATCCCCCGCATAGTGTGTGTCTCATTGGTTTGTTTGCTTCCAAATGTGTTCCCCGCCTCATTGTCACTTGGCTCTTTCATGGTGTGTACCAGGCTATCCCTTAAGTATCCCTTAAGAGCCCTGAGGGACAATCTCCCCTTTGGCCAATTTCTCCGGTACCGCAGGACATGCACAAGACTGAAAGATTTCAAAGAACAATCGGGGGCTCTCCAAAAACAACTGAAAAAAGGAGGCTAACCAAAAAGAATCATCAATGACGCATGCAAACGGGCAAGAAATATACCAAGAGAAACTACGCTCCAACAACACAAAAAAGATGAAAAAAGAGAAGAGATAACGGCAGTAATGAGCTACTCTCCCATGTTCAATACCATCAAAAGAGAAATAAAAATACTTTGGCCTATCCTAAATACAGGCTCCCGCTCTTTGGCCTTACCAGCCTTTGCCATAAAAAGACGCAGAAACTTAAGGGATAGCCTGGTACACACCATGAAAGAGCTAAGTGACAATGAGGCGGGGAACACAATTTGGGGAACAAACAAACCAATGGGACACACACCATGTGGGGGATGCTCCATGTGTGCACAAACCTCCAGAAGCAAGTCCATCGAGATTGGATGGCACACACCATGGCAACAGAGAAGCTTCACTCATTGTAAATCCAAAGGGGTAGTCTACCTCATTACGTGCCCGTGTACCCTCCGGTATGTGGGCATGACAACAAGGGAAGTGAAAAAAAGACTTATTGAACATAAATCATGCATTCGAACAAAAAATCTGACAGCCCCTCTTGTGAACCACTTTGTCAAAAAAGGACACACACAGGAAGATTTCACGTGGACTATCCTTGAAAAACTAACCCCACCAAGAAGAGGCGGGGATTTTGGACAAATGCTCCTCAAATGAGAACAACTTTGGATTTTTAGACTTAACACAGAAAAAAATTGACTGAATGAAGAAATCCAGTAGAACAATTTGGCCCTAATGAGATGAATACAAAACAAGAATGCCAAGAAATACTGCATGTAACACTGTTTACCAGGGACACAGTGTTACACTTCGCCCTCAGCCGCACCACGTTCCCCGGGTTCTTCCTCGTTCCTCCCGTGTACACAAGGACAATTGGGGAGTTCCAGGTAACGCCAGAATAAGGGACAGGAAAGTGATCGCCCTTCATAAAGGGTTACGGCGCAGGCATGCGCCCTTCTTATCGCGCTGGCAGCTGCCGTGGAAAATTGCTACACAAACTACATTACCCAGAAAACCTGTCAAGGTTTGTAGTTCCCGGCGTTGATACGGGAGCCTCATATTCAAACGGTACGCCTCCTTGTTGTTACTTATTCCACAGCGGCGTACAGAACGCTGCTTCTGTTTAAAGTTACAACCAACATACTTTCCAAAGTGCTCTCTCTGTACCTTGATTTTGGAAGTTCCTGTTTTCCCGTGTACAGACCCTGCCTGCACACGGACTCCTTCTTCTTAAACCTTATTTTGATTTGTTTGCTGACCGCCCGTGTACCAGACCGCTTGACTGCTTCCTGGACTCTTGGATAGTGATTTTGCTGTGTTAATTGACCGCCCGTGTACCAGACCTCTTGCCTGCTTCCTGGACTCTTGGATAGTGATTTTGCTGTGTTAATTGACCGCCCATGTACCATAACCCTTGCCTGCTTCCTGGACTCTTGGATAGTGATTACTCTGGTAAGAACAACTCTATACTTGGAATCCCTCTTTCATCAGACTGTCATCACGTCTGTGGATTTAGGCTTCATTTCTAAAGTGCATTTTGGAACGCTTTGCTGTGGTGCACCATCCCGAAACCAGTGCGACCCTTGTTCCGCTCGGGGATAGCTGCCTTACTAACCTTCCTTTTTTTTATTTTATACTTTCGTTGTTACCCAGGATTCTTTACACCAATCTTACTTCCACCAGTGGTAAAGTATAGTTTTCTTGGTTTTCAATATTGGAGAGTTACACATTTAGCTATATACTGAAGCCTCTTTGCTTTATAGGTTGTTCCAGTTCTTTTGGCTTAAGGGGAGTTAAACCAGGTACTACTTAAGGGCTATAGTCTTGGGGAAACCAGATTTAGAATTGACATATAGTTTAACTTGTTATCCTTTCCTTTACAGCCTGGGTTTGAGGCGGTGTGTTCTACCCGCTCTTTTGATCGATCGGTCCCCTTGTCTGTACAGTTCAGCAGGTGGTCATATCGGTTTGAAGAGTTCTTTCCCTCACAGAGAGGAGGCTTGGGTGGAGGCTCCAACCCTTGCTCCTTCAAGCAACTCCCCAGCACTAGAGGTCCGGCCTGTTTTACGTACTCCCCATTCTGGTGAGTAACACACAGCTTGATGTGGTACCCTAAGAACGATAATGTGTATGCCCTACACATGTGGAACCTTTTTTCCGCAGTCAACTGGTGTCAGTGCCGCAACCCGCCCACATAGATAATCCGGCTCCCCACCTCAAGAAATTCAAAAAAATCAGAAATTCTTAAAATAAACACAAAAAACCACAACCTTCAAATTTGCCTTATAAACCACCAGCACAGCAGCACTGACGAAGGAAGAAGGCGTATATTTGTGTACGAGGCACAATTCAATCATTGACAGTATCCTACAATATGAGGCCTGTGTGCCATGTTAAAAAGAATACCGAATTGCATGTAAGAACTCTCAACATAACTGTACAAACGTAAGGGATAGAATAACGCTGCCCCCTCAGTAATCCCTCAGTCTATAACAAGACTATTTTATGATATGCCCATACCTTCTAGTGGGACCCAAGTCACTTCAAAATGGCCGACAGAAACGGGGCCCACTAACAGTAAAAACAGACTACCTACAAGTGTCCGCGTTGCTGAGCAACCGTTGCTAAAACAGAGCAAGAATCACAGCATCCTACGGCCAGAAACAAGCAGCTGCTCAAGTCATACGGTGAGTGGCGCCACCGCAATCTCCCCACGCACCTTCTATACAAAAGAAACGCTCCCAAACCACCCACCTCGTACCAACGCAAGCATTGATATGCCATTACGGCTTCCACGCAAGCAATCCTGATCACCAACAATGTTCATGCGCTTTCCAAGAGCACGCAGCTTCCAAAAAGTACAAAGCTTTCTCCCGCTCGATCGCAAGCTGCGGCATGCCTTCCTGGCAGCAGCGCACGCGATCGGGACTCCGACAGGGCTCATTAAACAAGAGCCGCACTAACTATTCAAGGGACGAGCAGCCGGGCGCACACCAGCGTTCTGGCTGCCGGCCACCTATTACTACACAAGATTGCGCTACACCAAATAGGATGTCAACATCCAGTTTACCCCGGCACGCGCACAGATCTTAACTAATCCATACTGAGCGGCATGTGAACACAGCACAATGGGGCTTCTTGTGGGCATTCCATGACAAACATCACCTCCCTCTTTTGCTGCTTATGTGGTGTTTATTTAAATCTTTTAAAGCATTTTAAATTTTTGAAAACTTTAAATGGTTTTAAAAAAATAACGTGACATAAATTAACGTGGGGGGTTTGCAATGTTTTCAGAGTCAGGCTCCTTTTTTAGATGGATCATTGGTACTAAGTGAAGAAAATATCTTTTTCACTACCGATTTGGGGGGGGTATCGATTTAGAAAGACTGCTCTGTGACCGCTCAGAGCAGTCTTTCTAAATCGAACGATCATACTTGTCAAACCCATGTCAAACATGTCAAACATGAGTGCGTGCAGTGGCTGACAGGCGCTGTGAGACCCAGCAGAGTTGTCACAGGAGGCAGAGGTGTGTTTTGGACTGTGTGCACGTATGTGGGTAAGATGCATGTGTTGGGGGAGGGAAATTTGGGGTTTGGGAGTCCCCCCTGATTGACGAGTTAATGAGCGGGTGGGGAAGGAGGTGGGCAGCATGTGAATTCAGCACTTTAAAATCAATACAAAAACGGCCGGGAATAAATCAGTCTTTTTTGTGTTCGAGCTTTAAAATGCAGAAATAACACATAGAACTGTATAGTTTCCTAGTGCCCTAAGATGATAGAACTGGATAGTTTCCTAGTGCCCAAAGATGGTAGGAATCTCAAATGAAAAGCGGAAGCAGAGGTGGAAACGGACACGAGAAATGCAAAAACACAGAAATATATCTTTTGCGTTTTGGGTTCACATGGATCCATAGCTCTCAACCATTTGTGTCGCAAAGGCGGGTGAAATCACCCGATTTTGTTTTTGGCGGGTGAGACGCCCATAGGAATGAATGGGCGTGCAGGAGGCTTGGCGGGTGAGTCAGCTCTTTACAAGGCGGGTGACACCCGCCAAAAGCGTGTGAGTTGAGAGCTATGCATAGATCACAGTTGCTGACAAGTTAAGCTGCAGTGTGTGGTTTGTGCGCTACGTTATCAAGCCTGAAGCCAACATTTAAGGCGCATTTGGAAACAAAACCTTAGCAAAAAAGACTAATGGATTTGTTTGTACGGCAGCTACAAGGCATACACAAGCAAAAGACATTGTTAAAACGTGGCCTCAGTACCTGCGAATGCTTTGGAAGCTTCTTACCACATTATCGGGGGGCGAATAAAGCCCTTTACAGATGCTGAGAGTAATTCTGCCAACAATTCTCACTGTCAACCGGGTAATGCTTAGTGACGGTGCAGCAGAGAAATGCAAAAGTATCTTTGGCTGACACCACATTTTTCCGCCGCATCACTGACCTGTCCTCTTCTATCAGTACAGAATTGATATCGTGCTTGAAATATTGGAGAAATATTTTGTAAACCAATTCAGGGCAGAGCAACTGCATCTATAGTCATTGACATTGTTAACTACTTCCTAAATTCCCACTGCCTAAAGTGGGAGGCGTGTGTTGGTATTTGCTTGGATGGTGCTCCTCCAATGTCTGGTGCTAGAACTGGGTTAAAAGCAAAAGTGTTGATAGCAGCTCCACATATATTGTGGACACACACACTGCGTAATCCCCGGGAAGCTTTGCATGTGCGCAATATGGGGAATGGACTCTCAGAGGTGCTGACTTTTTTTGTAAAGATTGTGCATTTTATTAAGATGCACCGCCCAAGAGCCCATCTGTTTGCCACATTATGTGCAGAAATGGGAGCTGAACATGATGCTGTGTTTCACACGGAGGTCAGGTTGCTCTCTCCGGGGGGAAAGGTTTTATATTGTGTTTAGGAACTCTGGAAAAAAGTGAGATGCTTTCTCCTGGGTTTAGACCAGAGGAAAGAAGAGCCTCTGTGTGATTCACACTGGCAAGCATTGGTGTAATTTTAGGGGGGGACAGGGGTGTTTGCCCCCCCAACTTTCATGGCACACCATTTTGTCCCCATTCATTTGGCTGGGGCACCTTTTCTTCAGATGTCATGTCCCCCCCAACATTTTCAGCAAAATTACTCCACTGCTGGCTTGTACTGTTAGCTTACTACGGTGACCTCTTTGAAAAGCTACATTTTCTAAACCTCTCTCTGCAAGGCACAGAAAAGAAACCACATCATTGGCTATGAACGCAAAAATGTCAGCATTTAAGAAGAAGTTGGAGCTTTGGAGGAGGAGGGTTAATGTCTGCGTTCCGACGCATTTCATTATTAGCAGATGCTTTTGAGGAGGTGGAGTATGATCTTTTCATGTGTTGCTGAACTAATGGGAAACCATCTCAGAAACACTCTCAAAAGTACTTTCCAGAGGACAATTGTAGCATCAATGACTGAGTGGTTCAGCCTTTCCTATCGTACGTAGGGGCCCGTTCCTCTTTGAAATAAATATCCAACGCTACTTTTAGTCACGTCTCCTGTAGCAAAAAATTCTGAATGCTGCGTTTACAAATATTGGCCCTCTAATTAATCTGAGTTATTGCAGGCAAAGATTTTGTAAGAATGTTGTTTGGCACCCACACCTCCATTTGGCACCATTCTACACCAGATAAACATTTTGGAGTCCATGTGGATAGAGGGGCCCAAGCCAGGTACCTTTTTTTTAGGGAGGGCTTGAGAGTCAAACAAGTTTGAAGACCACAAGACCACTGCCCGTGGAGTGACTATCTCGTTATCAAGAAAATGGTTAAAAAAAAGGCAAAAAACCTAATTGCTATCTTGCTTGCACCGCTATATGTTAACATATATTTTGATTGCTAGTTTGGATGAGCACTTATCCTCCCTGGTCCCTAGGGGACAGTGCATGTGTGGGCTTAAACGGCAAAAGCTTAATGTAATAAACAAACCTTTATAAAATCCCTGGTTGCTGTAAAGTGGTCCATTATCCACATGCTTGCTGTGCCCTTGTGTGCAACGTTGCTATGTGTCCGGTACGGTGCATATACAACTCGTACACATGACCGCACCTTCAGTGGGTAGGAGCGAAATCATTCCGGTGCTTTACTGGGAAGGAAAGAGTTGCAAGGACCCAGCGATACTCAAGATTTGACTCTTGCCGTCTGCTTAAGAACATTGCAGTGTCGCATAGCCCCTGTGAGAATGTGTCTCTTGTATATAGAGGGCACAATGCTTGTCATTTTCAATAAGTTACCCAGACAGCTGCATGCCAGTGCACAGACACCCGCTGGCATAGATTTCCCTTGTGTGGGGATTGTTGATGTGTGGCTTGTGCGAAGCGTGTGTGACTTTCACAGCATCTTTAATATTGCTTAATTCTGAAGCAGGGTGCCGTGTAGCAATGTTTTGTTTGGCTAGCATGAAGGCTAGCTAAGTTTTGAAGTGTGTGGCAGACTGTTTGAGCCCATGGTGCTTTGGGGTTCGATTTGCTGTTGTGATTCGGCGCACAGAGAATGGTTGCAGATATTGGCCATCCAAGCTCTCATGAAGAAGGGAGAGAAAAAGACTACTCTAACCAACAGTGGACAGATGCCCACCCTCTATTTATTTCTCTTAGCAATGCTTGCAACCTGATCATTGTTTTCACTTAAGCCATTGAACACCAGCCAACTAAAAAAAATGTGGCATCCATTAATTGTCCAGCAACTGAATTTGCATTAAAGTAGAGTTTCAATGCTCCCCACGCCCTAACCCCCCACCCGTTTCAAGCTGGGGAACATTTTTGAGATTTATGTAATGTAAAAAGTGTACAGAGCAGGTACTCTTGTTATGTTCAAGGTCAAAGCACCCCTAAAGAGGTTCTGTAAAGCTGCCCCCCCATAAAAAGCAAACTGTCTGGCATTCAAAGACTCATTTTATATTGTAATGCTTTTGAATATGATTTTTTCACTGCTGGAAGTTACGGATGCTATACCCGCGAGGCAGAGCTTTTTACGCCATTTATTTTAAAGGGCACATAGATGGCTTGTTCACCCCTGTTTTACATTGCCTTTTGGGTTCTCAGTAGGGCTAATTGTGCCAGCCTTTATGCACAGGGGACCGTGTTCTAATTACCCGCTTGTTCACCCCCGTTTTCCATTGCCTTTTCGGTTCACAGTAGGGCTAGTTGTGCCAGCCTTTATGCGCAGGGTACCGTGTTCTAATGACCCTCATGACTCATGCTCTACTCATCTACGTTTAGTTTGTTCAACACTTTGGTGAAATCGCTACATGATTTAATATATACAAATGTAAGTTTCAGGGACTCTGGATTACTGCATGTTCTAGTTATACTTATGTCACATTATCTATATAGGTTGATGAAATACCCGGAGGGATTTTATTGCCCCTTCAATGCGGTTTGTTTGGGTTTTTTTCCAACCACTTGACCTCAGCAGTTAATTGAAGATAGTCTGTCTGTAAACTTTATTGAATGCTTGCTAGGGATAGTGATCCCTGTCATTAATTTTGAAAATATCTTTTTTTATCATTATGATGATCTGGGGTGAATGCTTTTTATGTGTTTTCTTTTTATCTAATGATGGGACCAGTTCATTCTCGTTAGATGATGTTGAGCTATTTTCTTGCTTGTCAGGATTTTTCAGCAGCCTTGTGTATCAGGACTGGCGCGGTTGCGGGAATTTTATGACCTGGGCGTAAAAGAAGTGCTGTGAATTGCTTTGCTATTTGAAAGTGGGAGGTCACTTTATTCCCTTAACCCCTTAAGTGCCAAGGGCGAGGTATCTTGTCCTTGGGATTACCTCCCTGTTGCCAAGGACGAGATACCTCATCCTTGGCACACAAGGGGTTAATGAAACAGAAAACATTAGAAAGCATTGAATGGCGTAATACCAAATTAACCAAAAAAGGCCTTGGCACGGGGGTGGAGGAGGGGTGAACCCATGGCAGTTAAAAGGTTAAGGCAGTGGTCTTCAAGCCTTTTTATGCAGACCCACCCCCCCTTGAGTAAAATAATTTCTGCCCCGCCACAACTTCTTAAATTTTCTATTAAAAAGTCACCATAATCCTTCGAGCCCCCCACCAACTGGCATCCATTGGGCCCCCCTGTTTGAAGGCCTCTGCCTAAGACGCCCTAGCTGTTCAGCATACAGACGCCCCCTTTTCGTGGCCGGGTGACTCCTTCCCAGTTCCACACAATGACTGTTACACGGATCAGGCTGATTGCTTTCAAACCGTTGCCAAGTAGGGGATACGTGCTCCTACTGGCTGCCCCTCTCTGGCTTTAATGCTGTTGCTGCTCCAATGCCCCCACAATGTTCCACACAAATGGTCCATGCCTTCCTCAGATAGGTGCACCCGACCCTCTACGTAATAGGTTATCTACATGTATCCAGCTGTGGTGCATGTGTGAGAAACCATGCCTCTGCAAAGTTTACCCATGGCTTGGTTTACTTTTTTGCAGGATCTTTCCACTGCTATGAGTGCTGCACTAGTCCAGCTGTAGTGCATACTTTATTGCACATTAGCGATGCTTATGGGGGGGACTTGTGACCCTTCTGGAGGATAGTGCCTGGCTCATATTAGCAAAGGCGTTCCTGCTAAGGTGTAATATTTACTTTTTGTTCCCCCAGTAAAGATCACTTTGGTCATGGGTTCTGTCACTGCATACCCTCCTATTTCCTGTACATGTTGCTGTCTGCAAGGTGGGGCTCTCCATGGTTGATATTTACATTTAAGAAACTGAAACATGTGTTTGTCTTTTAAAGGACACACACAAAATGACTGCAGCATTTTAGGTTCAAGAGCTCTGCAGTTAAGAACTTATTGCCTCTCCAGAACACACACCTCTAAATTTGCGAACATACGCAACTAGTCAAAGCCACAATGGGTGGAAGTCTTGGAGGAAGTTAACCAAGCACCAAGAGACGCTTCACTCATAAATCGGGCACATCAGGCAGGAACATCCATAGCAAGCCCATTATAAATTAATGGTTTTTGGTACAGACCTGATTCACAAATACTTGGCACATACTAAATTTACATATTTTATTTCTTCTTTTAGACAATAACTCAAATCAACAAGGCACTCTTTGATTCAGACAATTCTCTGTGCATTTGAAAGGATGAAGAATTAAGTTGGTGAAGTTAATTGGAAATTGCTGATAGAGGGTATCGATGAAAGTAGGAGAGAAATACGTGAAGAAAAGGATTTCACGGAGTCATGCTTGTCTAGTTAGGTAAGCAATGTGTTTTTTTGTTCATCTATTTGATGTTTGGGGGAGGAGGGTACATCTGACGTCCCTACGTGGAGTCGTTCCCCTTTTTCACGTATACAGATGAATGCTACACAATGCCCACCTCATTTACAGCATCTCTTTCCTCTAGAGTAACTATAGATGGTCTACTGATTTCTCTTATGTTATTGGCGAAGCGCTATGGGTTGAACGCCCTCGGGGACCGTAGTCCAGGTCAGAGTATGCGTGTAGCTAGGACAGAGAATGGATTGCTATTGGCGAATAACACTCCACCTCTTTAAAGTTAGGTATACAGTCTTTTGGAATGAAAGTAAAACAATATCATCAGGGTATTCATCTGTAGGTGAATTTATTCCCATAAAGTCAGCTGACACATGTTTCGACCTTAGCTGTCTTAAAGGCCTTGAAATTGAACACTTGGTATGGTGACCAGGTTTGGAAGTTGATTGTGAAAATATCTTGAAACAATTTTCTTGTGGACCTTGTGGAATTGGTGATGCAGCTCGCCACTATTTATAAATTATAGTGGTCACTGCGCACTCTTAACGGTATGTACCCATACACATTGTTATGTGTGCAGCTACACTGAGTTGTGCCAAGGAGAGCAAGAATAAGCAAAACGCCAAGGGGACAGATAGGGTCATGCTTAAGGGGAGTCACCCCAGTATACAACTCAGGCAAAATGTTTGTTGTATTGGTAGTAACATTATGAAGTTTCAACTTGCCTTTTTCATACCCGCAGCAAAGAAACAGTATTAAGACACAAGAAACATTTGATGAAATAACGAAAAGCTATAATTGAGGCATTAAAAAGAAAGGTAGAGGAGAAAAAGCAGCTACTGGTGGAATCTGGAAAAAGAAGATGCAGTGAAAAAAACAAGAGATTTATATTGTAAAAGCTGATGCGTGAAAACTGACTATTCCAAAATGTATTAATGGCTGTTCACAAAAGCTGGAAAACCTTTTTGGCAGGGATGGCTAGTGTTCTTTATTCCTTCCTCAGAACCTGCCTATTACTTCACCTGGACAATTGATAGACAGCATTAAATTGGCAGATGTCTGTGTAATGTTGCAGTTCCCAGAGATGTAGCTGTGCAACAACTGCAAAATATTTTGGAAGTAAAGTAACCCGTCAATTGTCTGCTGCAAATGTTTTGTCGGACAGATCTAATTTGACAAGCTCAACTATCACCACGTCTTCTTAACAGTGTGTTCTTGTTACAGTATGACGGTCATGCCTGTTTGGACCATGAAGTGACACCTACACGTTACCACACACCTGTGCAATCTTTCAGATTATGGTTTTTTTTAAAAAACAATGAAATGGAACATCCCCACAACCGAGTTTGGTTGCTACGTCAGCCACTGCTACTAATCTACAATGTAATTGTAGCTCACATGCTGCTCTGTGAAACTGAAGATGTAAGTGATCTTGTGTGTAGAACTATTATAGTTGATCTGGAGAATTTGTAGGTTGGTGCCAACTTGTAAATGGTACATGTTTTTGTGCTATTGGATTTCTGTTGGGGGTCAGCTAACGGTTTCTTGGGTGTGGTGAATGGTCGAACTAATTGCTAGCTGCTAATAGTGATATTGGATGAAGTGATCAACAGTCTTGTCATGCAGGTAGACCTTCTGTTTAGGTCACTGAAAGTGTTTATTTTAGTGCAGTGATTTGTAATTGTGGGAGTTTATTGTGTGTGATGTTATGTTAGCTAGAGGTGAGGTATGAAATGAGGGAGTTTAGAGGTTGGTTTGTGACGTGGTGTGGATTTGTAGTTTTGTATACTAAGTCAGCAAACCTTAGTTAATGACATTTGAGTGCACTAGCAAAGATGGCAAGTAACGGCTGCAAATTCCATGTTTTCCAGTACACTATACATAAGTCTAACCCTATAGTAATACCACCCATCTTACACACAAGGAATCAAAACCCTTTTCCTAAATCATTTGAAAGGAACATCCTCCTGAAGTTGTCTGCAATAATCGTTCACAATTTCAAACCCATCCTGTCACAGGGTCATCCTGGAGTAATCCCCACCCATCCCTGAAGTTGTCATGGGGTCATCCTGGAGTAATCTGCACCACCCTGAAGTTGTCATGGGGGTCATCCTGGAGTAATACAAGATCATCACTGGAAGTAATCAGAACTACTCTTGGAGTAGTTTCTGTGACAACTCTAGAGTCATCTCATTTGAATATTTCAGCCTATAAACATACTTAAGGATGGTTGTGGACGATCTCCCTGAACTATCCATGGATGACTCTAGGATGGAGTCACCTGATGACTCCAAGAATGATTCCAGGAAGTTCTTCCTTTTTGACTTGGGAGCTCATCCACCAACTGAACCGAAATAACTTCTAAAATAGAAAAATCCCCAACTGGCTGCTGAGGGGGATTCTCCACAATGTTGAATCCACTAGCGGCCGCTGGCAAGATATTAGAAAGGTCAACTATCGAAGATATTGGGACCGATATGTTGGATCCAACCTTGTTATCACAAAAGGGAAAATACATCATATCCGCAACCACATTAGATCCCAAAAAAAGTATCAGGAAGTCAGACATCCCCTGCAAGTATTACTACGGAAAGCGTAGGCATACATAGATGTTAAAACCAGCTAAATCTGCTAACAAAAGTATTTAGGACTCGAACAAAGTCAATGTACACCTCACCTCTGCGCCTGAAGTCTATTCATGTAGATCTTGCTGCACAGCCAGGATAGCACCAAAAGGGTCCTCCCCTGAAACGTTCCACGGGTAGAAAGGGATCCAAAAACTCAAGTTACAAAACACACAACTGTTGGGTTTCCGCTTCGCTCTGAAGCGGACCCGGGCCGATGGTCCTGCGCGCGCGCCGCAATGATACGCAGGAGCCCGGAGTATTGTACAACCTATTTTATTCAATGCTTCGGCGGAACTGCCGAACCCGCCCTCGTCCCTCCCCCTTCCCCTGACGTCACGTCCGGGACGTCATGTCCTGTGGGACCCAACAGGGGTCCGCCCACACAACGATGTGGGCAACCTGACATCTCCCCCCTTTTTAACATGTTAGTTGAGGGGCTCCCCTCTTACCCCATCTCCTCGATGAGTCGCATCAGCTTCATGCGACTCCTCTGCGGTCGTGTTGCCTTGCTCGGGGTCGGTTTATCCCTGGCGGGTGGGGAGCGGGGCGCTTCGCCTTCTGACTCTTCTCCGTCTCCCTGATACGCTTCTTCGCATGGTCTGTCCTCATCGCTATCTCTGTCCCAGGTCCATTGGCCTGTTGGAGCCAGTCTGACTCGTTTGAAATGCGAGCTGTTCCTGGTTATCGTTGAGTGGTCATCTCTTTGTGCAGTGACCATAGAACCCTTCTTGTGTGTCACGACCAGCGGTGTGGGTGCGAAGGTGGCTTCCTCTTTCCTGTTCTTGGGTTGTTTTAGCCATACTTCGTCTCCTGGTTGCATTATGTTCTCCCGAGCCCTCCTTTTCCTGTCTGTGATCTCTTTTGTTTTCACTTTGCTCGCGGTGTCGTTTGCTTGCGCTTCTTGTTCCAGCGGTGTTGGATCTTGTGGTCTCGGGTCCTCAGGTAGTCGCGTGGTGATTGGTCTTAGGAACATCAGGTCTGCCGGGCATACACCCGTCGTGCTGTGGGGGGTGTGCCGGTATTCTCGTAGAAGTTGATTAAGGGCCTGTTCGAATGGCTTGTTTTGTAGGGTCCTCTTTATGTTGGCCATGAATCTCTCGACCATGCCGTTGGCCTGTGGCCATCGGGGGGTTATGCGTCGATGTTGAAACCCCATGTTATTCAGTGGTCCGAATAAGTCTATTGCCAGCTCTTCCCACACTTTGTTTGGCAGCGGTGAGGATTGTAAGGGGTTCGGGTGCGGCGGGGGTGCCACTTGCGCGCAGACATGGCAGTTGCCCACTATATTTTCCACCAGGCGATCAAGTTGAGGGAACCAGTCTTTCTGGCGTAGGAGGCGCTTTGTGGCGACTACGCCCCTGTGTCCTTCATGGGCTAGGTGTATTATTCTCTCCTGGAGCGTTCTCGGGACGATGACCTTGCATCCTTTTAGTATGACGTTATCCTCCACTACGGTCAACTCGTCGCGGACTTGATCCAGCCACTTGATGTCTTCCTCCGTGGTGGCCGATTCGCCTCTGGCCTGCTGTTTCATGAGGGCCATCTTGTCCACCTGCAGGCAGTGCCGGGCAATTCGCAGCGCTGGGTCTGCTTCTGATTGGATGGACAGCTCCAGCCACCCAACCGGAAATGGTTGTAGGTGGTGGATGATGTAATTTATGTACGCGTCCGCTATGGACGGTTGAGACGCCGTTGTGGGCATGGGATGCCGGGAGAGATAGTCCGCTGGGTTTTCCTCCTTTCCTGGCCGGTGTTGTATGATGAATCTGTAGTCCTGTAAGCGGAGGCCCCATCTGGCAATTCTTGGTGGCATCCTGGCCTTCGAGCTGCCGTATATGGTGAGTAGTGCCTGGTGGTCCGTGATGATGGTGAACTCTTTGCCGAATACGAATAGATGAAAGTATTTGCAAGCCCAGACGACCGCGAGGCTCTCCTTTTCCGCCTGCGAGTATGCCTGTTCTGTGATCGTCAGGCTCCTGCTGGCGTATGCTACCACGTGCTTGGTCCGTGGCTCCTTGGGGTCTTTTTGTGTCAATATGGTGCCTAGTCCCACCGGGCTGGCGTCCGCTATCAGCTCGGTGTCACGGCCGGCATCGAAGTCTTTGCCTGTGTGATGGCCTTTCGTATCGCTTCGAACGCTGCTTGACACTCCTTCGACCACGTGAACGGCGTGTCCTTCCTGGTGAGTAGTCGTAGGGGATTGCTGACTGTGGCATAGTCTTTCAGGTACCTGGAGCAGTAGCTGGCTAGTCCCAGAAACGATCTGAGGTCGGTAGTGTTTGCAGGGGGCGTGGCTGAGTTGAGGGCTTCCACTTTCTCTGGGTCGGGTCTCATGCCTTTATCTGAGAAGATGTGCCCGAAAAACCTCAGCGACCCTTTGGAGAACTCGCACTTGGCTTTGTTTAGGGTGAGCCCTGCGTCGTCTAGCGCTTGACATACTCTGTGCAGTGCCAGGTCATGTTCTTCCTGTGACTTGCCGTATACTAGAACGTCGTCCGAATAGTTCAGACAGTCGGGAACGTGCCTGATCACTTTGTGAATCTCCTCCTGAAAGATCTCGGCGGCCGAGGATATGCCAAAACTGAGCCTTTTGTATTGAAACAGGCTGAGATGAGTGACAAACGTGGTGATGTAACGGGATTCCGGTGCTATTTCAATTTGGTGGTAGCCTTTTGTGAGGTCTAATTTGGAGAAGATCCTCGCCCCGTGGAGGAGGTGAATCATGTCCGTGATTCTGGGCGCTTGATGTCGCTCCCTTTCGATGGCTGTGTTGGCTCTGCGCATGTCGACGCATAGCCGTATGGATCCTTCCGGTGACTTTTCGGGACGGGGACGATGGGTGATACCCATGGCATCGGGCCTGATACGGGTTCTATAACATTCATTTTGATGAGCTTGTCCAACTCCTCTTCTACTTGTCTCCGGATATTGAACGGGATGCCTCGGTAGTGTTGAGCCACCGGTTTGACCTGAGGGTTGATGTGGAGGTGCACTTTCCGGTTGCGTAGTTTGCCTAGGCCGGTGAAGAGTCTACGGAATGATTGTTCAATTGAGTCCGGTTTGGTGAAGTACTTGTGGGCCATCAACTGGTATAAGATGTGTACCAGTCCCATGTCCACTGCTGTCCGAAAGCTCAGTATGCACCCGCTGTTGGCTTCTGTGTCTAGGATGTATAGTGGGATCTTCGCCGAGTGTCCTTTGTGTGTGCATATGGCTGTGATCATGCCTTTGCATGGCAGGGGTGTCCTGGATCCGTAGGGGTATATGTCAACTGTGGCTTTTCGGATCTTTGGCAGGGTGGTCAAGGACTGATATGCGCTTTCACTGATGATATTGACCGTCGCTCCGGTGTCCACGAGAAACTTCAGTGGTGTGTCATTTACTTGGAGTGTCAGGATGGGGCTGTGTTGGGTGGCCGCCGTGTTGTCCTGTAGGGCCCACACGTACCCTTTCCTTCTCTGGTCCTCCTCTGACGAGAGGGTGTCTGTGCTGGTGGGGGATCGGGTCTCCACATACCTTACGAAACGCCGCCTGTGTGATCTTCTAGTGTCCTCAGATGACCGTTTGTCTTCGCGTGTGTATCGTTTTCTGCGGTCTCCTTCTTCTTTCCTGGCATGCCACCTTTCGCTGTCCGCTGCCGGCCTGGGCGGGCTCTGTGGTGTGGGCCTGCGCCTTTCTTGGTAGCGTTGTTTGGGCGTTGAGTGAATCGGGGCGTTCTTACACATGGCCCTGTAATGGTCCATTCCCCGCATGCGGCACACTTTTGTCCTATGGCTGGGCATGTACCCGTGTGTGGATATTCATAGCCACATTTGAAGCATGTGGCAGCGGGGTGTTTGTTGGTCTGGCTTGGGTGCGTGTATAGTTTATTGATTGCTTCAGCGTTGTCACTGGATTGGTGTATGGACACTTTGCCGAGGCTGTCCAGTTGCGAGTCCACCGCTGCTTCCATGCGGGCCAGCGCCAGAATTTCTTCTAGTGACCGTTGTTTCTGTAACAGTTGTTTGCGGAAAGGCTGTGAGAGGCACCCAGCTATTACTTGGGACCTGAGCGCCTCTTCATTGGAGTACCTGTGAAATTCACAGTGTTTCAGTTTGATGCGTAGTCGCATGTTGTGTGGAACATGTGGCGCTCATAATCCACGTTTGTATGTGGTGCGAAGTATTCGGACAGCTTGGCATGTAGCTCTCCATATGTGACGGTGTCTACGTTCAGCAACTCCCCTGCAATGTCTCTTACCGCTGGTCCCACTGCCATGAACAGTGTATTTTCCAGCCTCGTGTCGTCCGTCAATCCTATGGCCTCTGTGTAAAACTTGAAGTCTCGTAACCATATGTTCCATCTGGGCCCCAGGTTGGAGGTGTCTCTGATTTCAAACGGGTTGGGCATGTGCATGACTTGGGCCGCTCCTTCCTGGTGTGCCCGCTGGTTGTTGTCCTGCGCTGTGTCAACGCTTCCAGATGCCTGTCCTGCTCCTCCTGAGGAGGACGCTGGGGTGGTCGCTGTGTCCGACATGGCTGCACAGCAGTAAGAGATTCGTGCAGCTCTATGCTGTGGAGTCTAGGCTGTGCTGGGATGGTGACGTTTCCTCCACATTATGGCTTCCTTGTGGTGTGGCCTTTGTCCTTCTGTACTCCCCCGTCCCCAGCTATGTGCCAGATGCGGTGACACGTCTTGTCATGCGCACCCACGTGTGGGGAGGCGGGGCCGCTCGTAGCGAGTGCCTCCGCGCTACCGGAGCGCCCGTGTCCCGTGGGTGCATTTGTGCGGCTTGCAGGCGGTGTCACACGGGGCCGCTCTCATACGACGCACTCGTGATCGGGAGGCGGGGCCGCTCGTGGCGAGTGCCCCAGCGGTATTGGATCGCCCGTGTCCCGGCTTGTGGGCTGTGTCACACGGGAGCCGGGGCTTCGCTCATGTGGCGCACCCAGTTTCTGCAGGCCGAATACCAGGCCTCTGTCATGCGGGAGGCGGGGCCGTGCAGAGTCGGCAGCCGTGCCCGAGGTGCGCCGATGCGCTGAACTGCTCGGCCGCAGACCTCGTCACGGTGCCTGCGGGGTCCGCGCCCGCTCATCGCCAGTGTTGGGTTTCCGCTTAGCTCTGAAGCGGACCCGGGCCGATGGTCCTGCGCGCGCGCCGCAATGATACGCAGGAGCCCGGAGTATTGTACAACCTACTTTATTCAATGCTTCGGCGGAACTGCCGAACCCGCCCTCGTCCCTCCCCCTTCCCCTGACGTCACGTCCTGGACGTCATGTCCTGTGGGACCCAACAGGGGTCCGCCCACACAACGATGTGGGCAACCTGACAACAACCTGACCATCACTCTGCTTCCAGTTAATGTACTTCCCTGTGTGCTATACAAGTATGGCAGCTCTCTCATTTCGTGATAGAGGGTCCGCAGGACAGACCCTTTGGGTGCACGGATGCCAGCTGCCTTTACAGCAGCTGCCTGAGATTCTTCTGACATTACAACAGGCTTCAAAGTGTCAAAGAGGAAGCAAGGCAGTGTGTTAGCACTATACGAAAAGTAAATAAAAACTAAAAAGCCATATATCCAACAAAGCATCTTTAATTAGAGGGTTTCTGTGTCTTTTTAATCATTACGACCATAACGTACCCAAGAGACTGCAGTGGGATCAGCTTTCCAAAACTTGTGCCGAATGCTCCCAAAAAGTATTCACCTCTTAACTCCAATGGGACTACAGAAGAGACCACCTACCACCACCAGTTAACCCATTGACTCTAATGGTATTCACATTAACCGCCATCACTGGCACGACACTGCTTACAAACTTGCATTAGAACTCTGTTTTGGCACACTGCGTGCATGCAGTGTACCAGAGTGCTAGGAAGCAGCACTCTCACTCTCGCTCAACTAAAATCACACTATGTTCGCTGCTTCCTCCCATCTGCACCTCCCACCAGCTTAACCATCAGAGCACAACCCCACCAAACATTACTCCACTTAGACCACTCTCTAAGCAACCCACCATCAAACTCTCAACAATAGTTCACATCAGCACACTTGTAAGCATGCACCACACTCGTGGAAATGGGTCACTCCCAATGACTGTAAGAGCATCACTTGATGTCTGACATTGTTACGCTGCCTACAGCAGGTCCCACCAGCCCTGCACCCAAATCTGACGATGTGAATGTTTTATTCTTACCATCTACAGAGAGCACTGGTGGGTGCACACGCAGCATGTACCGCTGTCCATTTCACTGCACCATCCCTGCTAGAATTTAAATCCTTTCCATTGACACCTACCTAACTTAGGTCCAGCAGCCAGAGAAGTTGTTTTTTGGTAGTGCCTAGTTCTCATCCGAGAAACGGACCTCAGCAACGATGCGTCCCCCCTCTCTTCATCACGTGGGCGGCACGTTCGTGCATACTAGGAAATTCACATAGCATAGGCTGCGCACTTCCTCGGCGTGTCATCCTGGTGTGTTTGGCACGTGCCCGAATGCTGGCGACAAAGCCTCGTGGCTGGCAGGTCACAGCTTAAAGACAGCATCGTGGCAGAGAGCTGATGACCGCCTTCATTCCTCCGCTACCAAGCAAATTTGGTTTACAGTACATCTTAAAGCTATCACATACTTGGTTGTTATTTTAGTGGAGCGAGGCAATTTGGCCTGCCCAGAGGAGTGGATATTTAGCAAATTCGTTATGCACGCATGCCAACCCTCTTGATTTAGGTGGGAGACTCCATATTTTTCAAATAGTACTATTATTTTACCGTCTCATACCTAACATTATTATCACCCCAATGAAGCCCTATGAAAAAAGTACATTGAACAGATTTATGTGGTGAAAGCTCCCTCTTAGGGGCTCCAGCATGTTGGCATGTCTGGTTATGTAAAATAGGGTGTTTTTTTGTTCGGTGGTGCTGAGCACTGGTGCAGTTGCCATGAGAGCTGGGTCTCGTGAACACCAAGCTCATGAAATCCGTGATGCGTGCAGGCGGCGTGAGAGAATGCAAACTTGATTCAAAGGGCAACAGATGCAGTGGAGCTGACAGCCGGTGGGGCCTTTTATTCAATCTGTCTCCCTATATATTTCTATACTTATAATATGTAATAAAGAACAACGTCTTTAATTCAATTACTCTTTGTAGTTTCATTACCTCACCCACTATAAGTGGCGACGAGGATCAGTCCCAGGCCCCACCGCCCTCTTCAATCCGGCTCACCTAAGAGCGTCGTAGCGGCCCATGCAGCCCCGCTGAATCCGCTGCTGCCACTCCGCTGCTTGCTGCTGTCCATCCCCTCCTCTTCTGGGAACGACAACACATTGCAGGTACCCACGCGCTTACTGCCAATATATATAATATATATGCATTAACTGTTTAACGCTGAACTGCTGCACGTTTTCTGGTCAGAGCAAATTTACTTGGGCTTGTAAATCTGCTCATGCATAAAGGCTCCCCGTGAGGCTGGAGGAATTTAAAGTGACACGCACAATCGCGTTCACTGTGATTTAAAGGGACAGTACAGATTTCAATGGTGGACTCGCCAATCTGCTCATGCGCAAACGCTCCCCGTGTGGCTGGAGGAATTTAAAGTGACACGCACAATCGTGTTCACTGTGATTTAATGGACCAGCACAGATTTCAATAGAACACATATCCAACACTAAACCTTGATCCAATACTAAACCTGATCTCCACAACAGCTATATTATAATAAATAATATATGTCACACTAATAATACAGTGCAAGAGTTTGGACAATGAAGGAATGATACCACAATGCTGTAAAGTGCACCTGCAAGACAATACGGCCCATATTTTTTTTATCCATCAACACCTGGAAGTGTTTCCATGAACAACAATCTTCAATATATAATAGTTAAAAATGTCATTGCTTTCTCGACAAGAAATTCACATAACCCTAAGAATGTCTTTCAGTAGTTTGTCACCACCCATGTTTTTCCTGCCAGAAGTTGGTGAGCCAGCAACACCATGCGGGTGTTGTCTGTGGTCAAAATTGTAGCGTGGAGAAAAGGAAATCTGTATTTCTATACTGCCTTGACCCAGCTGGGCAGGAAAAATTTGAAGACCTACCAGAATTACCTCCTGATGAGGATGTTGACCTAAATGAATATGAACGCTCCGTTAAGAAAATAAGCAAGCACTATAAAAAAAAGTTAAGCACGATCATGGAACGTTACAAGTTCGGGAAGAGAGTGCAAGAGGAGGGGGAGAGTGTCGAACAATACATAACTGAATTGAGGAAATTGGCTAAAACATGTAATTTTAATACACAGTTGGATGAAAGACTGAGAGATCAATTCATGTTGGAGTGCAGAAGTAGTAAAGTAAGAGAAAGGTTGTGGTCTGAGGATAATCCACCTTTGGACGCCATTTTACGTGCAGCCAAGGAAGTTGAGCACACTGAGAAATGTGTTAAAGAATTAGAAAGCAGAGTCCAGACAATTGAGATCAAACATGAAATTCCGAAAAGTAATATCACAACGACAAATGTAAATAAGAATAATGAACCAATAGCCCAGGTGGCAGAAATAGCAGGTAGGTGGAGCATGCCTGAGAGGACTCGCAGACCACCATGGAATGAAGACAGGAGAAGTAGGATTTCTTCCAGAGCACAAAATATAAATTTGAGGAGAAGAAGTCCACACAGACAAAGAAACAGTCCAAGGAGAAAGAACACTGGCAGGTGTGATAGCACAGATCATTGGGCAGATAATCCGGAGTGTCCTGCTCTCAAAATTATTTGTGGCAAATGCAAAGTCAAAGGACATTATGCCAGATGTTGTAGAGTTCAAATTGCCTCGACAAACTGGATAGGAGATGATAACTATAGTGACAAAGATGGAGAAGAATGTGTATTTGTTGTAACAGATGATGAGAACAAGGAAGAAATGGAACGTCCCAAAGCCACAGTGTGTGTCGATGGGATTGACATGCACATGATGATAGATTCTGGTGCCAAATACACCCTCGTACCACAGAATCTATGGAACAAAAATAAACATGAATATTTACATGAGCCAGATATAAAGCCCAGGGCCTATGGAGGAGTCAAAATAGATATCATTTGGTGGTTCTGGGGAGCACTAAAATTCAACGATAGGAAGGAAATTGGAAAAATATACATTACAAAGGCAGGAAGAACACCTTTATTGAGTTGGATCCATCAAAGCAAACTTAAAGTGAAGTTAGATGCCGGTGCCAGTGAAACAGTACTGTCAATTTAAAATGCTACAGTTAAACCCAAAGAAAATGATGAAATAATAAAAGGTGTTTTCTGAAATGAAATTGGATGTCTTCAAGGATTTGCACATGAAATCAAAATGAAACCGGGATATGCCCCTGTAGCACAAAAACTACGCACTATTCCACTTTCCATGAGGGATGAAGTGAAAAAGGAAATAAAAAATCTAGAAGACCAGGGTATTATAGAAAGTATAGATGCAAGTGAGTGCGTCTCACTGTTAGCCATCCTCAGGAAGAAATCTGGAAAGCTGAGAATATGTGTGGACATGCGTGAACTTAATAAGTGCTTTGTTCCTGACAGACACCCACTTCCGAACATCCAAGAAATCGTGTCCACAATAGGTCCATCAAGATAGAAGGGTAGAATAGCTACCCTTGATCTAACTTCGGCATACGTCCAAGTGATATTACACAAGAACTCCAGGAAAATGACAGCATTTATCACACCGATGAATTGTACCAATATAAAAGAAAGCCTTTTGGTTTAATATCCGCTGCCTCGGTTTTTCAAAAAATTATGTACAAACTTTTTGAAGGAGTTCAAGGCATCATTTGCTTTCAGGATGACATTTTAGTACATGCCATTGACCAGAAAATACATGATGAAAGACTGCAATATGTTTACAAGAAGTTGTATGAAGCAGGCATGACTCTGAGTGTGTCCCGAAACACAAGTTGGTGTAGACATTCCATGATATAAGAAAGGATGTCATGTTTTCAAAAATCACCTTGATACTAACATCACATTTCGGCGGAATAGGCAATATTAGAGTTCGATTTGCATATTAGGTGCTTTTGATTACACCCCCAAAAATGTACAAGGCCGAGGCCTTGACTCAAATCATGAAACATGTTAAGAGAATGCTGATGTATGATTATTAGTTGCAAATTTGTGTTTTGTCTGTTTTTTAGCTAGACCAACTGTATATGAATTCGACAGATGGTCGTTTTAATGACTTGAAAATGTATTAAAGATATTTTTCTTGCTAATACCTATGTTCACGTGATCCATGCAATATAAGTGTATATAATAATCACTTACAAGCACTCTCACTGTTTTGACAGTGTGTAGGGAAGTTGGGTAGCAAGTGGTATATTTTTTACTTATGTTTACTATATATACCTCACCTACCCTTGCCCCCTTACCAAAAAAAGAGGAAATAAGTTACTGTGCTCAACCCATTTACTACTTTCTTCAAAGGACTCAACAGGACATCTGGGTGCCTGTTGATTTGGTGATCGGTCTTGTTTACCTCTTATTATATGGATGCGGGGAGAGCTCTTATGTCTCGTTGAGGACTCGTTAGCCCTGTGCGTCCTGCCCTTGTTCTGGGACCTGTGTCGACGATGTCTTTCATTCTGCTCCTTGGTTAATTTGTTGCTGTACACGTCTTTACGTCCTAGGGTGTTGCTTATCCGATTGTTTCTGTACAGGTCATCTGTTCTTGATATGTATCTATATTTACGGTTCTCTGTTTTAGAGGTTCTTTGCTGGTTGTTAGTGTTAATTATAGTGTCTAGAAGTTCAGTTAACGTGAAAGCTAACTGTTTGATTTCGGTATAGGCTTCTGGGATGATTTCTCACAGGGCGTGCGGCTTTACATGAAGATAAGCTTTCGCTATATTCTTTCGATGATAAGGTTCAACAATTTCCAGGTCCTCCGTCTTCATTTTTCTCAGTGTATGTGTCTTACTTGTAATTTTTAGACTGTTTTTCTGTTCAGGACCATATAACCCTCACTACTTTCAGCTTGCTCTATTTTGAAGATCCGTAATGACCCTTCCGGTCTTTCTTTTTTCTTTAAGCACTGGCTGGCGTCCTTCATATCTTTTTGGGCTTTTGTGTTCGAGGGGTATTCATCTGGTCCCCCTCTTTGTTCTTTTGAATTTTGCTTTGGTCACATTTCTTGTTTTGTTCGTATGGAGATTTTGGATTTTTACGCAAAGGCCTTCTGGTGGTTTCATTCTGAACTGGCCGCCTGTTGTTTTGCGTAGGTGTTCGGTGCCCCTGATGTACGATGTCTGGTGTCACTGGTGTCTTTTCTTCCTCTACGGTCGGAACCTCGCTCTCAGTTTCTCCAGCTCCAGAATCCCAATGTTGGGTTATATTCATCAAGTCCGAGGCTGCCAAAAATTCTTCTGCCGATTTAGGAGATCTGGTCAGGTCTACCACTTTTACGGGCCTCTGTAGATCACTAGCACCATCTTTGGGTATTCTCCCGCTATCGTTCGTAGCCATGGCTCCTGCTTGGGCCCTGCCTTCGGTACTTGGATTTTTGAATATGGACTCTGTGGCTGCCCGTTTCAATATGGGTGGTTGTTTTTTTTCGGTTCTTGGTTCCGTGTTGTTTCTCTTTCTCTTATGAGATCCGATGAGTTGAGGACTATCTTTTTTTTTTTTTTCTTCTTTTGCTTTTGGAGCGCCTGTCGAAATGTCGATTGCTTCACTGGCTGGGCGCAATTTCGGTGTTTGAATTTCTTTTCTCCAAAGTCGTCGTCTGGTTGTTTGTCACTTTTTGCATGTTCTTTACTGCTTCTTCTAGAGTTGCCACTTTTGTTTCCCATATTTTCAAGAGGTTGATGTTGGTTGCTTCCATAGCGGTTATATAACCCTCTAGAAACGTCAGTTTGGTATTCATGGTGCCAATTACAGATGTATTTTCTTATAGCGAGTTGTTAATCACTTTGTATAATTTACAAAATGGTGCCAAGGCAATTGTAATGGCCGACATGATCGTTAACATGTCTGTTTTTTTAGTCGGTGAGTCTTTTTGTGGCGCTGTGGATATTTCGCTCAGTCTTCTGTTTTTTGGTGAAGAATGAATGGTGACTGGCAGTTTATTAGATCGTGGTGGGTCGAAGTTCAGTATCTTGTCAGAATAATTAAGGTCCTGATCTGCTTCTGCTACCATAGCAGCTGTTGATTTCCTGTTTCTTTTTTTTTTTTAAATGTGTTTATTTTAAACAGGCAGGTTATGGCAATACAAAGCTTAATCACTTGCGACATGTAGCATACAGTAATACGATTTGAGGCTCCTCCCACCCCACCCTTCGGTCTCAAGTTCCGTCTTCACGTCCCCGCAGGGGATCTCCATCCTGAATAGTTCTCCTGGCCAGTTGGGGCTTGAAAGTCAGGACTGGGAACCTTTGGTCAAAATCCAATACCAGACCCCCCAGATGTTGTGAAAGCGATGTAAAGTGCCTGCCCCGGCAGCCGTCACCTTCTCGGCGATCAGGATGTACCAGACTCTCATCCACCAGAAAGGCATGAGAGGGCCTTCTGTCATTTTCCAGGTGCGGGCTATCACGTTTCTGCCCGCAAGTAGGCATTGCGATAATAGTTTGGCCTTGGGACCAGACCTTGGGTAGATCCCAGGGATCGGTGATCCAAGGAGGATAGGTTCGGGGGCTAAGGGCATTCGCACCTGAGTGATGTCCACTATCGTCGCTAGATTTCCTGTTTCTTAATGGCTCTGGAATGGTGGTACTCCTTTTCTCCGATGTTATGGGTTCTCTGCCCGTATTCAAGTGCGGTTTTGTCCATGCGTACCGTTGGTTCTTTTACCCGGGATCCCTTTCAGGGTCAGGTGATTTTATTGGGGAGGACCCGTCAACCATAGGAGGTATTTTTTGTGGATCTGAGCTATTATTTGGTTGATCCAGGATGTTGAAGTTAGTGGTAGATTCCCTGGATATCCCTTTTTGGTCTTCTGTTTGGATGTGTGAAATCACTGGGTCAGGTGACTTAGGGACATATCCGCTTGTGGTTGTTGCCCCCATAGCTGACAGCCTTTTTTCTATTGGACTACTTGTGCCTGGCATACACAAGATTGTTCCAGCTGGAGGGCCGCAGTCAGAGAGCTCACGTGGCGTGTCTGTTTTTCGTGATTTGTTTGCAGGGAGTGGATCTTGTAAGGCCTCTAACATTTCAGCATCGGATAACTCCATGGCTGCATCCAATTTACGTTTCTGATGTTTAGTAAAAAAAAGCTCTTAGTGGGCATGACATCAATGGGTTAGGCAGAAATTTGGTGGTTGACACCTTCTTCCTCTGCGCTTTTAGTGGTTTCTTTACTGAGGATTTTCGTGTACTTATTTTGGGTTCCTGCATTTCATGCTTTGATCTGTTGGATTTGGTTTTTAACTTGTTGGGCTTTTTTTTTGCTGTTTGTAAACTTTTTTTCCCCGTAATGTGGGCTCTGTCACTCATTGGAGATTCAGTTTCCTCTCCTCCCCCATCCTCGTTACTAATGTCTTCATTGGTATTGTCCAAGTCGCTTTGGCCCACTTCGGACGAATACTCTGCTGGATCTATTCAGGAAGTAAGGTCGTCCTTGTTGTTATTGGAAGTGGAAGTAAGAGTAAATATTTCTTTTGGATAATCCAAGGGTTTCATTCCAGTTGGGGGGGCATGTACCAAGGCTATTATGTTTTCTTGCTTATTAGCCATTGCTGGCCTCAAAAATCTGTCTTCTTTGTTGTTGTTACCCAGATTAGCCTCTTCTGGGGCGTGTGAGTCTAAGATAGACTGCCGCGTTCTTTCTGCTAATACTCTAGGCATTGCTGCCTCCAGATTGGAGACATCAACGGTCTCGTCCATCTCTGTTTCATTTTCTTTTTGGGGTTCCGGGCCCCTAGCCCCATGCGATGGCGGCACCGCGTTTATTCCATTCTTACCGTCACGGACCCGCTCCAGCACAGAGTCCTGCTGGGACCGCCCTCCGCCACACCCCGCTGGAAACTCGCTCGCCTCAGCGGTCTGGCCATAGAGCTGGCCGTTTCGATGGAAGGAGAAAAAACCCTGGTTAAAGATATTACGGCCGTCATACTGCCGACAACCGGGGGGGGGGGGGAGGGTTGTCCTGCTGTATTGCATGTTGATCCCATTGGGACACCCAGATTTATGGATTCCGCAATTGCATACTTACCTCCCATGGGTGATGGGGAACTGGAGATTCAGAGGGCTGCTTGCTACTTCTTAGGCGCCATGTAGATAAATCAGCGACAGAGTCCATATCCGTGACGGTGCTTTTCGCGGTCCTCGGATCCTGATTCAGCGTCTCTGCCTTGTCTGATTTCTGTTTCCGCTGGCGGAATTCCATTTTGGTCCTCGGATTTCTCGGCTGCAGCGGACTGCTGCAGACTGTCTCCCACCTCGTCTCACAGCTCCGCTCGCCGCTCCGCTCTCGTGACAGGTTATGTGGGTCCTCCCACAGGATAAACACAGTTGAAAGACTGCAGGGCTGCTAGACTGCTGCAGACTAACTCCCACCTCGTCTGACAGCTCCGCTAGCCGCTCCGCTCTCGTGACAGGTTATGTGGGTCCTCCCACAGGATAAACACAGTTGAAAGACTGCAGGGCTGCTAGACTGCTGCAGACTGTCTCCCACCTCAATGATGAGGGCAGTAAAGCCAAGGTTACATGACTTTATAGCGAAACATGTTATGAAGAAGGCATCATCAAGAAACATTTATAACAAAAAATACATTTCTATTTTGTTTTGGGGGAGTCACCAAACGCCCATTTCCCACTGCTAAAACCAACCCCAACCATGTCCTGTGCAGAGAGAGGGACATGTTTCGGCACACATTTTTTTCTGGTCCTGTGCAGACTTGTGTATTTTCCTTGTACAGAGGGGCAGATGTCTTATGGTTTTGTGAAGAAAGACGAATTGCAGTAAACCACGTTACCTTTTGGGCTTGGGTTCTGTTAAGCGCAGTCTCCACTGGACTAGGAACAGGTTTGTATGTTGAAATGTGAAAGTGTAGCATCTGTGTGAGGTTTTGTAAATGGGGCACATGGTGTTTACAAAGAAGGGTCAGTGTGGTCCTTTCTAGAGGAGGATCCAGATTTTCCATACTAACGTACAGGAAAGTCATGATTCTATTAAAGACACAGAGGCAAAGTATTATGCTTACTCTTTAATTCACAAACTCAAGCAGCAAACACAATCAATAAAGTTTTAACCAACAAACTCAATAAAGAAGTACAATTTCCTTGAACATGAAGTTGAAACTTGAATGCTCACCTGACCTCCAGTCCATGAGAGCCAAAAAGCGCTCCCTCGAAACCATCCCATCACCCATTAAGAAATCAAACTTCCTTCGACTTTCCAAGTAATGCAAACAAGCCACCCTCTTAGCTAAAGCCTCCTCCCTCTCAGACATGATCTCCAAGGCTCAATCCCACTTATGAACTCTTTTCCATGTTACGTGAACTTGAATCTTCCATCACTCCCATTGTCAATTTTGCAAAAGACCACTCTTGGTGCCAAAGTATCTAAGTCGCCATCACCAACAAAATCGACACACTCCAAAATAAAATTGAATCCAAGAGAGCGTCCATCAATGCAAAAACTCACAAGTTGGGTCCAAATCCCCCATCCCTCTGCCCACCACTGTCACTACCTTTAGTTTCATGTCAGTCACAGAAGCAGAAATCTCCTCCCTTACCTCCAGTCTGAAGCTCTCCCTGACATGCCACCCTTATCAAGGACTGTACCACAGCCCTTATCCCCATCATCACTACATTTATCAATTTCTTGTTCGCCAACAGCTCCATCCCACCCAACCTCAAAAAAGCATGGATTTCACCACTCATAAAGAAAACATCTCTTGATCCCACCATTCCCACCAATTACAGGTCCATCACCACAGTCCCTTTCCTGCTTAAAATTCTGGACTGTGCAGCTTACATACAAATACAAGCATCCGAGGAATTTCACAAAATCCTAAGCCTGCGTTAGTCAGGTTTGCATCCAGGACATGGCACCGAATCTGCCCTTGTGGACCTCAAAAACCTGATGGACGACATCTGGCATGCAGTCAACCTCGCCCTCCTCCTACTAGTAGATCTGTTGGAAGCATTTTACCTGGTCAACCACAAGATACTCTTTTGCCACCTCACCACGGGAACGTACCAAAATGTAGCCGCAATTGCTGTGACATTACAAATACTGCACCCTTGCGCAAAACAAAAATCCAGAGCCTCATTACACCGACTAAGGGGAGCGGGGGTGCCTCCCGCTCCACTTAGTGCAATTAGATGGTAGCGAGGGACAATAAAGAAAAAAAGATCCTGCAGTGGCAGTTCCGACCCATGTTTGTGGGAGAGAACTGACGCTGCATGGAGAGAGGAGAGATGTTAAGTGGGTAGGAGGGAGGTGGGCTTGGGGGATGCCAAGCACAGTGATCTATGTGATCACTGGCCCATGCCGTAATGGATGTCAGCATTTTGAAAGTCGACATTATGGCCGGTGCATGGATTTCTCCCCTGTTGCCACCAAATGGATTGCATCCTTCCTTGCAGACATGAAAAGCCCAAGTTTACGCAGGCAGTGCAGCCGCTCACCCTACGCAAGTTACCTGTGCCGTCCCACAATGCTCCTGCATCTCTACTACCTTGTATAATATCTATACAAAACCTCTTTTTGACCACCTTGTCTCCCTGGGTGTCTCATTCACAAGCTATGCAGATGATACTCAGATCGTCATCCCTCTCTCAGGCAACTATGAGCATGACTCCAGCCAGATCACCAGAATATATTACATCATCCACACTAGGCGTCTACCTTGACTCCAGCCTAGCATGTCCCGCCACTTCAGTACTGTTGCCACCTCAGCTGCCTATACTACCAAAGTCCTGACACTTCTAAACACTACCTCTCCTCACAAGACCGTCTGACGATTGCCAGAGCAGTAATAGGATTGCGTCTTGACTACTGTAACTCCCTCCTCGCTGGTACTTCAGAGCGGAACCTAGACAAGTTCCAGACCCTCCAGAACAATGCCATCCTAGCAACCCTGGGCCTCTCCAAACGAGGCAACATCTCCATCCACATAAAAGTGGGCATTGGCACCCCGTCAGGGAAAGGATTAACTTTAAAATACTTTCCATCACTCATCGTTGTCTCTCTAACTCTGCACTGCCTTACCTGTCACAGAGGATATACAAGAACACTTCAACCAAACCGACCAGACACATCTGCAGCCACAGACCTACCACCATGCATTCCAAATGTACCAGAGCCGGGGGCTCTAGCTTCCCAGCCATTGCCTTATGCCTGTTTATTTATTTACTTATTTTTGCATTTGTACAGTACGCTAATCCCAAAGGCATCATGGCACTGGTTACAGAATAAAGATATACATTTCCAACAAGACAGATTATTAAACAAAAGTTAGTTTCAGGACACAACAGATTATTAACCCTCAGGCAGTTCCTTTAAGTGGTGAATAGTAAGTCTTAAGGTGTATTCTGAAGGTTGAGTATGAATGTTCTGATCTAAGGTGGGGCGTGAGGGGAGAGCGTGCCAGTTGTTAGTGGCAGAGACTGGGAAGCTAGATCCTCCAGCTCTGATTCTTCTGAATCTCGGGATGGTCAGCAAGTTGGAATGTGCTGAGCGGGACGGTCTGGATGATTGTGATTTAGAACATTTTAGCGAGCAGTACATCTGAGCTGAGTTGGACAGGCACTTGTGTGTGATGCCTAATGACTTGAAGATAATGCGTTCCCTGATTGGAAGCCACTGAGCATTCCTTCTCACTGCCTAGATATGGTCACGCTTGGAACTGTTAAGAGCTGCTATAAGGACGTTATTCTGAATCATTTGGATTTTTTGATGTTATGAGCGGATGTCCCAGCAAAGAGGGCATTGCAGTAATCAAGCCTCAAAGCAGTCAACGCTCTGGCGATGGTGAGACAGTTTGTTTCAGTCTGGAATGGTGTCCAGGCATAGATTAGTTTAGAGGTATGCACTGCAGAGGAGGAGATTGCATTAACCTGTCTTGAGAGCGAGAGGGTGGCATCCAAGTACACGCAAAGTGTCTTAACGCTGCTAGAGAATTGGATGCAGTCGCCCTTAATGGTAAAATATATGTAGACTTGGCCAAGTTTCTTAAGTGTGGTGTGAGATCAGATTTTTTTTTTTCATTGTTAAGACAGAGATGGTGGGATGCCATCCACATCTGGATAGTGTGGTAGGTGGACATAAAAAAGGTTGTTGGAGTCTGTGGTGTAGTTGCCAAAGAGGGGGAGCAGAACCTGTGTGTCATCCGCATAGTTTTGTAAATAATTCCTTTGTCATCCAGCAGGTCGAATATAGGCTTTGTGAATATATTGTACCGTGTCGAGGAGACACATGAGTCTTGTGGGACACCACATAGTACAGGGGTCGGCAGGGATGCCGCGCTGGAGTAGAACACTCTCATGGTTCTCTCAGAGAGGAAAGAGGAAATCCAAGTAATGGCTTCAGGCGAGAAATGTGCTGCTGAGGCCAGATGTTGACACAGGATTAGGTGATCCAACAGGTAAAATGCTGCCGATAGATCGAGAAGCAAGAGGAGGGCTATCTTGCCAGCATGTTTGATGTCATTGAGTTGAATCTTTAGGTCCAGTAGGGCTGATTTGGTGCCATGGCCTGGGTGGAGAACGGACTGCTGTAGGCTGTGAGACAGGCATGGTATCAAGAGATGAAACGGACAACAGATTTCCAATTCAACAGTCTTTATTAAGTATCAGGATGGTGTAATGCCTAATGTGCCCTATAACTATGGTGGGGACTTTCATACCTAAAGCTAACTAGGAGAAGTATGTGTCTGTAAGTCCATATCAAAGTCCTGTCTGTGTCAAAACCGATGCTTGCCCTCACATCTAGAAATACCCTTGGTGTGGGGTTCTTAGTCAACGAAATAGTTTTCAAAAGTAAACTCTCAGCTATTCTTAGCTTAAAGTACTCACCAATGTTCTGCCATGTCTTGAGGTACCCTTTCCACAAGTTCATTATATGGCAGTTAATACAAAAAGAAGGTCTTGAGGTTCCCTTCCCCAAGACAGCGTTTCTCAGATCCTGTCATGCCTGTCATGGCGCCTTCCCCTGGTTCTGCTTCTTAGCCCACATTGAAGGGGTCAAAAGGACAAAAGGGACACTCTGCGAGTAGATCGTCAGTCAGGCCGGTCTATTCATGATGGCGTCTGTTTGACAGGTTGCCTGGGAAACGGCAACGCAGTGTGTGTACCGTAATCACATTCTATCACATATATGAATGCTTCTGCGGGCGTTCGCTGCTTCTGATTGATGTTCGTGATTGATGTTCGTTTCACCACCAAAGCTGCAGATACTTCTGGTTGCCGGTTCAATTAACTTTCAAGCTGCTTCAGCGTTATTGCTTTACGAGCGGGCAGGTATTCTACAGACCCTTCTCCAGTATCCGGTTAATAACACTGTCTGCTGTTCAGCTTTCCTACTTCTGAGTGGGCAGGTATTCTACGGACCCTCGTGCTGCTACTACAAGGATCCGTCTGTTACTGCATTTGCCTGCTGTGCAACGTTTCTGCCTTTCAAAGCGTGCATGTATTCCTTTACTTATTTACATCCGCAGAATTCCAACTTCTCCGCTTCCTCTTCACTTCCCGGAGGGGACTTGTTGCTTACCTTCAGCATACGAGGATTCCGCATTCCACCTTCTCCGCTTCCTCTTCAATTCCCGGATCCGCATTCCACCTTCTCCGCTTCCTCTTCAATTCCCGGAGGGAATTTGTTTCTGCATATTCAGTGCCGAGAACCGACAATAGTGAAGTGAACTGTTGTCCATTATAGTCCACGTCTCTGATTTAGTTTTGCCACGTTAGCACTTTGGACTCCTCATTGTTGAGACCCTTGAAACACGGAGTACAGACATTGAACACTTTTACGTTTACTCACTCCTGTATTTGTTTCCCTGGATGTGCACCGGACTCTGTGGACGCTCTCCAAAGGTGCACCAACCCGACCCTAGTGCGGCCCTCTTTCCTTTTGGATATTAGTATCCCTACTAACATCCTGTTCCCAAATCGTTGTGGACTTTTGGATCCCTGGATTCATCTCTGGAATCATTTTTCTTTGCTCCACTGAAGACACCCCAGGTTAGTTTCTTTCATCAAAAGTTGATTAACATACTGGGATCAGTTGTGAATAGATACTGAATAGTGTTTTCTTTTGTACAGTTGGTGTTGTTGTACTCTGTGCCCTTTCCATTGATTCATTGCTCTGGCTGTGGAATATAACAGTCAGAGAGGTTAATCAATTGGAAGGTCTTATTCTACTCAAGACCAACAGCCAAGAACCCGTCTTTTCCAAACATAACTCTTTGGATACTTTGAAGTGTCGGATTGGCGTCAGCAGGAAACACTTTGTATCCTTTTTATCAGGTAGGTGTTCCCTATCCACATTACAGAGACCATTGTTGTGACAGATCCTTCGACTCTCAGTATTCCCTTCACCAAGATTTCACTGTAGCACTTATACTGATTTCAAATATTCAATACAAAGAAACAGTAGGTCTACCTGACCCACCTCCAGGCTTGCTTTAGTATTCAATTCACAGTTCTCCGTGGTATATTCACTTTTGATTGTCACCATTTAGGGCTCCCTGGTCTAGGCGCAGTTGTCAGACCACACGGTCCACCCATCACAAGTCACGCAACCAGGAACACTGTGCTTCTCCTTGATGTGCTTTGCAATGTCTTTGATCTTCACAGTGGGGAACTCTCTGGTCTAGGCACAGTTGTCAGACCACAAGGTCCACCCATCACAGGTCGCGCAACATAAGTTCCCATTGGCCTTGTTTAAAACCTTCACAGGCTCTTGTGCTTTGGGATTCTAACTTCTCACATTTATATTCTCTTTGGTTAGTGTAACCCTCTTCTGCATCAGTCTTTCGTTTCACCATAGACTTACTGTTCTTTCTCACATTGGTTAGTTTCAAACTCATGTGTTTGTTCAATTTTCAATCTGCTTTCGTGTCACTCCTAGTGCTTCTTATATACAGTCTGACATTCACTATGTTTGTTTAACTTCAAAGGTTCGTTCGGTATTCCATATGCCGTGGTTTTATCCAATCAGCTTTTTCCATTCAGTTTGGTATTATATATAACGTGGTTTCAGTCAAACCACAATATCCATTCAGTTCGATAGTCAATATAACGTGGTTTCATTCAAACCACAATTTCTATTCAGTTCGGTGTTCAATATAGTTCCCATTTATTTCGGACTGTCATGCGCCCATGCCCCTGGCACCTTTGAGCGCCCTAGTGTTTTGGTACGTGGCTGCAGTCAGGAGGATTTAGACCGCCTACTTCCTGAGTTTGCTGCGTTGAAACTTAGGAGTTTTTCCTCTGTGTTTGGTGCATCGCTAGTTTGCTCTTTCTGGCTTTGCCAAGCCCGCTATTCTTGCCCTTCACTACCTCTGCAGAATTTCTCTCCGGTTTCACCTGGCTCTCTGTTTCCTCTGTTCTTTTGTGTCCGCTGACACTTCCACCTGGTTCACGGCTTCCCGTGTCTCGTAGAGCTCTCTTTTGTCCTTTGTGTTTCCTCTGGCTCTCTGTCTTCCTACTTACCTTCGCTCGCATTGCTCCCTTTCTTGGTTTCACATCAATTCTGCATCTGTCTTCACCCCATTTGACTGCGCTCTTCTTTGTTTGCAGTCCAGCAGCTTTCTTTCTTCCTGCATTTCTCTTGGACTCCTGTTGCCCGCTGTGGGTACGGATCATTTGTGCTCTCATCTTGGATCCGGCGAATACAACCCTTCTCGGCTACACAACGATACGATCCTTCCTATCCTGAGCACTTCTCTGCATACGCTGAAGTTCTGAAAGGATGCGGACCATGTCACTTCTGCTTCAAAGCTGTTTGGCAGCTCCAGCTGCCGGCCGGTCCTGCAACCACCACGCAACTCGCTTGCTCCAGGTCTTGCTGGTGGTCCTCCAGGATCGTTGGCCACCATTCAGTCCTCCTGGTCTCATTCGACCACATAATTTCTCCCCCCTCTGCTTGTGTGCATCTCCTCCCTTTATACAACTGAGCCCTATTAAGGGGCCTCAGGTGTGAGTCGTTGGCTTGTCTTGCCTGACCATAATGAACCCAGTCAATGGGACATTCGTGACCTTCAGTATTGAGTGCCTTCATACCCCACTTCTTTGTCCCAGTAGTAGAGTGGTGTTTTTAATAGGAAGTGTGCATTACTCGTAGTTGCTTCATCCTCTTCTCAGTACATGGTGGCTACTCACAGGGAAAAACAGGACATGCATGGAAGTAGCCCATAAAGGCTGAGGGAAGGGAGTGTAAATCAGTATTAGGAAAGGGGGGATACCATGTGTCGCCATCCGGCACCCTCTCCCCAATCCCCAAAGAGTCTCTACCCAGTCTCCTCGCTTGTCCGCCCACAGGGTTGGGATCCAAAAGTGATGGCCCTTCCCTGGCCACCTGAGCAGAAGATCCCTGGGGAGTGGTTGTGAGAGTACCTTGAGGGTTCTCTCGTAGCCGTCCCTATGAGGGTTGGACCGTGATGCTTCCCAGGTGAACCGCAAGAGAAAGTCCACGTTCCCTTGCTCTCGTCCTTTCCGATGTTCCACTGAGAAGCAGTATGGTTTTAGCTCCAGAAACCGCTGCATAAGCCTAGGGTTTGACTCCTTTCTTTGGCTAATCCAGAGTAATGGAGAGTGGTCTGTAATAAGTCTGAATCTCCACCCCAGTAAGTAGTATTCAAGATGTGATATCGCCCATTTTATGGCCAGAGCTTCCAGTTCGATAACTGAGTAATTCTTCGCTCTGGGAACAATTTCCGACTGATGTACAGAATCGGATGTTCCAGGCCATCATGATTTTACATAGGGGTTGTTTAACATAGGGGTTGTTTAACGTATTATAGAAGATTTCATCTTCCTCATCCCATTTGACTCTTTGGGGCTCTGTGCCTTTTAGTTTATCCGTAAGCCTGGTGGTCTTATCAGAAAAATCTGGGATAAACCTGTGGTAATACCATATTAGCCACAGGAGATCTCGTAAATCCTGTTTAGTTTTTGGTGTAGGGGTTTCAAGGACAGATCTTACTTTTTAATGTTGAGGTTGTACACTACCATTACCTACAAAGAATCTGAGGTATTTAACAGAAGACTGGGCTAGTTTACACTTCTTACGGTTGGCAGTTAACCTGGCTTTCCTTAGAGCTCATGACTATATAGATGCTATAGGTGGTCTTCCCATGTTCTACTATGGATTACAATGTCGTCAATGTATGCTCCTCAAAAATCTGAGTACGGTTTTAAAATTCGGTCCATCTGTCTCTGGAATTTTGCAGGAGCCCCATGTAATCCAAAGGGCAGGACTTTAAAATGGAATAGTGCTATCGGCGTGGCAAATGCAGTCTTCTCTTTGTCAGGTCCAAATAGTGGAACCTGCTAATACCCTTTGATGAGATTTAGGGTTGACAAGTAGCTGGCGCTCTCAGATCCCAACCCTGGGGGTGGACGAGCGAGGGAGTATCACCTGGGTCGGAGAGCCCGGGAGTATGTTTTTGAAAATGCCCCAGATGAGATGCGGTATCATTCCAAAGAAAGAGACAAGGTCTTTGAAGCTTTTCTAGGCTTTACCAATGCAACCTCTCTTTCACCAAATAAACCTCCTTTGCCAAACTCCAACAACCTCTCTGCATATGGTCAATCTATTAGGAACCCGAATACTTCCAACCATTCTTCTCCACATCCCTATGATTATTCTTTCCCGAACACCTGGTCTACCATCACAAAACACTACCATTCCAACAATCCCCTCTGTTCCTTTCACGACAATAATCCCAGTCAATCCCACATATTTCACAAACCCTACCAAACCCATCCTTTTAAGTTTACCAACCCTCTGTGAGAAACCTGAAGGTGTCTCCCTAGCTAAACCCAGGGGATCTATCATCCAGGTGGCCAGGACACAGCCATTGCTATTGAATCCAGCTCCTGGGGGTGGACTGGCGAGGGAGGATCACCTGGTTGGGGGGTGCTCGGGGAGTGGGACACCGACAGGTGGGACGCGATATCCCCCTACCTTTAACACCTTTTCCCATCCTCTTTCGTAAGACATCCAAAAACACTGCCCCCCTTTTCGGAATGGGACACTTTTGCACAAAGACAATGGTCTAACACCAGTGGCGTTTACCTGCCATGTCCCAATACAAGGATCAGGCAAAGTCAGGCAATTGACGAGAATCACACACACATACCTGGTAGCCCTTAAAAGGATAAAAGGTGGAGCAAGAGAACACAGTATGAGCAAGGCAGTCCACATGTGTCAAAGTCTGTGGTACCTCCCCGTTCTCTCTCCTCACCTGAATCATCTTCTAGGATTTCAAATACCTTTTTCTTTCGGTTCCTTTTAGTTTCTTTTGTCTTTCTTTCCTTTTTGTCATGCAAGTAAGGGCAACTCCCTCGGAGGCCACCTTGACCTGCTGGGAAACAGGATCAGTGGGGACCCCAAGGAGCAAGCCCCCAAAAACGTCCAGGGAAAAAGCTGATGTGGCAGAAAAAATCCTCGGTGTGACAACAGTTCTGGGTTGACAGCAGAGGTGATGCCTTTGATGTTTGAATTTTTAAGGACCAGGAGAGAAAGGTAGCTTCCCTCTTCCCACAGTAGAGATTCCTCCAAAGTTCACCACTGAAACACTGTGGCAAGGGAATAGTCTCCAGTCCTTTGACAGAAGTGAATACAGCCGTGCCAAAATCTCCCTTTAAGAATATTGTCGCAGGTGTAGGATCAACAATATACAGGACACAGGAAGTTGATAGCAGGAAGGTCAAGAATTGATGAGGGTACGGAGGTGAGTACGATGAAAAGGTACCTTGAAGAAAGAAGAACGGATAGATGGAACCAACAGGATAAAGGTGAGATTGCTACAAAAACGTGATATCTAATCACCGTAAAGAAGATGACAGAAAATGTAGGAACTGGAGTCAAGTATATCACAGGTAAGAAAAAATAGGGATAGATAGAGATGGCGTAGGCACCGTGATGAATGTAGAAATGAGTATATAGCTACGGTCCTTGACCAGAAAGAAATAATAACCCAGAAAGAAGTCAGGTAGAAGATAGACAAAACCCGGAAGTACTGCAGAACCGGTACACTTACGAAACAAAAGTAGAAAGGCACAGATAGGAATCGAAGGAACAGAAAGCAACAGGTTAAGGAATGAGAACTGAAGTAGATGAAGAAGTGAAGCAGACAGAGAGAAAGCAGAGTGATTATAAGCAAGTGAGCCGAAGTAAAAGCGCTAGCATGAACAAGACGCACAAGCAGTGTGGGTCCTTAGACGAACACAACGCAAAGAGTATCCGGAAGTAACGTCCTATAAACTTGCGGCGGCCATCTTAGGGGTAAACTAGACCGATGCAGCCGGTTAGAGCGAACAATACCCCCCAGCCTCCACTGATGCCAACGCTTCCAGGTACGAAGCGTGACAGTATGCCCCCTTCTTAAACCAGCAACACCTGCATTAGCGGGGTACAGAGCATGGAAACGTTGCATGAGACTGGGGGCATGAATGTTGCGGGCAGGTTCCCAGGTCCTCTCGGAAGACGAATAGCCCTTCCAATGTACAACTTATTGGATTCCACCTCTCCTATATCTTGAATCCACCAACCTATCCACCTCATATTCATCAGGATCTTGAACACTTGGTTGTCTTACTGGGGTTATACTTCTCCTAAAAGAAGCCTAGAGAAGAGACTTATGAAAAACGGGGTGTACCTTCTTAAGGGAAGGAGGTAGTTTCAATTTGAAGGCCACCAGGTAGATCTTGGAGATCACAGAGAATGGGCCAATGTACCTGGGGGAAAACTTTCCCCTGCAAACCCAACGAGGCAGAAATTTAGTAGCCAACCAAACCGAAGTCCCAACCTTCCAAACAGGATTCGGTCGACGGTACTGATCAGCTTGTCTTTTGTAAGACCGGCGACTGTCCTCGAGGGATCTCAGGGCATCCCTGTGAACTTGTCTGAGAGAGGTTATCAGGTTGTCCACTGAAGGAGAGTTGGTGGGAGGGAATCCACCCCAGGGCAAATGTTGGGGATCAAACCCATAGGTGCACAAGAACGGACTCATGTCAATGGCGGTATGTTTAGCATTGTTATAAGAAAATTCTGCCATAGGAAGGTATGTAGTCCAGTCATCCTGCTCCACATTGCAAAACAACGAAGATATTGCTCCAGTGTAGCATTTAATCACTCTGTTTGCCCATTAGTCTGGGGGTGATGTCCCAACGAGAGTGCCCTATGTATGCCCATCTGTTCACTGAGAGAAGCCCAGAACTTGGAAGTGAACTGTACCGCTCAATCAGATGCTACAGTGTGGGGAATACCATGCAATCAAACCACATCCCTGAGAAAAATCCTGGCCGTCTCAAGTGCCGAGGAAACTCCAGTTAATGCAGCAAAATGTGCCAATTTACTGTAGGTATCCACTGTCACCATTATGGCAGTATGGTGATTGGAAACAGGTAAGTCCACAATAAAATCCATCGATATCTGTTCCCAGGGCCTAGACGGCAAATCCTTCTGTTGAAGTAGACCTAGTGGCCTTTGTCTGGACCCCTTACTCGAGGCACAGATGGGACAGGTCTTGACATACAACTTGGCATCCTTTTGCATGGTAGGCCACCAGAATTGCCTAGAGAGCAGTTTCACAGTAGCATTTTGTCCCTTGTGTCCGGACATGTCGTGACACCATTGGAGTGCCTGTGCTTGTAATGCAGGGGATGGCAAAAAGAGTGCTCCCTTATGTACCATGAAACCGTTCTCAAGTGCAGTCAACTCCTTGGGGAAATCATTCTTCTTCATTCTCTTGGTGGCTTCTCGTATATCCTTAAGGAATGGAAACACAGCATCCAAAAACCTTGGATTAGGTAAAAGAGGTTTGTTGTCACTATACGTGCCAGACCAATCTCCTAGACTTCTGGATAATGAGCCTGCAACAACATTTTTGTAACCTGGAACATAGGTGATATTGAAATCAAAATGTGAGAAATAGTATGCCCACCGAGCATGGCGAGAATTCTTGCACTCCATTTATTGAAGCACCTTTAGATTGAGGTGGTCAGTTCACCAGGAATGGATGAGTGGCACCTTGGAGAAGATGACGCCATTCCTTGCAAGCTTGGCAAATGGCTTAAAGTTCTCTTTCTAGAACTGAGTAGTTCCTTTCCCTGATGGTTAAAGTGCGGGAGTAGTAAGGGATTGGATGTTCTGTTCCATCCTTCTCTTGAATCAACACTGCCCCAAGGGCGCCTCCAGAAGCATCTGCCTCTAAAATGAAAGGTTGTGTTTGATCAGGCTGTATTAATATAGGAGTTGTGGTGAATAACCTCTTCAACTTCTGGAAGGCTTCTTGTGCTGCAGTAGAAAACAAAAACGGAACACCCTTCTCAAGTAAGGAGGTTATAGGCAAGATGATATCAGAGAAATTAGAGATAAATCCACTATAAAAATTTGCCAATCCCAAGAATTTCTGAACTTCTTTCACTGTTGTGGGTTGTTTCCATTCCAAAATGGCCTTTACTTTGTCCGGATCCATTTGGACACCTTCAGAGGTTAATATAAACCCTAAGTAAGAAACCTAAGGAGCCTCAAAAGTACATTTCTCTGGTTTAGCATATAATTGGTTGGCTTGAAGTCTGCATAACACCTCTCTCACATGTTTGCGATGCTCTACCAATGTAGCCGAGAATATCAAGATATCGTCCAAGTACACTAGCATGGACAAAAACAATAGATCAGCGAATATCTTGTCCACAAACCTTTAGAAGACTGCAGGGGCATTTACCAGCCCGAATGGCATAACCCTATATTCGTAGAGACTCAATGGCGTTTGAAAGGTGGTCTTTGCCATTCATCGTCTTTTTTTAATTTGCAGCAAGTGGTAGGCTCCACGGAGGTCCAGCTTAGTGAAGAATCGAGCTCCATGGACCACCTCAAGTATGTCCCGGATGAGAGGCATTGGGTATCGGTCTCTAATGGTATAATAATTAAGACCCCTGTAATCAATACAGGGTCTTAATTCAGAAGACCCCTTTTTGAAAATGAAGAACAAGGATGCCCCTCCTGGGGACTTGGACTCTTGAATCAGACTATTATGTAAGTTGGCATCCAGATACTCCCTGAGTGCCTGTTTCTCCGGAACGGAGAGAGGAAACATCTGTCCGAACAGAATTTGAGCCCCTTCTTGGAGTTTGATACCGCAGTCTTCTAGTCTGTGTGGAGGTAACAACCGAGGGAGTCTGTCTTCAAAAACCTCTTGATATTCCTGATATTGTCTTGGTATTAAAGACACTGATACTTTGGTCGGCGTGATTTTTTCACTTGTCTGGGAGTAAGTCTCTGGAGTTGTGAGGCAAAACTGGGAGCAGCAGGTGGAGGCAAAGCGAAGAGTATTGGCCTTCCAATCTATTTTGGGATAATGTTGTCTCAACCATGGTATTCCCAATATGACTGGGAAGTGTGCAGCTCGGATTATGTCAAATGGTATTTGCTCAGTGTGACTGCCCAACGTTACCTGGATGGGAAGAGTCTCCATAACTATGGGGCCGGAAGATAAGGGTGTACCATCTACCCCTTCCACCGGAATAGGTTTCTTCTTCTCTCTGAGTGAAATCATGTTGTTCTTGGCCCAAGTGACATCCATGAAGTTTCCAGCCGCTCCACAGTCCATCATGGCATGTGTCTTGAGACTCGGTTGAGGGGAAACCTTCAACTGTATTGAAAACACCATTAGACGATTGTCTTCTTCCTCTTCTAGTGATCTGGTGTGGTCACAGGGGCTGGCTCGGGTGTCTTCTCGACGGACTACGTGTTGACTCAGAACAACGTTCTGATCCTTAAGTGTCTGTACTTCCAAACAAAGCCCCTGAATTGCATTAGCTAATTCCTGGTATTGCTCCAGGGAAGCCATGGGAATAGTTGGGTGTGTATACTGTCAAAGTCCGTGGTACCTCCTTGTTCCCTCTCCTCACCTGAATCTTCTTCTAAGATGTCCAGTAACCTTTTCTTTCGGTTCCTTTTAGTTTCTTTTGTCTTTCTTTCCTTTTTCTCGTGCAAGTAAGGGCAAGCTCCCACTGAGGCCAACTTGACCTGCAGGGAAACAGGATCAGGGAGGACCCCAACGAGAAAGCCCCCAAAAACATCCAGGGAAAAAGCCGATGTGGCAGAAAAAACCCTGGGTGTGACAACAGTTCTGGGGATGCCTTTGATGTTTGAATTCTTAAGGACCAGGAGAGAAAGGTAGCTTCCCTCTTCCCACAGTAGAGATTCCTCCAAAGTTCACCACTGAAACACTGTGGCAAGGGAATAGTCTCCAGTCCTTTGACAGAAGTGAATACAGCCGTGCCAAAATCTTCCTTTAAGAATATTGTCGCAACAGGATAAAGGCGAGATCGCTACAAAAACACGATATTTAATCACCGTAAAGAAGATGACAGAAAGCGTAGGAACTGGAGTCAAGTATATTTTATATAAGAAAAAATAGGGATAGATAGAGATAGAGATGGCGTAAGCACCGTGATGAAAGTAGAAATTAGTATATAGCTACGGTCCACAACCGGAAAGAAATAATAACCCAGAAAGAAGTCAGGTAGAAGATAGACAGAACCCGGAAGTACCGCAGAGCCGGTAAACATACGAAACAAAAGTAAAAAGGCACAGATAGGAATCGAAGGAAAAGAAAGCAACAGGTTAAGGAATGAGGACTGAAGTAGATGAAGAAGTGAAGCGGACAGAGAGAAAGTAGAGTAATTATAAGGAAGCGAGCCGAAGCAAATGCACGCAGAAGACGCACAAGCAGTGAGGGTCCTTAGAAGGATACAATGTGAAGCGCATCCGGAAGTAACCGCCTATAAACTTGCGGCGGCCATTTTAGGGGTAAACTAGACTGCTGCAGCTGGTTAGAGCGAACAATAACCCCCAGCCTCCACTGATGCCAACGCTTCCAGGGACGAAGCGTGACAGCATGACGAGACAGCTATCCTGATCCAGCAGTTCAAGAGGAGGAGAAAGGCAGCGAATATCGAGAGGCAAACAAGGAGAGATACGACCTTGCCCTTTTTGATGCAGACCCACAAAACCTCTGCAGCAGGAATCGTAAGACCGAGGACAATATCCCAAGTGTGCTGCAACAGATGTTGACGATTAACAGAGCGTATCAACGCTGATAAGCTGGAGCGAGGGAACCTCCTGCTACCATGGTACCGACCTTGACTCCAGTTACGAGGAAATCCAAGCGGTTCATCACAGCCGGTGAGTCGAGGGGAGAGCAGATACGACCCGGGCTGTGGTGAATGAAAGTCGCAAAGGTGCAAATTGAACTAAGTTTAAAGAACTGTCAAAGTGTTAAGCGACCAGCTGCAGAGGGAGCCGGCAACCCGTGGGTGCTAACTCGAGAGACTCAGGTCGATCCCCATCTGAGTAAAACTACAGATACCAGTAGGCAGGAGAGCTGCCAAGATAGGTCAAAGTGGTCACACAGGAGGTCAAGCAAAATCCCTGTACACTCGAAAGCCTTTGACCTAAGAATTGAGAGCAAGGGAAGTGAATCCCGTAAACATTGAAAGCAAATGTGAATGTGAAGTTGGCAAGTGTGAACCCGGGGGGTGGGGAGTGCTTTTGTGCGGGTTGCCAACATGGCGGATCATGCCTGAGCTCTGCATTGAGTGGGGGACCTGTGCTTATTTTCAAGCTGTTGACGTGGACTTATGTGGCTGGGAAGTTGGGACCAGAGAGACAAAGGGTGCGTACACATCTGGTGAAAGTGCTGCGAGGTTTGGTGCATCAGAAGCCGAGATCAGCACCGTGTAACAGACGCCGTTGTGAGGAGCACTGTAATCTGCATGGGAGAGCCGCGGGCGAGCACCGGACGTCAAGTAGTGGTTCCAATGCGAGTTATTCCCCCTGACTTGAGACTCATGGCATTTTTGGAGGATCAAAGTAAGTGAGCTTCCTGAGGCCGCTCCATACACACACACGCCTGTGTGACACACAGTGTCCTCCCAGCAGCGGATCCTTCATCGACTTGGAGGCTCTCCTTGGGGATAGCTTACATTGATTATGTGGTGTGCGGCAAATTCACCGAATGACTGCCCCTCCTTGGCCACAGCCGGGAGCCTCGGTCTCATTGCAGCGCAGCGCTCCAAAGGAAGGGGACAAGAGAAAGTAAAAAGAAAAGACTGCACATTAGCGTCCTACACGTGTGTGGTGCAACTCACCTGTTTTGGGTCCTCTCTACTGGTTTGGGGCGCTGGCACAGCGGGGCACGTGAGGCGCAACTCTCTCACTTGGGGCTCCATCTCTTGTCCTCTACTACTAAGCTGGCACTCTGATACGGGATCCTCCAGCTTACCAGACCCGCGCAGCAAGGTCTATTGACTACTGCACCACCATATTGTTCTCACGGCGATTGGCCTCACATATCAGGTCATTTGCTCTTCATAATAGCAACCAGACAGGCCAATTAGCAGGATTAAGGCCCCCCAATGGGCCTGAACAGTTGAACCCTCTCCTACTCCAAGCAGAGGCCAAGCAGGAACCATCGCTTGCAGATTTATACTATAACTGTCATAAAACGCACCGCTGGTGCCATGATGAAGGACACTTAAGCAGCTCGATTGATCAATTTACAACGCCCACCGCTAAATCTAGAGAAATGGCAGGAGAGGGCCCCAGCAGTTCGGCAGTTACAGGCAGGCCTCAAGCCCCTGTGCCTATAGACTTGCAGAGCGTTATGGACTCAATGCAGCATGGGTTTGCAGCGATAAATAATAAACTGGATGGAATTACGGCACATGTTACTTCAATCCATAATCAGCTTGAAAAGACGACTTAACGCATAACGGGGGCCGAGTCTCGCTTCAGTGGTACAGAGGACGCTGTAACAGCACTACAGGGCAACGTTACAATCTTGACCTAGGATATGAGTGTTGTGAAAGCGAGGTGCGAAGACCTTGAAGCAAGATCACGCCGTAACAACGTACGGATCATCAGGGTGCCTTGGAGGCTCTCCTTGGGGATAGCTTATATTGATTGTGTGGTGTGCGGCAATTCACCGAATGACTGCCCCTCCTTGGCCACAGCCGGGAGCCTCGGTCTCATTGCAGCGCAGCGCTCCAAAGGAAGGGGACAAGAGAAAGTAAAAAGAAAAGACTGCACATTAGCGTCCTACACGTGTGTGGTGCAACTCACCTGTTTTGGGTCCTCTCTACTGGTTGGGGCGCTGGCACAGCGGGGCACGTGAGGCGCAACTCTCTCACTTGGGGCTCCATCTCTTGTCCTCTACTACTAAGCTGGCACTCTGATACGGGATCCTCCAGCTTACCAGAGCCCGCGCAGCAAGGTCTATTGACTACTGCACCACCATATTGTTCTCACGGCGATTGGCCTCACATATCAGGTCATTTGCTCTTCATAATAGCAACCAGACAGGCCAATTAGCAGGATTAAGGCCCCCCCAATGGGCCTGAACAGTTGAACCCTCTCCTACTCCAAGCAGAGGCCAAGCAGGAACCATCGCTTGCAGATTTATACTATAACTGTCATAAAACGCACCGCTGGTGCCATGATGAAGGACACTTAAGCTCCCGGCTGTGGCCAAGGAGGGGCAGTCATTCGGTGAATTTGCCGCACACCACACAATCAATATAAGCTATCCCCAAGGAGAGCCTCCAAGGCACCCTGATGATCCGTACGTTGTTACGGCGTGATCTTGCTTCAAGGTCTTCGCACCTCGCTTTCACAACACTCATATCCTAGGTCAAGATTGTAACGTTGCCCTGTAGTGCTGTTACAGCGTCCTCTGTACCACTGAAGCGAGACTCGGCCTCCGTTATGCGTTAAGTCGTCTTTTCAAGCTGATTATGGATTGAAGTAACATGTGCCGTAATTCCATCCAGAGCGTTATGGACTCAATGCAGCATGGGTTTGCAGCGATAAATAACAAACTGGATGGAATTACGGCACATGTTACTTCAATCCATAATCAGTTTGAAAAGACGACTTAACGCATAACGGAGGCCGAGTCTCGCTTCAGTGGTACAGAGGACGCTGTAACAGCACTACAGGGCAACGTTACAATCTTGACCTAGGATATGAGTGTTGTGAAAGCGAGGTGCGAAGACCTTGAAGCAAGATCACGCCGTAACAACGTACGGATCATCAGGGTGCCTTGGAGGCTCTCCTTGGGGATAGCTTATATTGATTGTGTGGTGTGCGGCAAATTCACCGAATGACTGCCCCTCCTTGGCCACAGCCGGGAGCCTCGGTCTCATTGCAGCGCAGCGCTCCAAAGGAAGGGGACAAGAGAAAGTAAAAAGAAAAGACTGCACATTAGCGTCCTACACGTGTGTGGTGCAACTCACCTGTTTTGGGTCCTCTCTACTGGTTTGGGGCGCTGGCACAGCGGGGCACGTGAGGCGCAACTCTCTCACTTGGGGCTCCATCTCTTGTCCTCTACTACTAAGCTGGCACTCTGATACGGGATCCTCCAGCTTACCAGAGCCCGCGCAGCAAGGTCTATTGACTACTGCACCACCATATTGTTCTCACGGCGATTGGCCTCACATATCAGGTCATTTGCTCTTCATAATAGCAACCAGACAGGCCAATTAGCAGGATTAAGGCCCCCCCAATGGGCCTGAACAGTTGAACCCTCTCCTACTCCAAGCAGAGGCCAAGCAGGAACCATCGCTTGCAGATTTATACTATAACTGTCATAAAACGCACCGCTGGTGCCATGATGAAGGACACTTAAGCAGCTCGATTGATCAATTTACAACGCCCACCGCTAAATCTAGAGAAATGGCAGGAGAGGGCCCCAGCAGTTCGGCAGTTACAGGCAGGCCTCAAGCCCCTGTGCCTATAGACTTGCAGAGCGTTATGGACTCAATGCAGCATGGGTTTGCAGCGATAAATAATAAACTGGATGGAATTACGGCACATGTTACTTCAATCCATAATCAGCTTGAAAAGACGACTTAACGCATAACGGGCCGAGTCTCGCTTCAGTGGTACAGAGGACGCTGTAACAGCACTACAGGGCAACGTTACAATCTTGACCTAGGATATGAGTGTTGTGAAAGCGAGGTGCGAAGACCTTGAAGCAAGATCACGCCGTAACAACGTACGGATCATCAGGGTGCCTTGGAGGCTCTCCTTGGGGATAGCTTATATTGATTGTGTGGTGTGCGGCAAATTCACCGAATGACTGCCCCTCCTTGGCCACAGCCGGGAGCCTCGGTCTCATTGCAGCGCAGCGCTCCAAAGGAAGGGGACAAGAGAAAGTAAAAAGAAAAGACTGCACATTAGCGTCCTACACGTGTGTGGTGCAACTCACCTGTTTTGGGTCCTCTCTACTGGTTTGGGGCGCTGGCACAGCGGGGCACGTGAGGCGCAACTCTCTCACTTGGGGCTCCATCTCTTGTCCTCTACTACTAAGCTGGCACTCTGATACGGGATCCTCCAGCTTACCAGAGCCCGCGCAGCAAGGTCTATTGACTACTGCACCACCATATTGTTCTCACGGCGATTGGCCTCACATATCAGGTCATTTGCTCTTCATAATAGCAACCAGACAGGCCAATTAGCAGGATTAAGGCCCCCCCAATGGGCCTGAACAGTTGAACCCTCTCCTACTCCAAGCAGAGGCCAAGCAGGAACCATCGCTTGCAGATTTATACTATAACTGTCATAAAACGCACCGCTGGTGCCATGATGAAGGACACTTAAGCTCCCGGCTGTGGCCAAGGAGGGGCAGTCATTCGGTGAATTTGCCGCACACCACACAATCAATATAAGCTATCCCCAAGGAGAGCCTCCAAGGCACCCTGATGATCCGTACGTTGTTACGGCGTGATCTTGCTTCAAGGTCTTCGCACCTCGCTTTCACAACACTCATATCCTAGGTCAAGATTGTAACGTTGCCCTGTAGTGCTGTTACAGCGTCCTCTGTACCACTGAAGCGAGACTCGCCTCCGTTATGCGTTAAGTCGTCTTTTCAAGCTGATTATGGATTGAAGTAACATGTGCCGTAATTCCATCCAGAGCGTTATGGACTCAATGCAGCATGGGTTTGCAGCGATAAATAACAAACTGGATGGAATTACGGCACATGTTACTTCAATCCATAATCAGTTTGAAAAGACGACTTAACGCATAACGGAGGCCGAGTCTCGCTTCAGTGGTACAGAGGACGCTGTAACAGCACTACAGGGCAACGTTACAATCTTGACCTAGGATATGAGTGTTGTGAAAGCGAGGTGCGAAGACCTTGAAGCAAGATCACGCCGTAACAACGTACGGATCATCAGGGTGCCTGAGGAGGCACTCACAGGCACCATGGAGACAGCTGTGGAAGGTTTCCTGAAGGAAATCCTTGGTGACCCTGGCGCGTCCCTGCTTTTTGTGGTTCAGTGTGCGCACTGGGCTCTAGCAGCAAAACCCAAGCCCGGTTGAAATACGAGGCCGATAATAGCCTGTTTGCTGAATTATCGTGACAGAGACCTGGCTCTGCGAGCTGAATGCGAGAAACAGGAGCTAAAGCTATGATCCAACACAATGCGTATTTTCCCGGACTACACCTTAGCTGTGCAACAGCAGTGGTGCACCTTTGGTGGAGTCAAAATGCTTCTCAGAGAATGATGTATTGTCTATGCCATGCTTTACCCAGCCAGGCTTCGTATACAGTATAAAAACAAGACTCACTTCTTTACGTTCCCAGAAGAAGCCACAATGTTTATAGAAACACACATACCACTCCCGACGTCAAGTGACCCTACAGAGATCTGACAGTTCATTGTGTAGGGGTCCCCCGCTTTGTTTCTGTTAAGATGTGTTGATGGTAACCCTTTAGTAATTTCCACCTTAAAATGATCTTTACTCGGTCATATATAAGGTCCTCCACTCACAGCGGAGACTCTCGCCACCCGATGTGAGTGCATACAGTTGATAGTTTAGGTGGGGTTGTAGTGGGTAATGAGGGGGGGGAAGATGCATAGTCAAAGTTTGGGGTACTATGAGGGAGGATGGAGGGTGCTTCTGGGGAGTAAAAGTTACAAAATGCACATGGTGTATAGATTACGATTGATGACTACATGGTATGGTGCAAAGTCACGTATGGCCACAACCTTGGGTATAGGATGACTATGACAGGGAATGGTATCTCCGCTGTTAAGTAATTAAGTTGGAACGTGCGGGTCTTGGGGTCGCCGATTAAAACACCGAAAGTTGTCTATGCTAATAGACTGGGGGGTCAAGATTTTATATCTCTGGGAAACCCATATGCTAGACCATCAGGTTCACCGTGTGGCACCGGGTTGGCGCGACCAGAAATATTATACATCATACTCCACCAGAGCACAGGGCGTTACGATACTAATTCATCACTCTCTCTCGTTCTTACACTATAAGGCTGTAAGTGATGAATATGGCAGTTATGTGTTCGTGCACGGCAGACTGGGGGACCACAAGGTTTTGTTTCTTAATGTCTTTGGCCCTTAATGTATATGGCCCTATATCCAGGTTTTTACTGTGATATGTTTCAAGAGTGTGCAAAGTATCCTGCAGCGTTAGTTATTTGTGGGGACGATTTCAATACCTTACTTAATGTGCAGCTTGACCATACATCTGCGTCGGTCAGGTCACCGACTAATGCTGCTCGTACTATCCTAGCTCAAACTGAGGAGATGGGCCTTAAAGATGCATGAATGGTATTGAATGGTACTAAACGTGATTAGTCACACCGAAAAAACACACAGCTTGTCGAGTGCACAGTGCATCAGAGACGAGTTGGAAAACCCAGTCAGAGTAACTTGCCCTTTTGTAATCTATCTCCACTCGACAAGCTGTGTGTTTTTTCAGTGTGACTACGAATTTGGGCACAGTTGGCAATCCCATAAACAGTCCCTTGTGTTTTGTTTAGTACTAAACGTGATTACACATTTTATTCATCTGTAGATGATATGCACGCGTCGACTTATGGATAGTTGCTCACAGGATACTGAACTGGGTTTCTGACAGCCAGATACTCCCCAGAACGCTGTCAGGCCACTCTCCGATCTTACTAGTGCTACATATCCCTGGGCGGGTGGAAATTAGAACGCAATGGAGCTTTAAAGCGACAGCCCTGGAGGATCTAGCATTGCGATTGAATATAAAGGAGCACATAGCTAACTAAATGTGAAAACAACATAGGATCTTCACCACACAAGCAATGCTTTGGCAGGCGTTTAAGGCTTACATAAGAGGCATCGCCATTCTCCACATAACACTGGGTGTTGCGTGACATCAGGGGTAAATTGAAGAGAAGGGAAGCCACATTGAAACAATTGCAACAGCAGGACATGTGGGGCTTGTCTTCGGCCACCAGTTTCGAAATGAAAACCGCTCTGGATAAGTACTGTGAAATAGTAAATATGGTACTGTGCTATTTCGACATGCCAGCTGCGGCACGGCGCTATGGGGAAGCGAATAGGCCTGGGAATTTATTAGGGCACACAGTCCAATCGGATAAAGGCAGTTCTGATATTCCATGTATTGTGCGACTTGACGGAACTGAGGCCAATATCGACATAGATATTAATGGGGTATTTTATGACTATTACACAGCATTATATACTCCGAAAGGGGGAGCCTCTGTGGCAGAAATAGATGAGTCTTGGTGAGGATCCCCACCACCCTTCTGTCGTCAGAAGCGTGTAACTCATTAGGAGAGCCTATTAGTGTAGTGGAGGTTAAAAAGCCATAAAAGATCTCCCGAAGTGGAAAGCACCGGGATCGGATGGGCTGAGCGCAGAATTTTATAAGGAGTTTGTAGATGAGCTAGCTCCCTATCTCATGCAGGTCTGATGAAGGACGGAAACCTTGGAAGCAGGGTCCCTCGCGGAGTCAATGCGCGAAGCTATCATGATTTTACTGCTTAAATCGGGCAAAGATTCCAATGAGTGAGGGTCATATAGGCCTTAGTCACTAGTAAACACTGATGCCAAAATATTCACAAAAATTCTTGCTTCTCGACTGACCGCTTTGATGCCACATATGGTACATGAGGAACTGGCAGGCTTTATTCCAGGAAGGTCGACGGCTTTGAACCTACGTTAGATGTATAATATAATTTCACAAGACAGTCCAGCGATTGCAATTTCATTGGACATGCAGAAAGCATTCAACACAGTGTATTACCACTTCCTTTTTAGAATTTTAGACAATTATGGGTTTGGCCCTAATTTTATCAAATGGGTTAGAATATTGTAGTCCCAACCTTATGGGGATATTTATAGATCAAGATTGGGTCACTAAGCACCACATTCCATTTGAAACACGAGGCATCAAACAACCTCTAGAGTCTATCGATGGAAGACCTCTCTCTTCAGGACCCATAACCCTGCAAACCATGGAGTTGCAGCTCTCGATAAATCACCATCGAGAGGTGATCAAATTTGACATCATAAAGTCTGCTCATTACCCAATGGTACTGGGAATGCCATGGTTACAAAGTCACAACCTGTCATGATGCCTACTCCCGGGAAGCCAGTTCACGACCAGCGTCCCCGAAAGCAGACATCATGTCCCCAGGGAGGGACCCAGCAACCCCTTATAGGGGCTCTTTGGACATTGTCCTGGCGCCTTTGGCGCCTTTGGCGCCAGGCTCATAGAAGGCATCAGTGCTGGCATCATAGGCGTCAGGGTCATTATGGGAGTGCTTGGATGGACTTACCTGATGCAGACCATGCTGCCGGATCCAGACCTCCTTGAGGTCTGAAAGGGACTATTTTACCTATGGGACTATTTTACCACTCGGGCGTGGCTGAGGAAGAATACTTACCTGGAACTACTTTGGGGGCTATTTAAATCACGCCCAGACAGCAGCTCACGCTTCGCGTTGTTCTGCATCTAGCAGCTGGACGCTCACCGTGTCTGCTCCTGCATCCTGGCTCCAGCCACGCCCGCCTGCATCCTGGAACACCTGAAAAGGAAGGAAAGGAGAGAAAGGTGAATAATTGAACTTTACCTATCTCCATCCGGAGTCCGGAACCATCACTCCGACGATCCTGAAAAAAGACATTACTTTTAGAAGCGCATCGCATCGCTCGCTGCAGTGCCGCGTTCCACTCACCTTCACGAGGCACCCTCGGGCTCTTCAGCGACCATTGGCACCATCCGTCGCCTTTCAGCGCCTAAGGAGAAAAAGAGACAAAACAAAGGTGAGCGAAGGAACAGATTGAGGAAGGCCTGATTCTTCCACCTTAAGACTTACCTGATTATTGTTGGGACAATCTTTCCTCACCTCGGGTCGGCGCCGCATCTTTGGCACTTCCGTACCCCGGCCCCTAAGGGGAAAAAGACACACGCATTAGTGGGTGAAAGCAAGATCACTAAGGGAACCATCCATCAAAAAGACTCACCAGAGTTTACCTTAGGCGAATCCATTCCTCTACGCGGATTCTTCATCCTGCATCTGAAATAGAGAAAAGGACAACGGACAATTAAGGCTTGAACTTTTGCAACTGAATACTTACGGCCTCATATCGGAAAAGTCAAGCGGAGTTGAATACTCACCAAACCCGAGATCCAGTGAAGTAACTGGAAATCACACGCGCCCCTTCATCGGAAGCAGGATGGAGAGCCTCGTCTTTCAGACTCTAAGGTGAGACTCTACGGGAAATCGCGGAGGGGGTTCGAGGAGTGTGAGAGGGAAAGGGGGGAATCCGACACATTATCCAGCAGACAGTTAATCCCCTTTTTCCATCTACAGAAGGATTCTTCTACGAGCCAGACAGGCGAGGTTTGGGGGTCCGGTCCAGTCCGTCTTCCGAGTCCTGCGCATCACCTTAGAAGAGGTCATAGCAGTCCAGAACAGGTCGGCGCCTCTGTGGGAATCAGGTGAGCGTAACAGAACGCAAAGCCTACCTACAATTTCCCACCCGGGCGCTATGGAGACTTCAGAGACAGACCAGCTGGCCCAGCTATTGGGGGAATTATGGGCTGAAGTTCATTCCACTCGCCAGGAGACGAATGCCCTCAGGAGAGAGTTAATTGTATCTAAAGAACGAACTGATGATCTTGCCAGACAGCTACTACAAGGTCAGGCTGGTCAAACTCCTTTACCAGGTTCTGGTGGTAATTCCGCCCCAGTGGTTTCAAATAACCCAGTGCAAATTAATCTACCTGGAAATATGCCGCTGGCCCCACCGGAACGTTTTGCCGGGGACCCCAAAAGGTTCGCCGTATTCATGAATCAATGCCGATTGCACTTCTTCTGCAGACCTGGGGCCTTCCCTAATGACCAAACCAAGGTCGCTTTTGTACTATCATATCTCAGCGGCAGTGCTGCGAATTGGTCAGTTCCACCGGTTATTCAAGATGACCCAATTCTTCGGAACTTTCAAGCCTTCCAGACAAGCATGGAAAGACTTTTTGCGGGGCATTCTCAGGGACAGGCCCTGGACAACGAGCTTCTATCCCTACGACAGGGTAACCTGGACCTCTTAGCCTATATCGCGACCTTCAATAGGTTAATTGTGGAGACTGGATGGCTGGAGGATAAAAGAATCACTTTACTCCATCGAGGTCTACGTGGAGAACTTAAGGATGTCCTGGCCCAGGTCGTAAATCCACCCCAAGACTGCTCTGAATATATAGACTTGGTGGTCCCATTAGATCACAGACTTCAAAACAGAAATGCAGAACGGTCCAAGTTTGAGACCCGGGTTTTGGTCAAAACCCATGTTAACCCCAAGGGTGCCGATGTTACTGAACCTATGCAAATTGGAGGGGTTAAAGGACCTTTAACTCAAAAAGAGCGTGAACGAAGACGGCAAATGCAATTATGCCTTTATTGTGGGGCTTCTGGACACTTTTTACGAGATTGCCCTATAAAACCGTTTAAGAAGGCGGTAGGAGTTGCTGATAAGAACCTGATGGAATCTGAGTCGGGAAACGACCACGCCCGACAAGCGTAGGGGTCCGCTTGCCGAGCTTAAAAACTAACTCTCTGACCTCGCATTTCATCATGCCAATGATCCTCGTAAATCCGAAGCAGCCTGGGCGGTTACATGCCATTAAGGCATACATCGATAGTGGGGCTATAGTAAACTATGTGGATCGTGAATTGGCTTCCAGGATCAACCTCCCTCTTTGCCCTAAAACCAGTAAGGATGTCAGTAAGGATGGAACCGAAATCGCCTCTGGGCCGGTAACACACTCCACTACTGAAGTGACATTGTTGGGTCAAGACGGACATCGGGAGGCAATTGTGTTTGATGTAATCAAGGCTCTGCAATTTCAAGTAATTCTAGGAATCCCTTGGTTGGAAACACATAATCCTCGAATTGACTGGCGAGCAAAGAGGATAACCTTTCCAGATTGTGCACAAACCTGTTATCCAAGAAATCCAAATATTGGCCTAGCTACAGTAACCCCTGTCATTTTGCAAATACCGCCAGAATACCAAGAATTTCAAGACGTCTTCCAAAAGGAACAGGCCAACACTCTACCGCCTCACAGGTCGTACGATTGCCAGATCGATCTATTGCCCGGTGCACAACCCCCTTGCAGCAGGATCTATGCCCTTACCGAACCCGAGTATCTTCATTTACGACAATACCTAGATCAGTACCTAGCCAATGGTTTTATTCGCCCGTCTAAGTCTCCTGCATCCTCGGCTTTATTCTTCGTGCCTAAAAAAGAAGGCGACCTCAGAACTTGTATTGACTACTGCGCATTGAACCAGATAACTGTTAAAAACCGATACCCTTTGCCTCTGATCCCTGAACTCCTTGACCAGGTGAAGGATGCCTGCATATACACCAAGTTAGATCTCCGGGGGGCCTACCATCTGGTGCGAATAAGGGAAGGCGATGAATGGAAAACTGGCTTCCGCACCAAATATGGGCTATTCGAGTACCAGGTGATGCCTTTCGGATTGTGCAATGCACCGGCTGCCTTCCAATACTTCATGAACAATGTCTTTCGGGAACTCATTGACGTTTGTGTTGTCGTATATATCGATGACATTCTTGTGTACTCCTCTTCGGAATCTGATCATAGAAAACATGTCAGGGCAGTTCTCGAGAAATTGCGCCAACACAAACTATTTGCTAAACTTGAAAAATGTGTTTTCCATGCCACAGAAGTCGAGTTTCTTGGTTTCATGCTGACACCTAAAGGAGTCTGCATGGACTCACGAAAAGTGGATGCTATCCTCAAATGGCCATCACCTAGCTCCCTGAAAGGTGTTCAAAGCATGCTTGGCTTTGCCAATTTTTATCAAAGGTTTATCCCGTAATTTTCTCGTGTGGTTCAACCCATCACTGCGCTCTTAAGGAAAAATAAACGTTTCGAATGGTCTGAAGAAGCCGAGCAGGCCTTTCTGGAACTAAAAGCTAAATTTACCTCCGCACCTGTATTGAAGCACCCGCGCCCAGATCTCCCTTATGTCGTCGAAACTGACGCATCCAGCCTAGCCATGGGAGCTGTCCTGTCTCAAAGAGATCCCGAAACTAACCAACTACATCCCGTTGCATTTTGGTCCAGAAAATTCTCGTCACCCGAGGTTAACTACGCAATCACTGACAAAGAACTGTTAGCCATTAAATCCGCCTTTAAAGCCTGGCAGCATTATCTACTTGGCACTAGACATACCATCACGGTGATCACCGACCACCGGAACTTACAGTATTTAAAGACCGCCAAGGCTCAGTCATCTCGACAGCTCCGTTGGGCTTTGTTTTTTGCGGAATTCGATTTCGTAATCACCTACCGTCCTGGCTGTAAGAATGGCAAAGCGGACACTCTATCCCGAATAGGAATGGGAGAAACTGATACTAACTCAGAACCTGTACCGATAATTCCCGAACAGAGAATTTTGGGCATGACTTCTTTACAAACGCTTGAAGACATTCAAGCTAGAGTTAAACAACTCCTGGACCCTACAGACTTACAGGATTGGGTACAAAAGGGATCTGACTTTACTATAAATAATGATTTACCTTATTTCCAAGGATGCTTATTTCTGCCACACAAGGAATTACAAGAGTTCGTTATTTCTCGTTATCATGATACACTAATAGAGGGCCCCCGGTATTGCCAAGACGTAAGAAAAGTGGAAACGACAATTCTGGTGCCTTCTTGACGAAAAGATGTTAAATCATTTGTAATGTCCTGTGGTGTTTGCGCCCAAAATAAAAGGCCAAAAAGAAAAGACAGCCGGTCTCCTTCAACCTTTAGACATTCCGCCAGCACCTTGGCACACCCTGTCATTGGATTTTATTACAGACTTACCTCCTTGTTCAGGATATAACACTATTCTTGTTATTGTGGATTTATTTTCCAAAATGGCCCACTTCATTCCATTGAAAGGTTTACCTTCAGCTTCAGTTCTAGCCAAAAGAATTCCTTGAAAATATTGTTTGTTTACATGGATTCCCGTCTGTACTAATCTCAGACCGGGGAAGCCAATTCATTTCCCACTTTTGGCGTAGATGTTGTCAATTGGCACAAATCGATGTAAGATTATCGACTAGTCACCACCCTCAGACCGATGATCAAACAGAGAGGACGAATCAGACCCTTGAGCAATATTTACAGTGTATGTTGCAGCAATCTGAAAGTAACTGGAAAGACATTCTTTTGGATAGCCGAATATGCATAATAATAATTCGGTACACTCTGGAACTGGGCAAAGTCCTTTTTATACTTTATATGGGCATCACCCTCGAACCTCAGACCTCGACTCGCCTCAAGGCCTCGGAATGCCGCAGTGGAACCATCTGCATTCTACAATTACCCAAGCCTTCAAAGAAGCAACTACACATTTACAACAAGCCAAGAGAAAATACAAGAAGAATGCTGACCTGCATCGGAATGAAGCACCTCAGTACCAGATTGGGGACCAAGTTATGGCTGGCTACCAGGCACTTATCACTCAAGGGACCTCGAACTTTTAATCCAAAATATCTGGGGCCTTACTCCATTACGGCCATAATCAATCCAGCGGCCGTTAAACTTGATTTACCAGACTAACATGCAAATTCACCCCTGTTTTTCATGTGTCACTTTTGAAACCAGTGCAACCTGGAACCAGACTAATCAAGCCTCCAGAACCCATTCAAATAGATGGAGAACCTGAATTCGAGGTGAAGAACATTTTAGATTCAAAGATGTTAAGGTCAAAACTTTTCTATCTAATCGATTGGAAGGGATACGGCCTCAGGAGAGGTCGTGGGAACCCAGTGACCATGTACATGCACCTCGATTAATTAAGAAATTCCACCGGATCTTCCCAAACAAACCAAAACCTCCAGAGGGAACAATCTTGGGAGGGGCCTTGGGGAGAGTACTGTCATGATGACTACTCCCGGAAGCCAGTTCAGGACCAGCGTCCCCGAAAGCAGACATCAATGTCCCCAGGGAGGGACCCAGCAACCCTTTAGGGGCTCTTTGGACATTGTCCTGGCGCCTTTTGGCGCCAGGCTCATAGAAGGCATCAGTCCTGGCACCATAGGCGCCAGGCTCATTATGGGAGTGCTTGGATGGACTTACTGATGCAGACCATGCTGCTGAATCCAGACCTCCTTGAGGTCTGAAAGGGAACTATTTTACCTATGGGACTATTTTACCACTCGGGCGTGGCTGAGGAAGAATACTTTACCTGGAACTACTTTGGGGGCTATTTAAACCACGCCCAGACAGCAGCTCACGCTTCGCGTTGTTCTGCATCTAGGCAGCTGGACGCTCACCGTGTCTGCTCCTGCACCTGGCTCCAGCCACGCCGCCTGCAACCTGGAACACCTGAAAAGGAAGGAAAGGAGAGAAAGGTGAATAATTGAACTTTACCTACCTCCATCCAGAGTCCGGAACCATCACTCCGACGATCCTGAAAAAAGACATTACTTTTAGAAGCGCATCGCATCGCTCGCTGCAGCGCCGCGTTCCATACACCTTCACGAGGCGCCCTCGGGCTCTTCAGCGACCATTGGCACCATCCGTCACCTTTCAGCGCCTAAGGAGAAAAAGAGACAAAACAAAAGTGAGCGAAGGAACAGATTGAGGAAGGCCTGATTCTTCCACCTTAAGACTTACCTGATTATTGTTGGGACAATCTTTCCTCACCTCGGGTCGGCGCTGCTTCTTTGGCACTTCCGTACCCCGGCCCTAAGGGGAAAAAAGACACACGCATTAGTGGGGTGAAAGCAAGATCACTAAGGGAACCATCCATCAAAAAGACTCACCAGAGTTTTACCTTCGCGAATCCATTCCTCTAACGCGGATTCTTCATCCTGCATCTGAATAGAGAAAAGGACAACGGACAATTAAGGCTTGAACTTTTGCAACTGAATACTTACAGTCTCATATTGGAAAAGTCAAGCAGAGTTGACTCACCAAACCCGAGATCCAGTAAAGTAACTGGAAATCAACGCGCCCCTGCATCGGAAGCAGGTTGGAGAGCTCGTCCTTTCAGACTCTAAGGTGAGACTCTACGGGGAATCGCGGAGGGGGTTCGAGGAGTGTGAGAGGGACAAGGGAGGAATCCGACACATTATCCAGCAGACAGTTAATCCCCTTTTTCCATCTACAGAAAGATTCTTCTACGGGCCAGACAGGCGAGGTTTGGGGGTCCGGTCCAGTCCGTCTTCCGAGTCCTGCGCATCACCTTAGAAGAGGTCATAGCAGTCCAGAACAGGTCGGCGCCTCCGTGGGAATCAGGCGAGCGTTACACAACCCATACATCAACTGGGCAGCAGGATCCTTGTTCCTGGGTTCCGAGCATTGTATGTCTCATTGTCTATTCCTGGATTCCTCGTCAAAATCTTCTGGGGGTACGCCGTCAGACCAGCAAGGCCCATTCATGGTCTCAAATATCATCCAGGTTCCTAGGGCCTATCAGGATTACACAGATGTGTTTTCAACTGCCATAGTTCCAGGCCCTACCCCTCACAGACCTGAAGACTGCGCCATAGATACAGAACCCTCAGCCAGTGATTCCTTTCGGCAGAATGTTCATTTTGTTCCGAACCAGAGAAAAGAGCCCTCCGAGAATACCTGGATACCAACCTTGAAAATGGCACCATAAGACCATCCAAATCCCAGCGGAGCTTCTTGTTCTTTGTTCCAAAAAAGACACCAAGGAGACTAGACCTTGTCTCGATTATCGTGGCTTAAATCAATGCACCCTCAAGGACTCTACCCATTGCCCTTGATCTCGGATATCCTGGAAGCTGTGAGAGGAGCTGTAGTATTCACGAAATTGGATCTCAGGGTGCCTACCATCTGATCCGTATTAGGGAAGGAGACAAATGGAAAACAGCCTTTAGAACACCCTTTGGTCACTTTGAATACTAGTCATGCCCTTTGGACTAGCCAATGCCCGCGGTCTTCCAGTTTTATGGATAGGGTGTTCTCTGATATGTTGTTCCTCTTCGTCATAGTCTACCTGGACGATATCTGATATTCTCTCAAGACCATTTAAGCATGAAGAGCATGTTAAGGCAGTTTACAACGGCTACGTGAAAACAACTCTAGCCAAACCCGAGAAATGCCTGTTCCACGTCTATACTGTTCACTACTAGGATTTGATCCTTAGCCCAGAAGGAATTGGAATGGACCACTTCAAAGGTAAAAGCCATACTATCCATGGCCTGCTCAACTTCCGTGAAACAGATTCCATTCTTCCTGGGGCTTGCCAACTTCTACCGGAAATTCATACTCCTCCTTTTCTGAGGTAGTTAACCGATCATCACATTGTTGAAAAAAGACACTCCCTTTATCTGGACACAGCCGCAAGATAAGCATTCCAACGTTGAAGACAGAGTTCACGCAAGCCCCCATCCTGACCCAGCCCGAACATAAATCGCCCATTCCTAGTGGAAACGGATGCCTCTAACTACGCCATAGGGAGCGTCTTGAAACAGGAACTTGAGGATAGACTGGAACACCCCATTGCTTACCTTTCACAACCCTAACTCCCAGTGAGACACACTATTCCGTCCTGGAAAAGGAACTGTTAGCCATCCGCCAAGCCTTCACAGAGTGGCGACATCTACTTCTGGGAGCAAGACATCCGTTCAGGTCCGCACGGACCATCGGAATCTTCAATTTCTACAGTCTCTGGAAGTGTAGAATCAGCGTCAGCCCTTGGGCCTTCTTCTTTGCCCAGTACCAGTTCCAATCAATCATGTCCTGGAATCACAAAATATAATTGCTGACGCCTTATCCCGGCGTCCCGACTACGAAACTCTTGAGGATCGGTCCTTCCCAAAGATGTTTCCCCACACAATACGTTCGGATACAAACCCACTCCTCCGACCTCTGGTATTAATTTACAGGGAAGAATCGATGGAATCTAAAGACAAAGGACGGGTATCTGTTCAAGGATAATGGCCTGGTCATACCTACACAGAGACTACAACAAAGGATTATAAACCTCTGTCACGATACCCTTCACTCAGGACATTGTGGCATCACCAACACCCTCCGCCTAATACAAAGACAATTTCGGTGTCCAAGAATGAAGACTGATGTTCAACTGTATATCCAAGCCTGTGCAGTCTACAATCAAAACAAACATGATGACAAGAGACCGGCGGGTCTCTTACTTCAACCTACGCTACCAACAAGACCCTGGGAATTCATTGCTATGGACTTCATTGTGGAATTGCCCCCTTCCAGGGGATACACGACTATCATGGTCACCATTGACTTATTCACTCATATGGCTCATTTTACACCATTGTATAAATTGCCATCTTCATCAGAACTTGCTGGAATCTTCCTGGAACACATATTTCGACTTCATGGACTCCCTTCCAAGATTATATCAGACAGAGGACCTCAATACATTTCCCAGTTTTGGAAACACTTATGCCGAATAGTAGGCATCCAACGCGCCCTCTCCTCAGGTTATCATCCACAGACCAACGGAGCTACGGAGCGTGTGAACCAAACCCTGGAGCAGTATCTTCGTTGTTTTACCACCAAGATCCAGGATGATTGGTCACTTTTAATACCTGTGGCTGAATTTGCCTACAACAATTTGGATCACTCGGCTGTCAAGACCAGCCCCTTCTTCTGTAGACAAGGATTCCACCCTTCGGTTCTACCATCCATTCTCCCACATCCCACACCAGTTCCTAGCGTTGATTCCTGGATTGAAACCCTCATTAATGTACACAAAGAAGCCAAAGAACACCTTGAAAGGGCCCAAACTAACACCAAGCACTATGCGGACTCCAAAAGAAGACCAGGGCCTTCCTATGCAGTGGGTCATAAGGTCTGGCTATCCTCGAGACTACTGCCTCGACACTTACGACCTAATACGTTGGCTCCTCGGTACCATGGCCCCTTTTCCATGAAGGAAATCATTAACCCAGTGGCCTTCCAACTCAAACTACCAGATTCCTGGAAGAAGATCCACCCAGTGTTTCACACGTCTTTAATGAAACCATACACCCAGTCCTCCAGGACTGCCCTCAGGCTTAAACCTATAATTGTCAATGACCAGCTGGAATACAAAGTGTCCAGAATATGTGACTCCAGGTACAAACGTGGTCAACTACAATACCTAGTTGAATGGAAAGGGTACCCTCCTAGTGAACCCACCTGGGAACCAATCTCAAACCTGAATGCCCCCAGATTACTTGGAAGGTATCATCTCATACACCCGGGCAAACCCGGAGGGACAAGTCTTCGGAGGAGGCATGCTGTCATGAATCATCGGACACGTCCCTTTTGGACTTCCTGGTCCCTGACACATCAGGGCTTGCACTCTGCAATACTCTCAACATGGCCATCGAACATGGAACGTTGTTTACCAGCTTCCGCGCCTGACGTAGCATGTTCTATAAATAAGCCACGCCCCACTGCCCCGCGCGTCTCAACGCTACCCCTTGCAGTGGCTAGATGTGTGCTGCCATAGTTCGCTCTCGCTGACTTCTTGTTTCTTGGTTCCTGGTCCCTATTTGTCCCTTCCTCATTCATTCCCTTCCTTTCATTACCTTCTGCTTCCCGGACCTCTGTGTACCCGTCTCCAAGTACATTTCTTCATTTCCTGGATTTCCCGGACATTCTGAATGTTCCAGGAGTCAGAACGCTGAACGCACGCTGCAACCCGAAGACGCTTGCACGGGGTTATACAAGACTCCAGTAACAACTTAGACAGGTGAGAATGGGGGAAACCTGTGACACCTTCATGATCTGTTAATGTAAGAGATTAGATTAGAGGTGGCATGATCTGCAGGAACTCTGATTTGGTAGAAACTGCGCTTACCAGTCATGCAAGCGTGAAAAGTTAAGTGCTAGAAGGAAGATCCGTTCTGACGTGGCAAGAAGTCCATGAAGAAACAAAGGCATTCTGTAGAATTAGAAAGGAACAATTAGGAAAGAGCAGAAAGAAGAATAGATCAGTTTAGAACAGAGGCTGATAATCATTCCTTCCTACCAGAATCGGTAACGAGAGGCCGTAGCTGTGAAGCGACGCTGACGGCTCTGGCTGGGTGTGCACAGACTTCCGCGTCTGCTGGGAGTGTTCCTAGTTGCCTTGGAAACTGCGAGGCGCTTGCCGGTGGCAACTGAATTCAGAAAATAGAACACTGCGTTAGTTTCAAAAGAAAGGTAAGAATTACGACCTAATAGCTCGCATAGGAGCCTGATGCTATTCCTATGTACTCTTAGAGAATCCGCTGTTCAGGGAGGCATGAAAGTTACCAAGCGGTCACGGAAGACGGGATGGCCATATACAAGAGCGGATGCTGTGATAGAAAGACAGTGGAGTTAGGTTAGCAAGAATTGTAGATGCAGACCGGAAAGTGAACCCAGAGAATTGCTAGATGCAAACTCACGGAGCGTAGCTATGGGTGGAGTAGCAACGCGACGTTGCTCGGTGTCTGTATCTTGATATCTGTTTCCTGTTTCAATGGGGATTCGACATTTTTTTTTTAAACTTTATTTTTGAATTTTACATACCCTTGAAATACAATCGCACCAACAAGGTGCACGATCAAAACTTGAGGAAAAGGAAACAGGGAGGTCTAAAAGGAGGAGGGTTGGAAGAAAAGGAAGGGAAGAGAGAAAGGAAAAAAAAACTTCATAACATTTCCCATTAACTGTTCCCCCCCGAAGCCGCCCCTTCACCTCCCGCCCCTGCATGAAATTAGAGCCCAATTTAATTATTCGTCAGTGTCCGAGATTTAAAGTTCAGAGGGATGTCTACTTTCAGGTGCCAGACGAATCAGAGCCTATAGATTCATTACTGTTCAGTAGATATGTGATATATGGTCCCCAGATGTCTGGGCGGCGTGCATGCAATGGTAGGGTTCTTATAAATTCGCTTTCCACATTCTGGCAGTAGGTTATGTCTCTTTTCCAGTCATCAAGTTTGGGTAGTGGGCCTCTGCCCCAAGACATGGCGATCCTCCTCCGGGCCAGCACCAGAAGAAGGGCTGCTAATTTACGTGATGCAGCTGGAAGGTATTTAGTGAGACCCAGGAGTGGCCCCAGTGGAAGCGAGGTCACCTGTTTGCCTATGATGTCAGCAGTTATCTGTAGGACTGAGTTCCAGAAACGTTGTATTCCGGGGCAGTCCCAGGCCAAGTGGAGGAAGTCTGCACGAGCGGCTGTGCATCTTTCGTATTGGGGCGATGTGTCTGGATGGTGTTTGTGCTTCTTGACTGGGGTATAGTATATTTGGTGTACAAAGTTAAAATGTATTAATTTGTAACAAGAATTCAGTGCAACCTTTTGGGTTTGGTTTAGGATATAGGACCAATCTTCTGTGGATATCGTCTCCTGGATGGCAGTTTCCCAATGTTGCTGGGTTTTAGTGTTGGGTTTCCCAATATCGGCCACCATGGATTTATATAACAGCGAAACCAGTCTCCCTTCCCCCTGCGCTTGAATTGTGTTATGTAGTAACTCCCAGGTGGGGGTTGTTTAGGAAATGAGGGAAATAACTTGTGTAAGGTATGGTGTAATCTAAAATAGAGGAAAACATCTAGTGAATTATTACCCCCCCTATCTTTGGCCATTTGTGGGGTTAGAAAGGTGCCCTCAGGGAACAGGTCTCCGAGTGAGTGGACATTGACCATGTCAGCCCATATTAGAAACACTTTTTCGTTTGTGAGGGGAATGCCGGGAATAAATCTGATTGGAAGTAAAGGGGAGAATCTCACGTCTACTCCGTATTTGGTCGCCATCTTTTTCCAGATTGCGTATGTAGATAGGACTGTGTTGAGCGTGTTATATGGGACTGGGATTTGGCTTATAATGACAGCACTTAGCAGGTCGGGTAATGCCAGGGCTCGTTCCACTTGCACGTGTGGGCGAACGAAATGATCAGCATACCAGTAACTCAGGAAGTGAGCCTGTGCTGCCCAATAGTATTTTTCTATATCTGGGAGCGCCAGACCCCCCTTGGATGTAGGCAACACCAGAGTGCTATACGCGACGCAAGCCGGTTTACTCGCCCATATGAGCTCTAGAACTGCTGTCTTGATTTTTTGGAGAAAGGATTTGGGAAGGAATAGCGGGATGTTTATAAATAAATACAGAAGTTTAGGAAGAATGACCATCTTGATCAAGGATACTCTGCCCCATATTGTTAACGGTAATGATTTCCACCTATGGATACGTTCTTGCTTTGAGTTTAGCCTGGTGACATAATTATCTTTGTAAATCTCATGATGGTTCCGTGACATGTAAATACCCAGATAGCGCACCTTTGAGTGCTCCCATTTAAAGCCGTGATCGTCAATGAATTCAGTTGTATTGGGAGTCAAGGGAAACACTACCGATTTGGAATGATTGATTTTTAGCCCAGACATTTGACCGAATCTTATCACTTCGCGCATTACAGGGTTAAGATTCTCTTGGGGGCCACTGACAAACAATATGACGTCATCAGCGTAAAGAGAAACAATCAATCTGTGAGGACCTAGTTTAAGCCCTCTGTGCAGTTGGTTTTCTCGTAATCTTGAAGCCAAAGGCTCCATGGTAGGGGCGAATATCAGTGCTGAAAGCAGGCAGCCTTATCTTGTTCCACGCTCTAGTGATATGCTCGTGGATCTAGTGTTACACAGAGTGACATATGACCGCGGGTTGTTATATAACAGAGACACTAACTTGATAAAGAAATTCCCAAAGCCCATCTGTTTAAGCACTTGCCATCATGAATGGCCACTCAACAGAGTCGAACGCCTTCTTGGCGTCAAGGAGTACCGCAATCGCCTGTTGTGATGAATCTATGGCCTCGATGACACCGAACAATCTTCTGATGCCGTATGTGGTACTGCGTCCTGGAATGAATCCGGCTTGGTCTCCAATCACCAGGGCCGGCATGAGAGGGAGTAGCCGTGTTGCAAGTATTTTGGCAAGAATTTTGTTGTCCAAGTTGATTAAGGAGATCGGCCTGTAAGATTAAGATGCGCTTTCATCTGCGGGTTTGCCGGCTTTATGTAGTACCAAAACATTGGCTTCACGCAGTGTGGGGGGGAGGCTTCCGTGCTCAACTGCTTCTTCATAGACGCGGAGCAGGAGTGGGGCGAGGATGGATGCGTGGGCTTGTAAAACTCTCCAATGAGCCCGTCTGGTCCTGGCGCTTTGAGTTAGGAAGGATTTTTATTGCCTCCAGAATTTCTTCCTCTGTTATCGGAGCATTTAGTGGTTCTCGCAGGTCTGCTTCCACCCAGTATAGTTCAGTGTCGTTAAGATACTCCTATATAGAGTTCGGATCTGAGTTACCTTTGGAACTGTACAGATTCTGATAGAAATTCCGGAACGTGAGAGCGATTTCCTCCTCAGTATATACCCGCCGTCCTTGAGTGTCTTTGACACATTCAACTCGAGTCAGGGTTTTGTCCATTGACAGTAGGCGGGCCAACAAGGTGCCTGGTTTCTGTCCCTCCCCATATTGCCAGATCTGGTGACCACGATCCAGGAATTTTATCTCCCATTTGGCCGTTTCCCTGAACTTCAGAAGTTCCTCCTTTAGGTCGGCTTGAGTGTGAGAATTTGGAGCAGTGAGAACTTGACACTCTAGATCTTTCAAACGCTTCTCACTACTTGAGAGCTCTCTCCGGATCAGTTTTAGTATGCCGTTTTCTTTCGCCAGGCATATGCCACGTACAAAGCATTTTAGGGCTTCCCAGATGGTGCCGGGGGAATCGACAGAACCAGCGTTTGTCTCGATGAAGGCCATTATTTCCTTGCGTAGTTCATCTGCAAAGACTGTGTCGGTGAGAGAGCCATGTTTCAATCTCCAGTTGAGTCCAGGAACTGTTGCGCTTGCTAGGGAGACGTCGAGTGTGACCATTGAGTGGTCGGACATGGTGCGTGGCCAGATTTGGCTCGTCCCCCAGACGAATGAGCTTTGGGAGGATGCCAAGATATAATCAATCCTGGAACTGGTGTTGTGGACGGCAGAGTGGAAAGTATAGTCCTTTGCGTCACGATTATGCTGCCTCTAGGTGTCAGTTAGGCCAAATGTCTGGCAGATCTCTTGAACTTGAGCGCTGGCTTTGGACGGGTTCCCCGCTGTGTTGTGTGATTTGTCTAGTCTGGGATCAATTGGTGTGTTGAGATCTGCTGGAGATGAATGTATTGCGTCGGCAGAGAGTGGGTGAGTTTGATTTGTGTTAGCTCCTGGCGATAGCTTTATGGCGGGTCTCTCCTCGGGTGGTTCCCTCTCAGTGGGAGACCATTGTTATGAGCAGGCCTAGAGCCGTTATGATCCAGATAGTCACTTGTCTCTTCGGGAGTGTTGAAAAATTGGGTCTTCCCTTCAAATTGAATGCAGAGTTTCGCCGGGAATATCATTGAATACTGAATTTGGTTTTCCTGCAGTCTGCGCTTCACAGCTGTGAACGACCGTCTTTGTGTTTGGACTGCTTGTGAAAAGTCTGGGAAGAACTGTAACTTATCTCCATCGTATTGCAGATCTCCTTTGTCTCTTGCGGCCCTGAGTATTGCGTCACAATCTTTATAGTTCAACAGCTTAGCTATAATGGGACGTGGATTCGTCCCGGGGATAGGTCTTGAGTTAGGTATTCTGTGAGCTCGTTCAACTACAAAAAGCTTGGACAGGATGTTAGGGCTGAACAAGTCCATGCAGATCTTCTCTACGTGGTCCTAAATCTTGGTGGTCAGTTGATGCTCTCTGACTCCGACGATCCTTATATTATTGCGCCGGGAGCGACCTTCTAAGTCCTCATTTTTCGCCGTTACTATTTTCATCTGCGCTTCGAGAGAGGACACTCTGGTAGCCATGGCTGACGCCCTGTCGTCAAGGTCTGAGACCCTCTGCTCGACTGTGTCTAGTCGGTTCTCATGCCCATCCAGCCGGTGCTGGAGCTGGTCCACTTTGGAGGAGAGTGCGTCTAGTTTGCTGCTCAGGCCTCCTATGCTGGCCTTGAGGTCAAGGAGTATTTCCCTGATATCGAAGTCCTGTGATTCTTCTCCGTCATGAGGTGGAACCTGAATGGGGATTGAGACCTACTGTTAGGGGGGTCCGTTTTGGTGGAGGAGCTACTTTCAAAAGGCAGCTTTCTCTGCGACCTATCTGGTTTCCCCATTCTTGTTGTGGACTGGCGCTTCCGTGAATCTGGTTGCTGTGTGGTGCTGGTCCGTGCGATCGGGTAGGGCGATTGTATGTATGACTTGCCGGGCCAGGCAGCGGAGCGAGCCGGCCTGGAGACGAGACCTTGTGTCGCCTCCTGTGATATGGCGTCTTCGATATGTACCATATATTTGCTGCTGGGTTGAGGGGAGGTGGCAGTGCTGTTGGGAATTACGCTTCTGGGTTAGCACCACGGGAAATCGAAAGCAATTCTCAGGTCCGTATGGGATGCCTCTGTATGCGGTCCAGAGTTCCAGGACCAGTGAGGCGTCCCAGTGTGTTTCAGCGCTGGGGCCCTGGGGTGTCGCTCACGTCCGAGTTCTTCTCCCCGGGGCTCTATGGCATGCGTGCCTGGGTCACGCCTCCCATTTGCTTTCTGCTGCTTTCTGGACTGGGGACAGCAGGGTTCCAGGCCGACGCAGCCTCAGGAGTTATGCCTCGTGGTCAGGGGTCAGCGCCGCTCACTCCAAGCTCGCTGTCACTCGACCCGCCAAGGCCCTGGTGGGTGACTTGCCTGTCACACGGAGGGGCTCAGGGATTTGCTGTCGTTCCGCCGCGTGTGTGAATGCGGCGAGGGGAAGCGTTGTGCGCTCGTACCTGGGTTGCTGCTGGTCACGGGCAGCTGCCTCGGCTTTCTTCCCCGCACCGGCACTGGTTGGGTCGCTCCTCTCAGGCCGCCAGGCGCCACGCCTGCGAGGCCGCAGGGCTCATCCGGCAGTCTCGGAGCCCATCGCCTCCCGGATGTTGCAGTCGGGCGGTAGGCCCCCGACCGCTGAACGATGTTCCATGCTCTTAGTCCTCCACGCCCGAGCAGAGGCCGCGACTCCAGGCCCGCACGGTGAAGAGGGGGGGTGTTCTTCTCCACCGGGAGTCTCAGGGCGAAGCGTCAAGCAGCAGGCAGGATAATTGTGGATCTGGGTTCGAAAATGTCTCGCCTAGATAATGCCGGCGTCAGGGCTTAGTTTCACCAACACGATAGCAACGATTCATCAGGATTTCGTGGGAGCTTCATGGAGCTCACAGGGAGGCCGCCATCTTGGACGGCTCTCTAGCGTCCTCTCTGATGGGTGGAGTCAGCCATACTGCAGAGCCATGAGAAGCTGGGACACAGCACTGTCTCCAGAGCAGCATCTTGGGAGAACCCTGGGATACCAACCCAATCCTTTTCTATCGCTGCCACAAGGACCAGCAGAGCCCGCAGGACATGAAAGTCAGGCCCTCGAAGGCAAGAGACTTTCAAGAGAAACAAGACTTGGCCATCGACGGCCCTGATAGCTGCAAATAGAACTGTTGTCTCGTGCTGGAAGAGTTCGAGACTGTGCTGTGCTCCAAGATCCCGCCTTACCCTGTGCTCAAAACATATGGAAGGGAGACCCAAGCTACAGCATCCTGACATATTATTTGTGAACACTTCTTTCTTTTCTTGAAAACTATCTCACACCCTTTTTGTATTAGCTGGAAGGTTTGGCAGTAGGTTTCTTAGTATAGGCCCTTTTTATTTGACACAACGCTACTAGGATTGCCTTATTTTCATGTGGTGGTTGATACTTGTTCCCATCTCAGATTTAGGTTTAGATTAGGCGTTTTTCCAACCTGCATACAGTTTAATAAACACCCTTGAACTGTGAGCACTTTACTGTTGCCACCACGAGTTTCTTACACCTCTCAATACAACAATTATAATTCCCTACAACACATTTCCCTATCATACCACATAGGACATTTAGAAACACCAACCCTCCACCCCTTTTCCGACACAAACACTTTTGCACATCACAGAAAACGGATTAATATCTGAACCGCTAACCAGACACTTTTCAATGAAAGGGTGAGGCAAAGTCAGGCCATTGGCCAAAACCACACACACCTGACAGCCTTTTCCTTTTCCCATAAAAGGTGGAGCAGGCAGACCGTATGACGTGAGAGCTAACTCAGCACGGCAGTTCAAGAGGAGGAGAAAGAAAGACGGTGCGTAATGAGAGGGGGACAAGGACCGAAACAACCTTGCCCTTTCCGATCAAGGGCCGTGAAACCTAGGCAGGCGGAAACATAAGACCAAACAGTAGCCAGCGTGTGTTGCAGCAAATATCAGTGGTATACAAGACCCTCCTCTGCTGATTACCAAGCAGGGGAGAGACGTTTGTCTCGGTGGTACCAACCTTAACTACAAGGAGAAGGAAAGCCAATCGGTTCATCACAGCCAGTGAGTAAAGGGGAGAGTCGGTAAGAAACAGAACTGCGTTGAACAAAAAGTAGCAAACGGCTAATTTGAACTGTGAAAGGCTGAAAGAGCTACTGACAGAAAAGGGGAAAACCAGCAACAGAGGAGTCCGGCACCACATGGTTGCTGAAGTTGGAAACTCGTGGCGATTACCCGATGGTGGAAACTACTGTAACCAGAAGGCCTTAGGAAAAGGTGAAAGGGGGTCAAAGTGGTCATACAGGGGTAAAAATACTCCATACAGTCAAATGTCATTGACCAACAGATGATTGTGAAGCTAAGGGAAATGAATCCCGCATGGTGAAAATAGTGCATGAACAGTGCGTTGCAAAGGTTGGCAAGGGTAAACCCGGTGGAGGGATGCTAACAAGAAGGGACAAAGTGTGAAGTCCCAAGAACAGTGGGTTGAAAGGAGTAAACCTGAGCGAGGGATGTCCACAGTGAATTATTCTAAAAGACATTAAGATTTGTGAGTGTAGGAAGTATTGAAAGACCAGGGGAAGTGGATTGGCCCCCTTGGCATTTGGATACAAGACCGACTGAGGGAGATCCATGGGGTGGAAAGTCATCACCTCACGTTCATTTGGAGAGGAACTTTTTGTTGCCCCTCGTGAACCCGATAGAGGGAGGCCCACAGTCAAAAGGAATCTGAGCCCGAAAGCGGGTGGATCCTATGGTAAAAGGCTGTCACCCAAAGTCTGGTGAATATACAAAGGAGAAAGCGTAGGAACGAGAGCCATAGTGAACCCGGCGGAGATAGGCATAACATCAAGAGGGGCCTGAGCCCAATCGAGGGAAACACGAAAGACCAGGAGAGGGGATTATCCCCCTTGCCACTTAACAAACAGAAGGTTATGAAAGACCAGGGGAAGAGGATTTCCCCCCCGGCACTTGTGGAGCTACACTTGGAAAGGAACTTTTTGTTTGTTTGTTTTGTTGAATAAATCAGGCCCTCGAAGGCAAGAGACCTTTACTGAAAAGAGATTTAGCCATCGAAGAGCCTGATAGGCAGTATGGAACTGTCGACTCGTGCTGGGAAAGCTCAAGTGTGTGCTATGCTCAGAAAATCCACCTTGTCCCGTGCTCAAAACGTGGGGAAGGGAGACCCCTGGTAGTCACATCCCAACTTATTATTTGTGAAAACATCTTTCTTTATTGAAAATCCTATCCCACACTCTTTCTGTAATTAGTTGTAAAGATTTGGCAATATTTTCTTTTAGTATAGACCTTTTTACTTTGACGAGACGCCACAAGGGCTGCCTTATTTTCATTTGATGTTCAATGTTTGCTCCCATCTTAGATTTAGGTTTAGGTTAGGCGTTTTTCCACACTGCATTTACAGTTTAATAAACACCCTTGAACTGTGATCACTTGTGTCTGTCTTTACTGTTGCAACCGAGAGTTCCTTACTGTAGACAGCATTACCCAATCTATCTATAAGGCTGTGAATATGTGGCATTGGGTAAGCGTCAAAAGCTACGATCGTATTCACCCTCCTAGAATGTATGCAGAATCTCCAGCTACCATCAGGTTTTGCTACCAACTTGATGGGGGAGGAGCAGAGACTGTTCGGGGGCTCTGTTAAATTGGCTTTGAGCATTTGTTCTACCTCCTTAATGTTGATATCCTTTTAAGACTTGGGTAGACAATAGTGTTTTAAATGTACTACCTTGCCTGTGGGAGTGCGAATGTGGTGGTATATTCCTTTCACTTGCCCGGTTCTTCACAAAACGCATCCAGAAATTGGCTCACTAGATCAACAAGGTCCTGTTTCTGATTATTCATGCGATCAGAAGGAATTAGGGTGGTATTCTCTACTGCTTCCGGCACCAAACAGGACAGTATCATAGCACTGGCCTCAGAGGGGTTCTCTTTCCACTCTTTGAGTACTTTTATATGTTAGACTTGTGCTTTTAGGCTGCGTACGGGCTAGGAGATCTTGTAATTGCAGAGACCCGTCTGCTCTACTACCTCATATGGCCCATCACATTTTGAAACCAACTTTTTATCGGACGTAGGTAAAAGTACTAAGACCTTTCGTCCAATAGAAAAGGATCTTAATGCACCATTTTGGTTTAAGGAAGTTTTCTGTTGTTCCTGGGCTTTAATCATAAGAGTCTGCACTGAGGATCTGACGGCTGCCATCTGTTCTTTAAGTCAGGTTGACATTTGTGAGACTGGTACTGGTGCCTCTTCCTTTTCCTCCCAGGTTTCTCTCAGCATGTCTAAGACATCCTGAGGTTCCTGCCCATGTAGCAGTTCAAATGGAGAAAACCCAGCGGAGGCTAAGGCATTTTCCTGATTGCCCAAGGAATCATCTGGTCCCAATTCTTCCTATCCTGATCTACTAGCTTCCGTAGAATGGTTTTGAGATTTTTATTAAACCGTTTCACAAGACCATCGGTTTGCAGGTGGTCCCCAGATGTGCGCAGTGTTCTTAAATGCAATAATTCCTTCACTTCTCCCATAAGTTTACACATGAAATTAGCGCCTTGGTCTGTTAATATTTCTCTTGGAAAACCACCCCGGGAGAAGAAGGGAAGCAGGTGTTTTAAAATTTGCTGTGTTGTATTAGTTCTTAGGGGGAAGGCATCAGGGTACCGGGTGGCGTAGTCCACTATCACTAGTACATATTTGTTACCCCTTTTAGAAAGCTTGAGGTCACCAATTATATCCAAACTGACCCTTGAAAAAGGAATTTCAATAATGGGTGAGGGGTTTAATGAAGCTGGCGGTGGTATGTGAGTACTAGTTCACTGGCAGATCTCACAGGCCTGGACAAAGGTCTTGATGTCTGCATGAATCCCTGGCCAGAATGTATTGCTTATGTGTGCCTGGGTTTTGGTTTCTCCTAGATGACCTCCTGGTTGGCGAGAGTGGGCTATTACGGGAACCCTTTGCTTGTGGCTCCTGGGAACTACCAACTGTATTTTTGTTAAGCCTTCAGCTGTAGTGTCCCCTCTATAAAGCAACCCATGTTTTAGACTGGCTAGTGGACATGCCTTTGGATTGGGAGGGGCTGACCATGTGATGTACCAAACCCAGGTTAGACAGTGAGTTGACAAGGGATAATGCACCCGGGTTATCAAGGATATTTAGGCCAAGGTGAAGGTCACCCAGCAGTTGTGTTTTGGAGGAGGGCTTGGAATTTGAAAGAAGATGGATGACATCCTCTTCAAATGAAAGTATGGGGCCAGTGCACGGGATGCTAAAGATCTAGCATTTTCTAAGGCACATTTGAATTTTGAGATCACAGGGAAAATCAGGGAGGTGTTACAGTTGTGTTGCAGGGGGATGGAATGTGGGCTCGTCAAACTTGTGTGGGATAGCTGGGCTGTGGGCACCCTGATAAAGCTGGAGGTACAGGGAACAACCAAGGTGTTAGTTGCAGCGTATGCTGTCTCTATAGTATTCATTCCAGTATACTCAGGACTGCAGTGCCCCCTTGGCGTAGCAGGCAGGGCATGCATTGTATGATTTGTGGTAGGTTCTTCCTGATGTGTAGAAAGGGGGGTGGGCTGGCTGCTTATTTTGTCAAAGGCAGTCTTGGCACAGATGACTGCAGCAGCCGGTGAGTCGGAGATTGTGGTGTTGGGTGAGTTGTTGGGGTTGCAGGTACCTCATGTGTGCTCATGGGTTGGTAGTGAGAAGGGAGTGTGGTTGGTGTGGTCTGTGGCGTAGCGCATAGGTAAGTCACTCAGCACAACCATGTGGATGAAAGTAGCTTATCGCAGTGCGTGTAGATAGACGTCAGAGCCTTTTGAGGCCTAAGCATGGGCGCGTGATAAGAGGCAGGGCATTTTCGTGGAAGGGTTTGCGGGGCAGGAGAGAGCATAATATTGCTTGCCAAGGGTGAAGAAATCTTGTGGTCAGGCAGAATCTCCATGCTAATGGATGTTGTGTGTAAGCCTAAGCGCTTATTGAGAGGTTTGTGTGTGGCTTGGGTCAGTTGCCTGTTTACTGGTTATCTCAGGTCTGTGGGATGGCAATGGGAGCAATTGGATGGGGTAGGCAACGCATGGACACGCAGTGGGATTGGAAGTATTACACAGGGAGGGAAGCAGTAGGAATGGTGAGCTAGCGTTGTGTGGTGGTAGACAGCTGGACATAGTGAGGTTCTCAATAATGATATGTGAACGCAGACTAACGTACCTTTCTCCACTCGATCGGGCTGCCGACCAAGACCAGACAGTGTCAGACATTAGACGGTCTTGTGAGTGGGCCTTTGGAGCGGGCTGGCTTTGTAATTTATGGCCATGAATATCGTCTCGCCGGGCAGGGCTATCTTCAGGAGCAACTGAGGGCATTTCTTCCATGCCAGCGGTCATCTCGGGGCGTTTTAGTGTGGTGCCTGCATCGAGAGGCTATACTGAATGTTCAATGGGCCAGAAAGGAGACAGGCTTGTGATAGGCCTTTGGAGAGGTCTGGCTTACCTGGATTGGGCTGTTAAGATCCGATTGCGGCCAATCTGGAACGCACATAGAAGGCAGGCTCCAGGCATCACAACACAATGACAAATGCGGGCTTATGATGGCGGCGATTTTTAAAAGGTGCTGGGTCTCTACTTCCAAATGAGCAAGGTTTCTTTTAGGGACAAGTCTTTGTAACTTATGGCCATGAATATCGTCTCTCCCGGCACGGCTTCCCTCGGGAGCAGCTGAAGGCATTTCTTTCATGCCAGCGGTCATCTTGGTGCGTGTTAGCATGGTGGCTGCACCTGGAGGCAACACTTGATGTAACTTACCTCTGGACTTACATTCTGAGACTTCTTACTGGTCTTTCAGAAACATCTTAAAACTGCCTTATTCAACTGACACGCAGCTGCCCCAGACAACAGTTCACACCTAACCTGTCCTGGTGACTCTGTACCGATATTGTACTCTGTAACCTCCCTTCCCCCCACCTTCCCCCTACCCACCCCTCACCCCTCCTTCACCAATAAGCGCCTTGATGCCTATGGGTTTGGTGCGCTCTACAAATACAAAAATACATACAGGTGTTGTCACATGACTATGAATCTCATTACAAGTTTGCCGGTATTTAGCCGGTGATTCCATACCGTTTCCGGCACCCGTAACCACAGAATCACTGGCACATCACAGCAGCGTGGGAGCGTGCATTTCGGCATGCCGGTAACGGTGTGATCTGCATGACGGAATCACTGTCATCGCTGGGTGAAATCGGTGTCACTGCCAACAACAATGCCGGCAGCACCATTTATGGTATGCCACTCAAGGAACCAGCGGCAACGGAAACACTGGCACCGGAAATGACGTCATCGCTGGAACTAGAAGTTCCCTCTTGGCCATTTTGGAAAACACAATCCACTTAAAATCATTGAGTTCTTGTAGCCATCCAGACACGCAAACAAACCGACATTCCACTAGCAGGCATGGCATTTAGGATCCCTGAAAGACGGCAGCGGAAGCCACGCTTTTCCGAGCAGGAACAGACCATCCTGACAGACAGCATTGTAGAGCATGCTGGTGAGCTGTATGCCATGGACCACCGGCACAGTACACAGCTCAGAAAAAATTCCATCTGAGAGAAGCTGGCGCAGAAGGTGTCAGCTGTGGGGCCCGTGCCCCGCACAGACCGCTACTGCCATGAGTGTGGGATGACCTCCGCCTGAGGGTCCGCAACCTGCTATCAGCCCACCAGAAGCAAGGCCTGGACGGCCTCACCAATTACACTAATGCCATGGGAGGAGAAATGCAGCTGTCTGCTGCACCTTGAAGGGATCAAGGGAGTGGGAGCGGTGGAGGCTGGTACAGGGACGCCTGGAGAGAGCGGTGAGTACAACGTGCTACACCAAAACAATCACAGCAGGCATGCAAATGTAGCGCACAACACACAGACACATGTCCAAATGCACGACACCAGACCACATCTAATTCATACAGTGGCCAACTAACCATGGCCATTGGCCAAGGATTCACTAACATTGCCCCCCCAAACTGGCAAACTCACATATGCTCACATGAGTACTGGTCATGTGCAGAAATTGACGACATGAGAATCATCAAATTCGAGAGGCACACACCCTCCAAGGAAGCATTCATGCACCGGGAGCAATGTGACCCCATGACACACTTACTTGCATGCACACATCAAATCTGCTATGACGGATCTGGCCCTGCCATGGTTCACCGCCTACCTTTCAGACCGATACCCCAAGTGCAACAGTGCCCTTCTCTCAACTCCTCCTCACTCATCACCTGTGCCATCCTTCAGGGCACCATTCAATCGCCATGGCACCCCAACACCTACCTTGCATCCCTGGCCTACTCGCTCACCACCGTTGCATCCCACTCCCAGTGCTATGCTCATGACACACCACTCACCTTTAAACATCCATCCTCTACTTTCTCTCCAACCTCTTTCATACATGAGTGCCTGACTGCCATTCATGCAGCGTGCTCTGCTGACGATCCCTGCCTCAATGCCAGAGAGACAGAGAAGTCCCTTTGTGACGCCTACACCCTCTGTTTCCCACCCACTCCCTGGCCACCCTCCATGGGCCACCTCCCACACCCTTCTGAGAGGCTACAGACCTTGGTGTCACCTTGGACTGAACCCACACTTCCCCTCCGCACATCAAGGACCATGGCAAGAGGTCCAATTTACAGCGCCACCACCTCAGAGGACCCCCTTACCTCACCCACCCCCAGAAGCCCAATGTCACCAGAGCACAGTTTTACACTAGGCTTGACAACAGCCTCTCCCTCAATCTACATCTAACCTCCCTTCGCCCCCACAAACAGATCCATAATAGTGCTGCATGAATCAACCTAGGCCTCAAGCCCTGGGACCGCTCCCCTCCAGCCCTGGATTCACTCCAGTGTCTCCCTGTGGGCGCAAGGATCAATTCCAAGACCCTCTTTTCTCATGCAAAAGGCTGTCTGGGTCCTGGTCCCCCATGAGTCACACTGGTGCAAGTCAATCCTTGTCCAGTCACCCCCAGCATTCCTTGCCAGCACCGGCACATGGCCACCCTTCCCTGGACTAGCCTGATTCTGGAACCCCCCATCCTTTGCACTGTACTCCCCTCCCCCTTTCACTCCTTTCACCTGCCCCTGTGTCTACCATCAACACCTGCCCCTTGTAGCCCCACCACCTGGACTACACCTCCTCTTATCCCAGTTCCCTCTTGTCTCCCTCTCCTCCTGTACGACATTTAACCGTGCACTTGCACGATGACAATGACCAAGGCCCAGTACAGCCGAAACTCCTATTTTGTCCACCACCATCTTGCTGGTGGCGACTGGAAACACTTGTGAATAAAAGATTGCAATGCATGAACTGTAAACACCATGCACAGGCATCATGTCAAATGCTGTTTGGACTGCATGTTGCAAGATCATACAACGGCATAGAGGTGACTAACGGCATGCCCATCTCACCCCCACAGGCACATCATCTGACAGCGACCAAGGTGGACCAAGCACCTCACGGGCAACCCCTCAGAGGAGGACAGCCACACCATGGAAAACCGCTGCCAAGGCAACTCCAGCACGGCCATGCAAGGCACAGGGCCAGTGAGCATGCCGCCTGCCCCTGCAGAGGCACATCCAGCAGCCCCTGCAGCTGCACCTGCTTCCCCAGCAGAGGCACAGCCAGCAACCCCTGCTGCTACACTGCTGCCCCAACAGAGGCTCAGCCAGCAGCCCCTTATGCACAGCAGTGTGCGCTAACAGGATGGCCATTCCCCCCATTCCCCCCACCAGACTCTCATTTACATCAGCGCTTCTACAGACGATGCCGGGCAGGAGGCCGGGGATACAACTGAGGGGACACCTGAACACACTCCCTACGACCGTCCCTCATTCAGCCACTCCGACCTCCACAGCCCACCTCCACCACCCATCCCTAGCATCAGAGACATGAAGGCACTCTTACGGCACATCAAGGAATGGCATGAACAGATGGTGGGACTAGGTTGATGCGAGATGAGAGCATGTTGTTTTGGGAGAGCGTTCAGGCCACTGCAACTTGTGCAACGTTCCTGCTAGCACAGAGGGTCCGAGAGGAGAACGAGGCATTAAGGGCATTAGCCGAGTCCCTCACCGTTTCACTGCAGGCGGCACTGGAGTTGCAAGGGTCAGACCCACCATCAACCATCACCACGCCTGCCAGCTCTCAACAGAGCAGCCCAAGAAGCAGATCCCTGCACCTGTCAGGCCCACCACAGAAAGGCAGATCCAGTGTCAAGAAGCCACGGAAGTGAACCACTGTCAGACATCAACTGACACTGATGCTACCTAGGGAGTGTTTTTGGGATTGTGTGTTTTGAAGGGTTAGTCAGGGTGGGTTAGTTGGGAGGGTAAGGTGGGGAGGCCAGTTGGAGGGGGCTACGTGGGGGGCAGCCAGTCGGGCAGGGGCTGGTTGGACACACGTTTCTTGTTGTTTGTTCATGCAATAATACACATGGTTCTGCATATGAATTCACGTCTGGACATTCAATTTGTGTAGTTGAGTGTTTTATTTTAGCGCTGCATCACATGCAGTGTACAGGTGCTGTGTGCTCCGAAGTAGTTCTGTATGAGTTCCTGGCAGACTGCACGCCCATCCCTGTCGTCCCTGTGGTGGAGTATGCGCATGTCTGCAGCTGCATCCACGTCACTGTCATCATAGTCCACCAAAGGCATGTCAATGTCTGGGGGCATCGGAATGTTCCGCCGGATGCACATATTGTGCAACATTACACAAGCCAGGACTATCTTCCCCACTTCCACAGGCCTGTTCATCAGTGCCCCACCGGAGAGGTGAAGGCAACAAAACTGTGCCTTCAACAGTCCAAAGGTCTGCTCAATTGTCCCCCTTGTTTTGATGTGCGCACAATTATATGCTGTTTCCTGGTGGCTCTGTGGATGTCTCACAGGGGTCATCAGCCATGGTAGTAGTAAGGGGTAGCCGGATCACCTCGTTGGAAAGGGACACAGGGAGGACCACATTATTGAGGTGACTGGGCTGTGCATGCATGTTGGAATGTGGATGTGTGACACATGCATCTGGGTTTGTGCACTTGCGGGTTGTCAATCACCTTGCTGCACCCTGTGACAGGTAATGCTGGTCAGGACATGTGTAGGATCCGACTCCCAAAGATGGGTTAGTGGTGGTGGGTGGGGCATAGTGAGGATATGCTATGCTTTTTGACATTGGGTGTGTTGCATTCTGATGTCTGTGGTGCATTACATGTACCTGTCCATCCGTGCCCAGATTGGGGTAGTGTGTCCTTCCGTAGACTCATGTGGTACGTGCCAGCCATGGCCACCAATTCCTGTGTGCAGAATATGCCCCTGCATTTGCATGTTGCCTGTGGGCCATGAACTGGTGACGGTGACCCCCCACGTGCCCCCTGCATTTGCATGTTGCCTGTGGGCCATGAACTGGTGATGGTGACCCCCCACGTGCCCCGGTGCACATGCAATGTGGTGTTTGTGTTTATCCTTTGACTCATCCAATAGCCAGGTCCGCTGTCCACCGTGACACACCATGTACCCAGGCAACGTGCTATTGTGCAGGATCATGCAGTCATGTGTTGATCCCGGGAAGCGTTCACAGCAGTGTGATATCATCAGGTCTGCATCACAGACAACCTACACATTCATAGAGTGGTACAGCTTTCTGTTCCGATACACCTACTCTGTGGCGTGGGCAGCCACTAACTCTATGTGTGTGCAGTCCACTGCTCACAATACATTAGGCATGCCCGCAAGGTCATGGAAGCGGTCCTTGGTGCGTTCGCCTGTACCTGTGCCTGTGTCGTTGGTAGGGCAATGTGCTGGGACACATGATGTAGGAGGGTATCCAGCACCTCCACAAGCACATGGCAAGGAAATGCAGTACAGATACCACCTTCAACAAGGGAGTATGGTAGTCCGGATGCCAATGACGCTCTGGTTGTCATCCTGGATGAGGTCCACTATTGCAAGGTTGGTCTCCCTGTTCATTCGGTAAAGTGTGTGGATCTGCCTGTCAGTCAGGGACCAGGGTGTGGCCCTTGTGCGGGTAATTGGTCCACGCCTATGGGGCACAGCTTGATGGCCATTGTTCCTCTACATTCTCCTTCTCATCCTCCTCCTCATCCGCTGCCTGTCGGCCTGTTGCCACTGTTGCACCTCCTGCTCATAGAGCTGCACCCCTGCATGCAGCACCTCCATGTCCCGGACTTCAGCTCTGAGTGGCAGCATGGTTGTGTTGGAAGGTGTGTGTGTGGTCCTTTTCAGCAGTCCCTGTACTCATTGTGTGCACCTGGGTCAATTGGGTACACCCGTGGCCTGTTCCTCCAAACCTGTGCCTGGTTACCGCCTCCTCCGCAGTGCTGGTGTTTCCAGCAAGGTTTTCCCGGTCGCACCAGCATTTTTGTGCCGGTGTTTCCAGGGAATCCACTGCTGTAATGCCGCCTTATTTCCGTGGTGCCGCAGTTTCAGTTACCTGTGCTACCGGTAGCACAGTGTATGCTGTACACTGTAGTTACCGCCATTCCCTCTCACAATGCTGCGGTCCGGAATGAGTGCCGGTAATTACTGGCATGTTGTTTTCTGGACCGCCACATTTGTAATGAGCACCTATGTCCACCAATCGTGATGCTGATGTTTCATCACCTCACAAGTCTTTCCTAATTCTTCCTCTTTCTTTCTTAAACTTTGACCGAACGCCTTAACTCTGTCTAGAATGGGATATTCAGAATTTGGAATGACAACAAACTCTTGAGTTCTTCGCAGGATACTGCTGTCTTCAGTCTCATACTCATCCGTAAGACCTCTCAGGAGCCTGCTGGCTTGATCTCTGCACCTGGAGTGACAGATCACAAACCAGACTCAGGTCAATTCTCTGGGCAAGCAAATGCAAAAGCGCTTGTGCAGCGATCCTCTGGCCATGCTTCTAGCGATTTCTGCAACCGCACGCCTTTGCCTCGAAGCACACGCTCTATCTAGCTTTAAGCACTTGCATGGGTGGGATCATTCTTTGCTCTAGGTCTTTAATAGAATCATCATTTCCGTGAACGTTAGTATGGAAAATGTGGATTCTAAGACAAGACCGGAGGCTCATATTATGCTTGTTCAAAGCTTACCTACTACCAACGAGGCTACCTGCTTGATCGGCATAAAGTAGTCTATTAGGGGTCCTCTTATGGCGTGCAATCAATATGTTACCGATGGCAGTCCAAAAAGGAGCATACACCAGGCAAGAAGAAACGCTGTTTATTACAGCTGGGTAAGCACAAATCAAACAGCCCAGTGAAACAGAACTGGTTGATGAGAGCAGACACATTGGCTCATCACGAACAATACTTTTTATACTGCTAATACGTGTGTACACTTAGAAACAATTGTACTACAAATTTAACGTCTTCGCTGTTCTCATGAAGCTGACTGGTTAGAATACGTCATTTCCCATACGTCATAAATAAACATATGTTATTCGAACGTGATTGGAGCAAAACAGATATGCCCTCTCCCAGTTTGGTGCCACATTGACTCCCACTCTACTCCATAAATGATCTGCAATTAGTAAAACCATAATTATGCTGACCTCTGGATCTTTATTCATCTGCCATTGGTCAGAAGAGGAAGAAACACGAGACACCTCAATCTAGTGGGAAGGGGGCCATTCACACGGCACCCACTCGATGAGAACCCTCGCAACCATTGTTGCGAGCATACTTGTATATTGTTTGCTCTTCAGGGACACCAAAACTTACCATCTGATTGGCTCTACTCGGAGCGCCCCTTCACTCCACATCAGTGTTCCCATACCTACCAACCAAAGGGCGGTTTGAAACTGCCTTTGGTGTTATGCAAGTCCCTTCCTGAGATAAAGCCAATTTCTCCAGCTGCCACAAGTTACGTGGGACTTGTTCGTTGACCTTGATTGTATCCTCCGGCACTGTTGCCAGCAACGGTGGTCTGCTGAAGACGAGCTACCAGAGTTGAGCTTCCCCCACCTCTCAGCCCCGGTGTATTCGCCGGGTGTTCAATCTGGCTTGCTGTGAAAGGTCTATGTATGGTTTCCCTCTGGGGTGCACTTACCTGTGCTGCAGCCTTCTTGTGCATTCACCCCAGGATTCAGTGCATAAATAGTGTGATGTATACAAAGCATCCCCCCTTATTACCCTCCAGACTTGGCCCCTGAGGCTGGTGTAGAGAAACCCTTCAACGCTCAAACCAGAATAAATGCAAACCATTGGGGAAAAAGGCCCAGCACACCTCTTACAAGGAGAACAAGTTTTATTTCCACAAAAATAGAAGTCTGCCAGCAATGATCTCTGCTGCCACAGAACCTTCAGGCAAAATCAGTGCGAGCAACACTTTATGAAGGCACACAGCATCATCAGTGACATAAATTACATAATGCACAGATCCAAATGGCTGGTTGGTTAAGACCCTATAAATAGGCTACCTGCTCCATAAGGGATGCCAGGCCATTGATCCTAGCCACTTCTGTCCATCTTCTTCCACATGGGCTCCTCCTTGCACGTCATCAGGCATGAAGCTAGAATTAATTATTGATTATGCAAAGAAAAACAATGCAGGCCCTACCTCTGACCTGATGTGCACCTGGTGCTGCAGATAAGGGCTAAGAGAATACTTTGAGGGCATTGCATGCGTTGTAACAAAACTTTATTCAGCGTAAAACCATAAAAGCAGCACAATAAATTAAGATAAAACACAGCTAAGACCAGTTTCAGGGAATGTTACCCATCCAAATGAATGGGAAAATAGACAGGTTTCACGTTATTGTTAAAATACACTGGGGGTCATCACCAGTTTGGCGCTAACCCTTAAATGCGGCGGAAACGCTATTACCACCGCATTTAAGGGTCTGCCAAATCACGAGTGTGGCAGGATTTACGCCCAGCTCTGAGCTGGGGGCAAATCTGTCACAATTTTGCTGATTTTCGGCCCTATTAACGCGCACTAATACCGCCGGCAGTAGTAGCGCCAAAAATTCCCCATTGGGCCCAATGGGGAATGGGGAATTCCCGAATGGGCCCAGTGGGGAATGAGGACTTACCGTTCCACCAAACCCGTGATCAGGCGCGAATAGCGCCGGGGAGCTGGCGGTAACGCTAATAGCCCCAGCAGTAATACTGCCGGGGATACCGCCCAACTTGTGATGAGGCCCTCTGTCTTCTCAGCCAGGCTCTAAAAACATATTTGATACATAATAAAAACGTATTTAAATCATCAATGCATTTACAAAAATTCACAGCTTTCATGGTCGACCTGATGTTCTTGATTCCAAAAATGCGGGAATAGATACTGCTTCCTCAGGTCCAAATAGCCTGGACAAAAAAGGAGAAAATGACCCACTGACTCCTCAAGTGCCTCACAAACCCGGCATAATATAACATTCTGTGGAGTCCACTTAGCTGTACAAAGTGCTAGTTTAAGCCTATTGGTGTGAAGCTGAAAACATAGCGCACAAGCATAACTGGGGTCAACCCAGTCCAAGAAGTCCTCAAACCCCTGGACTTGTTTTGTGTCATAATATCTAGCCCCACTGCTCAGTAGTTGGCAGCCTCGTCTCATACCGGCAGACGTTACCTCCTTACATGCATTTTATACCACTATTTTAGCACTTGGTGTTAGCTCCATGGGTTTTAACCAAAAGGCCTCCAAGCCAATGCCAGAAAGGCTAATGCGGACTTATTTAAACCAAGGCAGAGCCCCAGAGCCAGGTAGTCTCAGCAGGTTACCCAGAGCTTCCCTATGTTTTCCAAGCTCGGGGGTAGTCAGATTCTCACCCAGTACAGCAGAGAATTTATCCCCATAACCCCTCCTACTGGTAGAAGACTGCACTCCCAATAAAGACTTACTATTGGAGCCCCCCTTGGTTGCATAAAAATAGCTCTCAAAAAGTCATTCTCTGCTATACTTAGTGTCTGCACCTTACCATGACCCCATAACTCGGCCCATACAGTGCTGCCCCCAAAGCCTGAGATTGATACAGTTTTAATGTCAGAGACACCGCCGACCTACCGTGTTTAGAGAAAAAAGGCTGGATTCCCCCGCCATACTTCACCAGGCACACTGTTGCATTATGATGTTGTGTCGACCAGGATAGGTCCTCAGACAATCTGACCACCAGATAGTCAAAGGAACTAACCTGTTACAGTACAGAACCTTCAATGGAAATCCGCAATTTCGTCCCCTTGCCTGTCTTCTGACCAAAAACCATCACCTTGGTTTTACCAATATTGATGTGCATGTGGAGTTCTCTACACTTCCCCATGAAGACCTCCAATCCACGCCTAGCACCTATAGGAGTGGTTGACAGAACTCACGGCAGCGTCGGCATAGAACAATACTGGAAACCTGCCACCCCCCAACTTTAGCGGGTCTAGACAGCGCGCCAGTAAGTCCTCAATAATTTCATTAGTAGAAAGGCAGAATAGAATGGGTGCCAACGCACACCCCTGGCGGACCCCCCACTTTATTTCAAGTGGTACTGTTTCTTTGCCCCTCTCACCCGCATCTCACAACTGCTGTGTTATCAGTATAGATGAACCGTATGCTTGCCAAAAGATGTCCTGGAATGCCTTGGTTGACATAATTTCCCATAACTGTTTCCTCAAGACACTGTCAAAGGCAGTACTTAGGTCCACAAAAATAGTGTATACCTTTACGTGCATTATCGACACACATTTAGCTAATAATAGGCCAAGCATAAAGCATTGGTCAATCGTACTAAGTCCCCCTGGAATCCCGCTTGCAGATGGTTGATCCTCCTGCCCTCCAAAGTCCACTGTTGGAGCCATACCAGGAGCACTTTTGCAAACATTTTACCAGCAGAATCCAACAAAGAGATAGGGTGATAATTCCCGAAGAGCTTATTATCGCCCTTTTTGTAAATGGGCAAAATAACTGCCTCCTTCTAAGATTGGGGGACAATTCCAGGTCGAACTATCATGTTGAATACACGTAGCAGGAGGGGTGCCTAAATGCCCAGCTCATCTTTAAAAAGATCGATGGGGATTTTGTTGGGGCTGGGGCCTTCCTCACACCCAGCCCTCCAATTGCCTGTTCAACCTCTTCAATATTTAGGAGGGGGAAATCTGCAAGCGGGTATGGATTTTCGGCATCCCCATACAGCCTTGATTCCTCCCCCGGATCTGGCCCGTATAGCCCACTAAAGTGAACATGCCAGGTAGCTATTGGAATCTGGCCTACAATCTGTCCCTTAGAATCCCTTTCACTAGTTCCTATCAGTTTCCAGAAGGTAAAATAATCCCCTCTTGCACAGCTGGACTGTAAAGTCTCCCATTTTGCCAGGACGAAGCCCCTTTCTTGGCCATAATCATTGCCTTGAATTCATCCCTTAGCAGTCTGAGATGTGTTCTATCTGACTGGCACCAAGTCCTAAAACAGGCCACGAGCGCTTGTTTAGCCCTGTGACAATCATCATTAAACCAGCACCACTTAACGGGGGTTCCCCTCCTAGCTCTCCCCTCAGGTTTGGTAAAAAAAGAATGAAGGACCTAGCCATGTCTTTATAGACCTCAACAGGTCCTACCGACATCATATCCTCAGAGAAAATGCTTGCAATATGTGGCTCGATGGATGCATATAACAATGGCTTCATCACAGATAGATCCAAGGTGGACCATTTCACCAATTTGCTTACGTGGCCCAACAGGGAAACCAGATTAGCTCCGTAGCCTAACCCACTGCCCCTGCAGAACACACAGCTGACTGGATTATGATCACTTTCACACTGGCTAAGCACCTCCGTACTGCTCACACAGTCCCAATCACTCAAACTTATTAGGATGTAATCAATCCTAGAACTCCCCTGATGGCCAACATACGTTACTTTAGTCGGTTTGTCATATGCTACCCAGCTATTGCAAGCATGCAATCCCTTATCATAAAATAATCTTGCCACCTCAATTGTACAGTTATGAAATTTCACTGGATTTTATGTCATTAACAGAGGTATCCTGAAGGCAGTATCCTGATCATCCCAAGGGCCTGACTGAAAACTGCACATTCACAATCCCACATGGCCAGGATCATGGGCCGAATCTTATTGCTAGTTTCATATTCTCTGATCAAAAAACTTATTTTTATTATACTCTCCAGGAGTACAGGGCCACAGGGTCTATTATATTTATTAAATAGCATGAGGTGCTTTCCCATAGGGGGAGTATATATTAGGCATTGCATCTAACAGACTACAGCTTGATTCCAGCGCCCGTCCAAAGCTTCACCACCCTCATTTTGGCTATGTTGATTTACCCCTCCCAGCACCTCTCAGCACAGTCACGTACACTATGGTTAAGACAACTGGTCCCTGCTTTCTGATCTTCCTTGATCAATTGAGGGTCCAACAGTTTTATGGTCGGTGGGCTGGGATTGTCTGGTAAGTTGGAATGCTGGGGGTCTTGGAATGGAGGCATGTGGGTGCTATTACTTAGAGCTGGAACATGGAAGGACGGAGGCTCGTGCCCTCCTTCTCATGGGATCACTTTTTGCAGAGAGCTGTCAACCCTCTCATGGCCTTACACAGCGCATTCCTTCTAGGATACAAATGCTAGCAACATGAGCCAATGAAAGGTCTATGAATCTCTGCAGCTCTGACCTTTCTCACCAGTGCCCATGTTGCAACCTTTTCCCTATTCCCGCATGTATACACTTATTTCCATGTGTGTGGCTCAGGCTGCGACTCTGGCTGCAGTGCGAAGCTAGGCCTCAATTTTAATATGGCTGCTAATATGCAAGATGGCATCGAAGTCCCAATGTATTTTGAAGCTAAAACACACCACCCTCCTGGCACTATAACCACTGGTGATACCCCCCCCTGTAACCTCCCTGCTCTCCTGCTGCACACTTCCAGGCCTCTGTTACACCCGAAAGTGCTTGGGAGTTTGGGACAAACATCCCCCCTTCCCAACATACCCCCTTTCGTTAATACTACATTAACAAACTCTTATGTAATCTTCTCGTCCTCCTTTATCCTTCTTTCCCTTTCCAATCTTTCAGCTTCCAGGTATGGCGGTGACCCGCCCTTTGGTACCCACGCTCTGCATATGGACCGTCAATTTTCCCCTGCTCATGCATATTGCTCAGGGGTACAGGTCATATATATATATATATATATATATATATATATATATATATATATTATATATATATATATATATATATATACCTCCATCCCCTGCTAAATCTATCCAGTGTTCTGTGTAATTCTCGGGTACAGGTGGGGGAACTGTGGTGGTGCCTGGGACGGGGTGGAGGGGGGTGTGAAGGCATTGTTCTAATGCAACCATGCGTGGCTTGTTTGGGTCGTCAGTCTGAACTGCACTGTCTTTTGTACCACAAGGTGCAACATGAATCGCTAATCTTTTTGCAGACCCCTCTTCCATAGCTACGAGGAGGTCCAACACGTAGCGATTCCTTAACAACAATAGCTGGATTGCACGCATTTCCATCTTGATCGCGTTGAGGCCTTCTTCAGTGTCATTGGCCAGTTGAATCACTTCCCACTGCACAATCTGAAGCCACTTGGCATTCACCGCGGTCTGCAGCCCCGGTAGCAACAGCGATGCAAAAAAGGTTTCTTCTGTGCTGTAGAGTTGACAGCCTTCCAGATAAGGTGTGTATAAGGCCTTTTTACACACAGAAAACCTGTCAATATGGCCCTTTTAATTCTTCCTTGCGTACCACTTACACAGGCTATTTATGGCAGCACCCCCATAAATCATGGAGCTCACTGGTGACAGCCTGGCTAGTAGCAGTTTGCAAATCCACCTTTTACTTTAGTATTCGACACAGTTCCTTGAAAGAACCAACTGGGATGAGTCCTGGTGTGTTTAATTTTTTTTAACACCCTCCTCTGTTAATGATTCTATCAGGATAATACTTGCTGAGTATTGGAAAGGGAATTTGTGTTTTGTTCACTTTGCTCAACTACCTCCATTTTGTAGGTTACAGTGTTTTTAAAGCATCTTGAATCATGAACATGCTTTTCACTTTGCTTTAGGACACAGGTAGTAAGTATTGTGTAAAATGAAAATTGTCTTATACAAGGGCTGCATTTCTGCTTAATTGGCTTTAATAGAGGCAGCGCAGTTGCAGCAGCATGGGCATTTCATACTTTGTTTTCTTTTAATCACAGAAGCACACCAATTACATAGCTAGGCATGTGGTCTGAACTTTAACTCCCTTTCTGACCACCCACCGCAAGCAGATATAATGGATACAGGTCGAAGCAGTGCTGTATATATTTTATTTTCAGTGGCACAGATTGTACCTGTACCTCTCAACAGGACTGCTATATAGTCAGGCAAAGGAGCCTAATTTATCAACGGTGCTGCTATAGCCTACGCATGTCATTGCACAATGCCAAATATTCACAGCATAGGTGATTACATCCTGCCCACATTTCATAGCAGGACTGCTATGTTTTGGGACAGCACCTGAATTTCTTGACAGAGCTGCTGTGAAGAAAGCACGAACATGTGTTAGCATTTTCGGCAGCAAGCTAAAGTACAGAGCAAGAACAGTGTCTGACCTCTTCCCACCAACCTCTGACATTGTGAGAAGATGGCATTGTTGTCATATACTTCAATCCCTTCTACTCGGTTTTGCACTTTTCAAAACGTCTGCTTCTCCCATGTCCGTTTACTGAGTCCCGCTGCCAAAAATCAAGCATATTTCAAAGCCTCATTATGAATCTCCTGACTAATGTAGGATAGTCAGAACAGGCTTATAGCTTTTGACAAGCCATTTATGTCAGACAAGCCTCACATAGAACTGCCAGTGCCCTAACCTTATGTGCCTTTCAGTGGCAACAGTCTGTTGGGAGAGGCAGCTCAGTGGGCCAATAACCATGCTGCAGAGATTATTGTGTAACCTGTTAGTTCAAATCTTGTTAATATTTTATTTTTTATTTGTATATGATTGTGCAACAACCTTTACAAAATAGAACATTTACAAGAGAAGTAGCTTTCTTTGGCTTCATCCTTTCACATAGGACCTCATTCTTATAAAATTCACTAAATTCAAGTTATACAAATTAGTGAGAAAATAAAAGAAAAAGGATCAAAAATGAAAAAAGAAAAAGGAAAAAGATCAGAGTTCAAACTGACTAAAAATTAAGGTACTATATTGAAACAGAAGAAAAATAAGATTTTCCAAAATGAAGCCCTTGCCCTCTTGATTTTTAAAAAAAAGAAAATATTCTTGTAACCATTATGCACAAAGTGTGTGACAGCATTTCTATTCATTTGATTTTTTCCTCAACATTTGTCATATCATCGCCTACTGTATGAGCCACTTCCTTTTCTTAGGTTTGCCATTGGGGCACCCTGGAGGCCGTTCCCCCAGCCAATGTAGGTGATGGATCGGTGTTACTCATTTAAAATCTACTTTTCAAAAGTACATGGACCACCGCTATTGTTATGGCTGTATTCTGTCGTGAGATTAGTTTATTCCAGAAATGTTCTGAGAGCAGCCATTCTTGTCTCTCCACAAATCTGGAAAAATGGTTTGATCTTATTTCCCACATGCCCTCGCAGTCTATCAAAAGATGGTGTAGGCTCTGTTTGGCTGAGAACTCCCAAATATTACATAATTTGATTGCTGTCTCCCCGTGTCCCCTTATACTCAGTATTTCCCCAGTATGAATGATATTAAGGCGCACTCTCAGAAAATTACTTGTGATTCCCCAATCTGGGAACATCACCAAATAATTTGGTAAGTAACCCAGTTTCTTGTCCACCACCAAAAAGTTTTTCAGTGGCTTAATCGAATGCATATTCTCAATAGTTGCTATCCAGTCCACTGTTTCAATCTCTCTTATTACTTTCAGTGGATTGGAAATTAGAGTTTCATCGGTGGTGTCTGCTTTTCCCAGGATTTTTTTAACCTTTCGCTCTAAGTAAAGCAATATCTTCTATTTATCAGCTATCATGTGCGACCTAATATCCTCATATAGATATTCTTTCAGGGGCGTAGCAATGAACCTATAGAGAGACAGCAATCTCCAATCTGCCAACAAACCCAATGATTTTAGACCTAGTTAAAACCTAAGGCTTGACATTGGGAGGCTCAAAGGGAGCCCAAGTGTTGTGCCGTCTAGCTTTTGCCAGTGGGCGTCCCAGAGACAGGTCTTAGCTTCTAGGCCATACAGGATAACTGGCACTACCTTTGCTATACAAAATTTATTTAAAGGCTTAATAGAGAATTTACAGAATCCTGTTAATATGTGAGTTAATGAGTTTGCAATGGAGATATGCATTTAAAATGCAGGTAACATTCAATTGTAACACAGTTGACTTAACTATCGACTTATCAAAAGGACTACTAAATGTTCAGTGATACAGAACACACACATCTGGAATGCTCTACTTGTAATGGCTCAGAACACACACCTCATCGAGGCTGCTATACCTGTAATGGCCTAGAACACAAATCTCATATGGGCTCTTGTACTTGTAATGGCATACAGTGTTGGTAAAGCATCTGCATTCAAGCAAGTGCTGCATCTTGTCAGACAAACCTCTAACTCTATAATTCCAAGCCTAATGGCCAAAAAAAGGTGTGCAAACATCTAACAAGGAGCACCCAATGATAAAGCTGCACTAGATTTTTAAATAGAAAAGGCATTTTCAGCGTTTGGGATATTTATTGGCGCTATGTTAAAAGACAAACAAAAACACAGGAGAGAAAGAGCAACTCTGGACCTTAACAATACAGAGAACAAAGGTGTGGATCGGTGGGGGGCCCAAGGGACAGAGAACATACTAGACAATCCAAAACAGGAATTCGAGCAATAGGAAGAGAGAGCAATGAGCTACATGATAGGGCAACAAAGAAAGTGAGAAAGGAAACAGAGTTAATAATAGGACAAACACACAATAGGAGTGAGGGACAGAAGCAGAGCAAAAGAGACATTTGGAGACAGTAAAGAAAACACAGATCAACTGTAGGTGGGGAGAGAGTCTTTTCCTCGCCACCAAGCAAGGTAAGGCATCCTTGTGCCCGCAGTGTCCGTGATTGTAAAATTGTAATTTTCTTTTTTTTAAATAGTGTGCCCGAGCCCGCTCTCCCTGCCATTCCCCCTCCAAGCTCCCACTTCCTGGATCCCACCCCTCCCGCCTCCCATACCGCCCCAAGGCCCTGATTGGAGCCTCGCTCCGTGTGCTCCAGCTCTAACGACCTGCGTGCCTTTGCCCGGCTCTTTTCCTCTCCACCAAGCAAGGTAAGGCCATCCTTGTGCCCACAGTGTTCGTGATAGTAAAATTGTAATTTATTTTTAAAAATAGTGTGCCCGAGCCTGCTCTCGCTGCCAATCCCCCTCCAAGCTCCCATTTCCTGGATCCCACCCCTCCCGCCTCCCATCCCGCCCCCAGGAGCCTTTGTATTCCACGTTGCTCCAGTGAGTCTCACTGCCAATTTGGCTCATTTAGTTTGTTTGGTCCGAAATCTTGATCCCCTGTCCGTGTCTTCCCTCCCTCAACCCTCTCTGTTTTCCACCGCTTCCTGGATCCTCTAACTCCCGCCTCCCGACCAGCCCACCGTGCCCGATTGGTCACACGACCAACTAACGCTGGCCATTACCAACCTTCCCAGGCAGCCCTCTGCACCTGCAGGCCCCTCGGCTAAGGACCCCAAGGCAAAGGATGGCTCCAGATCATATCTGCAGGTATCTGCAGGAGAAGCAGGAAGCCAGCACCCACCAAAAGTAAGTGTGGCAAGGGTAGGGACTGAAGCAATTACTTCACGCCAAACAACCCTACCACTCAAACCTACAAACCCTAGCACTCCTGATTTGTTCAATTGAGCTGATTCTCACATCTAGATAGTCGGCACAAACCTCACAAATTTAGAAAGTGTGCCTAATATCCTCACTTTTCCATAGTTGAACCTATAAAGTGTGCCTAATAGCGTAACTTTGGTTTAATTGCATCTAGAAAGTCTGCCTAATATCCTCACTGTGCCATAGTTGAATTTAAAAAGTGTGGCTAATAGCCTCTCTGTGCCATAGTTGAACCTAGAAAGTGTGCCTAATAGCCTAACTTTGGTTTAGTTGTATCTAGAAAGTATGCCTAATATCCTCACTGTGCCATAGTTGAACCTCGAAAGTGTTTCTAATATCCTTACTGTGGCATAATTGAATTTAGAAAGTGTGCCTAATAGCCTCACTGTGCCATAGTTGAACCTAGAAAGTGTGCCTAATAGCCTCACTGTGCCATAGTTGAACCTAGAAAGTGTGCCTAATAGCGTAACTTTGGTTTAGGTGCATCTAGAAAGTGTGCCTAATATCCTCACTGTGCCATAGTTGAATTTAGAAAGAGTGCATAATATCCTCACTGTGCCATAGTTGAGCCTAGAAAGTGTACCTAATAATGTAACTTTTGTTTAGCTGAATTTAGAAAGTGTGCCTAAGATCCTCACTGTGCCACAGTTGAACCTAAAAAGTGTGCCTAATAGCGTAACTTTGTTTTAGTTGAATTTAGAAAGTGTGCCTGAATAATATCATCCTGTGCCACAGCCGGAATTAGAAGTTTGCCCAACTGTGGTATAGGTAAACGTAGAAAGTATGTATAATAACATCCCGTGGTATAGTTGAATTTGAAGGTGTGCATAATCATCCTGTGGTATAGTTGAACTTAGAATGTGTCCCTAACTGTGATATAATTGAAATCATACAGTGTGAATACTATCTTCCTGTGTTACAGCCGAATTAGAAGTGTGCCTAACTGTGGTATAGGTAAACTTAGAAAGTGTGAATAATATCTTCCTGTGGTTCAGTTGACCTTAGAGAGTGTCCCTAACAGCGGTATAGGTAAACTTAGAAAGTGTGAACAATATCATCCTGTGGTATAGTTGAACTTGGAAAGTGTGAACAAAAGCATCCTATACCAACTGTAGCATAGTTGGAATTTAGCCACGCCATGAATCTGCCCGGCCCACCATGGTCTGGCGAAAGTGACCCACTCGCATCCACCTCCCTTCCCCCTCACCCTACTTCTCTTCCCCCTCCCCAAACCTTTCTGCCCTCCAACACATCCTCAGCCCACCCGCTGTCCATCCCTCAAGCCAGAAGAACCATCCCATCCCAATCCAGCCTGCCTTCTACCAGGCCCCCATCCCAACCCTTATCCAAACACCAAGCCAGAGGAGCCCGATGGCGAGCCAACCATCCTAAGACCCCTGTTCCTCCCATCCACTCCACCCACCCGCCTACTATCATCATGCCCGCACCCCTGGCCCCTCCAACTAGCGGCCCACCCAGCCTCCCTGGCACACCCAGCCCTGCCACCACCCCCTCCCCTTCCACTGATCAACTCCCCCAAACATCCTCCTCTGACCCCACTCCTTCCCCTCTCTAAAAACTGCACGGCTCGCCCTGGCAAGAACAGTAGCTGCATCCCCTTCACCCTCCGACCCCCCCACCCTCTCTCACACTCCAGCTGCAACAAAAACACCGAAAAAAAACGTACCTGGTCTCCCTCAATCTGTCATTACTCCTCACCACTCCTGTCTCGACCCACCACCTCAATCTCCCAATCTCGATCATCACCACCCCCCCTCCTCACCCTGCCTTAAACCCCTCTCCCTGCCTTAAACCCCTCTCCCTTGAATTCTCACCAAACACAACTGTAACTCCTAACCCCCGACACCACATCCTCGAGTCCCTTGACCCAAACCCAACCAACCTCACAGACTCGTTCAACCCCACCGCGCCCACAACCACCACCTCGACCGCCTGCCTACTCTTCCCATCGACCACCGACCACCCCCTCTTTCACCCCCCAGTTTCCAATCTCTCCCCTCATCCCCCTCCACCCACCCACCTCACCACCCCTCCGATCCGCTCCCCCACTCCTCCCATCCTCCACCTCTGCAACCTCCACATCATCCTCCTGTACCAAAATAAGATGCATCCTTTTTAACGCCCGATTTGTAGCAAGAAACAGACACAGCATCTTCGGCCTCCTCACTTCAGACAAACCAGACCTAGGCTTTATCACAGAAACCTGGTTCTCCGACTACTTTGCCCCTATCGCCAATGAAGCCTTCCCTTCAGATTACTCCCTCATCCCACTCAACTGACCCTCTAGAGGAGGAGAAGTAGCAATCGCCTTCAAGTCACACTTCACCGCCTCAATCATTAACAGCCAGCCAAACATCCCTTCCTATGAATCGCTTCTCGTCAAACTATCCCTTCCCCCATCGTTCTCCTACAGCTTCCCAATCATCTACAGACCTCCTGGCTACGACAGACAATTCTCAAGCAACCTCTGCGATTCGATAGCTACCATCCAACCAAACCATCCCACCCTCACTCTTCTAGGAGACTTCAATATCTGGCTCGACATCCCCACCAACCATATGACCCACTCTCTGATCGACTGCCTAGACGCCATCAACCTCCATACCCACATAAACGGCCCAACCCACTCTAAAGGACACATCCTTGATGCCATCTTCAGCTCCCACGACCAGATACATCTAAACCCCCCATCCCTATCATCTGGTCCCATAACTACATCGTCCCTTTCAACATTCGCCCATCCGCCAACCCCCCCGTACCTTAACCAGAACCTCCAAAACTATGCAAATGCTGGAAGAAACTAAAAATCCTACCCGACCTAGCCAACGCGCTCTTTCAGTCTCCTCTCCCTACCTCCCCACGCAATGAACACTTAACCACTGACGCCTCTGACTCATGGCTCAATACCTCATTGATCCCGCTCACGCCGACTTGCCAATCATCCACTCGCCATGGCCCTTTTCCAAGATGGTTTACACCAGAAATAAAAACTGCAAAACAACTGTATAAATCCCTCAAACGCAAATGGCGGAAAGATAAAACCACCCTGAGCAGATCCACCTTGGCATGGCACCATCGCCACTACAAAGCCGAAATCCGGAAAGCAAAAAAAGCCCATTACAACTGTCGATCCTCAACTGTGGAAACCCCAGCAAAGAACTCCACAAAATCATCTTTAAATTCACCAAACCATCATGTTCCACCACCCAATCAACCCCTTCTCAGTCACTCTGCGACTCACTCTTTCTCCACTTCTACACCACTGCTGTTGAAAGAACAAATTTCCTAATCAACAAACTGGCCCTCTTGCACTCACCACACAATCCACCCACCCTACCTGCCAACCCACCTCCTGCAACAGAGCTGACTTTCGACTCGTTCACACCAATATCAACCGACCAATTTCTCAAACTGCTCTCTGCCCGGAAACCATCCGGCTCCCCGCTAGACCCCTGCCCAGCTTCGACCCCCAAAGAAATATTCACAACCACCTGCGCCAGAGAATACGCGAGAACCATCATAAACGACTCCCTCTCTTTGGGAATTTTTCCCGACGCATTCAAAACCGCTCATGTCAAGCCACTCCTAAAAAAACGTGCCTCGACCCTCTCGACCCCAAAAACTACCGGCCCATCTCAAACACCAGGTTTCTTGCTAAACTCATCGATCGAACTGCTTACTCCCAACTAAATGCCTTTGCCGAAGACAACAATCTCCTAGAGCCCGCTCAATCAGGCTTCAGACCTCACGACACAGAACCGAAACCACACTGACCTCAATGACCTTAAAAACACTGCTGACTCTGCGGGTTGCGCTGCACTAATCCTTCTTGACCTCTCCGCCGCCTTTGACACAATCAACCACTCAATCCTCCTCGACCGTCTCCACTCCCTACGAATCCGTGGAAACGCTCTCAAGTGGATAGCATCCTTCCCCAGCAATAGGAACCAAATAACCCTCCTCTCCTTCTTTGCCTCCGCCGCCCGACCAGTCAATAAGGAGCATGCCTATCAACCCTCCTGTTCAACCTCTATATGTCCACCCTCCCACGAATAATCCGCTCGCACAACATCCTGTGCTACAACTACGCCGACAACACCCAACTAATCCTAAAACTCCTTAACTCAAAACCCAGCTACCAGCCCGACCTCACTGCCTGCCTCATTGACATCGATCACTGGATGACCACAAACCACCTCCTTTCAAACCCCACCAAAACTGAAATCATGGTGTGTGGCAACACCAAATTTCGACCCTCTACCATGGCCATCATCCATGGGCAATCCCCTGACAACCTCAACCTCAGTAAAAAACCTTGGATGCACTCTCGACTCTAACCTAACCCTCTCGCACCAAGTCAACAATGTCCCTAAATCCTGCCACTACCACCTCAAAATTCCTAGACGCATTTTTCCATACCTCTCCTTTCCCAACAGACTTGCCGCCGCTCAATCAATTGTAATGTCAAGACTGGACTATGCTAACTCCCTCTACCTCAGAGTCCAAGCTTACCACTTGCCTATACTACAAAGAGCACAAAATGCTGCAGCAAAACTGCTACTTGCACTTGACCCAAGAGATCACACCTCCCCAGCTCTCAAAACTCTCCACTGACTCCCGATTGGACGAAGGGTGACCTTCAAAACCTTATGCATCTCTCACAGAGCAATGCATAAAACTGGCCCTCAATACCTTCAGGACAAGCTAATACACTACCACCCACAGCGCACTCTAAGATCAAGCTCTGCCCGCCTCCTAGTGATACCAAACACCAACTCAGTCAGGTTAGGTGGATCATCTTTCTCAGCCTTGGCCCCCACTCTGTGGAACTCACTTCTACCCAACATTCGACTCACCGAAGACCTCATGTCGTTCTGCAAATTACTGAAAATGTGGCTTTTCCCTTAAAAATCGACTCCTAGCATAAACAGAATAAACAACCTCAATAAACAGAAAGCCAAGGTTGTTGAATCTACGACAACAATCCAGCATAGCGCCCTGATCGAACAAACAGAAAACTAAACAGCCAGTGCAAATAAAACGGATAATTGGAGTAGAACGGACGAAGTGGATGGAACGGACGAAGTGGATGAAACGGACGAAGTGGATGAAACGGATGAAGTGGATGAAACGGATGAAGTGGATAGAGCAGATGAAGTGGATGGAGAGGATGGAGTGGATGGAGCTGATGAAGTGGATGGAACGGATGAAGTGGATGCACATACTCCCCATCATCCTAACTAAACATCAGCTGAGCACACCGCCAGCTTAAGCGTCTCCTCAGGCCTAACGCAGCCACAAAACAGTCTTGGCAACCGCTACACCTATCGCTAAGAAGCAGCTATCATGCAACTGCCACACCGGCTGCACACATATCCGGTGCACACTTATGACTCTTTCTCTCTCTATTGACTTCCCGAGGGCGTTCAACCTACCAGCGCTTTCAGATCATACCAATGATCCATAAGGCGCTATATAAATGCCAAGTAACATAACAGATGGAAATAGAAAAGCAAGACTAGAGAAGGGCAGGCCAATAGCATAAAAGAAAACAACTGAGAAAATGAAAAAACGGATATACCCAGAGTAATGACATGCGAGAGGAAGAGGAGTAATATCAACCGATAAAGCGAGATATAGGAGGGAAAAAGCAACAATAGAATGCAGAGATTGGAGAGGCAGAGTGACAGAGAACAGACCGCAAAATTTGGCATCGCAACACTTAAGCGTGAGAGGCAGAGCGTCAGAAAGTGACAGACAGAGGAAACAAAGTAGCCAAGGGAAGGAGAGATGGAGCAAAAACATGGAGTGGCTGTCAAGCAGATAGTGCCAGGAAGCAACAGTAGGCCCGAGAGGCAGAGGAATGATGCTGGTAGAGTGAGGGACTTGATTTATGAGTCACCTGATGTAACTAGCTGGCATCTGTAGTAACTCTTAACAGTGTTTGTGCCGAATATCATAAAGATGAAGCTGGGTAGTATGTATCTACAAAGTTCTTGTGTGGGGAAATGTTTTCCACAGGTGCAATAAATGATTTAGATCCACTTTGAAATACAGCTGTTTTGTCACTTATGTTTTCGAACAAAGCTTCAATTTTATGCACACATTGGATAGTTGTCAGACATTTTTTACTCTCTTGCGAAGGAGAAAAAATCATTTTTATTCTCTTGAAATTGGATTTACTCTCTAATTCTAAAAATTGGGAGTAAAATACTCTTCACTCCAAAATCCATCTGGAGCACAGAGAGTCGGTATTGATCTGGTATTTCTTTGAGCAATTGTGAGGAATCTTGCGATAGATAATTCGATCTTAACCTTCTCTGCAATTTTTCTTTTTTCTCCTTCTTTGGCAAGATACAGAATATAGGCTTCTGCGGTAGCACTGTGCTGAGGATGCTGGATCCTGGTGTAATTGTTGGAACCGACAAGCCACCTGGGACCACTATCAAATGTTCTTCAGTGATCACCAGGAGCGCTGAGTGTAACAGTGCCAGCAAGTAGGTGCCCCTGCATGATGGCGGGAGGTACAGAAATGCCTGCTGTCCGCACACACAATAGTTATCCATCACAGCTGCTGTCCCTTTCTTGAGCTCTGGTATGTATAATGTCTTGGTGCACCTACTATTCGTCCCCACAAAGATGCTCCTTTCATTGTAAAAGCACAGTTCATATTCTTCCTGCTTTTGCACTTTCACTGGTTTCTCCATTGCCTTGATCCACGTGTGTTTTGCCACTTGCTCATTCCAGTACCTGATGTATACACTGTTCACTTTATCTATAATTTCTTCTCCAAATTCTACTAGTCTGCCTGCCATGCAGCTCATGGTAGTTTCTTGCCATATGCTTGCCATGAACCTCACGCCTTCCAACTTTAGGTACAGTCTTTGCAAGCACTGCCCACGCTTGGGGTTTTTAGCACATTGTAGCTGATCAGGGTCCATTACTTCTAGTTGCAAACTTTGTGCCTGGAAAGTGCTTTGTAAACTGCACATGGTCAAATGGAGTAAACATTGAGCATCCACAATCGAGTTTCCTGTGGCATTAATACCCTGGGTGCTCCCGATGCGTGTGGAATCAACATACATAACAGCTTCCATTGACCTTCGTTTTCCCCACTGAGCTCATGTCTGCATACCAACTATTACTTAACTCTAGATGGTGCACACCTTCTATTGTGCCTAACCCATCTACTTGGTATTGATTGTATTTGGCCCTTTTAATGTGTCATTTAAAACCTCTTGACCCACCAAAAATGTGAAACACTAGGAAAGAAAGTGTAATTTAAAATTATGTTCACATTCCCCATACGTTGCTGGGTGACAAGTGTATCATTGACAAATGCAATAGGCTGTGGCTCATGGACCGCGGCTGCAGTATTATTTGTTTTAGTCCCATTTGCAGTCACATTTGCAGCATTGTCATGTGTTAAAGATCCCAAAGAGCCATTAGTTAACGATCCGTCAGTACTAATTGCGTTTCCTATCCCAACCTATTTATATGACTACCCCATATAAAACTACACACTAAATACGTCCCTAGTCCAAACATAGAAATAGTGAATAGACCAGCTACACAGTCCAAAATGTTCCTATCTCCTCCCCTCCTCCCCTTACTTTCTTCTATGCACTTACTCTATCAGAATTGTCCCTGGACCTAGTATGATAGCAACCTCGTCTGTCCCCTCCGCCTCCCTTTACTTGTTCCCACCTCCCCTCCAGCACTATCTGAAATGTCGTCAGGCCTAGTACGGTAGTCGCCTATTTTGTTCCTCCCCTCCCTTTCTGCACCTCTCTCCCTCACCTTTAATTTTTCTCCGGCTCTACCAGAAATGTTGTCAGGCCTAGTACGGTAGTCGCCTGTCTGTTTCCATTTCCTTCCCACTTTCCCCTCCCATCTTTATTGATGTCTTAGCTATTGCACTATCTGGAATGTCGTCAGGCCAAGTACAATAGTTTATTTCACATCCTTACTGTTCATTGCCTGTAAGAATGTAATTGTATTTTCCCTTGCTCCCTTCCTCACCCTTCTAGCACAAGCCAATAATATCTGAACTTCCTGCTTGAACAATGGCATCCCTCTCAGTAATGTTGAAACAGGATACCAGATAGGCAAAGCAAACAAAGGCCATATATGCTATGTTTCTACTCCTTTCGCAATCATTTATTGACCACACTTGGCCTCAAAGCTTACCAAACAGTTGTTCCAAATACCCTTTTAATTAGCACATTCTAGATGTCCTGGTCTGCAGTACAGATTCGTCCATCCCCTCTATAGCAACTCTTCTTTGCAGTGCCCTTCCACACCAATCTTTTGACTGGGACTTCCGAGCTCTGCTGTCACTGTACGATCAAGTGTGCGTTAACCACCCGGCCAATTCCGTTGTGCGTGCATTAACCTGCCTGCCACTTAGTGGATAACCGCAATACTGTTTCCTAGGATTGAACCCATAGGAGTATGCATGCATGTTTTAGTTTGAACCATGCCTATCATCCCCACATCTTCTTGGAGCACCACTATGCTAAGAATCCACAGATTAGAAGCTCAGGTGGTAATGTCCAAACTTTCAACTTGTGCTTGCATCTATGCTATAGAATCCTTGTAGATAGCATTATCGATTTAATTTAATTTACAGTCACCTTACTATCAATACTGTGTGACGTTGTTTGGAGGTCACTCATACCCTCTGTGATGAGTCATCTGTAGACAGTTCTAAACGCTCCGACTCTGACCTAGTGGAACCATCTCTGGATCTAGTTACTGCTATGGAGGACCTAGAAATTAAGAGGTTTTTCTTCTTAGCTTTGCCCCTTTGACATCTGAAAAGTCATTTAAGGTAAAGCATAAGATGTAAGAGTGCTATACTGTTGTGTTGTTAAATGTTCCTTTGCCCTGGACTGTAGTCAGAAGAAACAGTAGGGATCCTGCAGTGTCCAAGCAGTGATCCTGGGGGGCATACTCTAATGGGGCACCAAAAATGGTTGGTAATTGACAGAGTTCTCCGTCCTATACTACCCTCACAGTTCTCACTCAAAAAAGCAGATTCCCTCCTCTGCACTTTTGGATGATAGCTCTCAAACCCAGCCGATAGCCGGTACAACGTCCTTTCATCGCGGGACTTTTTTTGTGGGGGGGGTTAGATAATGATATAAATAGGATGTGGGTGTTTGGGAATAGATAAAAATGAAAGGGAATGGGGTGTTTGGGGGAAAACCCCCAAAAATAATTTTAAAAAAATTGGATGGGTTTTTTCGTCAAAGAATTTGCGGTAATTAACCCAGCGAAAAAACATCCCGGGATGAAATGACATGGAACCGCGATAGCTTCCTGTCACTTAGCGTGCACAGCGTGCACGGCTGCTGGTGCAATGATGTGAGGCTCATGCTCCTGATATGGAGGAACGAACTGCACTTAATTTTGCACTCTCTCCCTGCTGGCATAGGAGAACGCTGCTGTACCCCAATCTCCTATGAAACGGCAGCAATGCCTATCAGCTGCTCCCACCATAGCAAATAGGAATCACATACATAACTCCTGGACCCAACTGCCTTTGGAACCCATTTGACTCAACACCTACTTCGGGTAACTTCTTTGTGAATCTAATAGTGTTTCCATGAGTAAATCATTTACGACATTAAGTTATTTGTTAATCAGCATCTGTGACTTAAGGAAGCTGACTTAATGAATGATATGGAAACAAAAGTTACATACACATGTCATGAAAATTATATTTAGAGTACAGTAGATAAAGCTCAATTTCGGTCGCAAATGTCATGCGCCTGGCCTCTTGGCGCTTGTGGCATGCCTGGAAGTATCGCCGCCATTAATCTGCCCCGTCACGTTTCTTACGTTACTTTCTGCTGCATTCTAGTCTTTGGGGCTCTTGGCTTTCGCTTCCCTTTTTTAGCCCCACCTCCCATTTCCGGCTTTGCGTTGCAACCCTACCAGTGCCTTTTGCTTTTGGGTCTGACGCTGGTGTTTTCCTCTTGCAGCCTGCCGCTGCTTTTGATCTGTTTTCTTTTCCCCTTGGTTCTCTATTTAGCTGTGCTGTGCTTTCTCCCCCTGCCTCGCTTGCTTTCCACGCCTGTTCCGGTGTACCGAGGCTGGGTTCCCATTGTTGCTGTCTCTTCCAGCTGCGTTTCTCCCTGCGCAGCCTTCTGTTCAATTACCGCTCTCTCTCCATTTAATCTGGTCAGTACTTATTTCTGCTGCTCTCGATCAGCGGCTCCTTTTTACCTTTCTTGCCTTTTCTGTTCTTTTCCATTCTGGTCCCTCTCTGTCTTTCTCTTACCTTACCGCTTTCTCTCACGGTACCTACTTTTTCCGCTTTGCTGTCTTACAAGTCCTTGTACCAGTGCTTGTTCTTCCAAGCACAGAACCTGCTGTTGCTGTCACTCCTGTTTCTTTTCATACAGCTTCGAGGGCGGATTGAATATTGGACTGTCTACTTACCGATCGAGTTTCCATTGGATTAACAGGACCCTGTTTCTTTCAACACCCCATGGAGACTGCATGTCTACTTACCACGCTGCAGGAACGAATCTAAAAGAGGTATTTTCAGCCTTTGGCTTTTGTCTCTTGCCAAGGCGTTCTCGGGTGGGGGGCCCTGTGTCTGTTGTGTTCCGTACAGCGACATAGTGGCTTCCATCCGAGGGAGGCCGTATCTCTTCCAAAAGAAACAAGTTGTGCGAAGAAAGAAGGACAAGAAGCACTTATCCTCGACTGAATACTCAGGTGAGGTGGAGGAGGGGAATCTACCTGTGTTAAGAGGCTATGAAGAGGACATCTCTGACAGTTTGCAACACCGAGACAATATCAACATGGCAACAGCAGAGCAAGTCCAGGAATTGGTGAATGCTGTGCAGGGCCTTTCTCAGGAGGTCCGGACTCTGAAGGCCGATTACGGTACCCTGCGACAGATGATAACCACTCAGGACCAACAGCGTGTCGAGCTGCCGCCCATGCCATTGGCCTCTGGCAAGTACGATGGTAACCCCAGAAGGTTCAAGGAGTTCATGGAAGTCTGTATCATTCACTACACTTTTTGTCCGCATACCTATGCCTCAGATCAAGCCCGGACAGGGTTTCTGGTCTCGAATCTTATGGGCAATGCGCTGGCCTGGGCCACTCCGCTTGTTACCAGGGCAAGCCCAATCTTGCAAGACTATGGGGCTTTCACGGCCCAGTTCAAGCAGGCATTCGAAAGACAGGAGTCCTCCCAAGTCGCTTGCGAGGAACTTCTTGACATCCGACAAGGTTCATCCGACCTACTTACCTAAATAACACAGTTCAAGTGAGTGGCCGCCGATGCAGGGTGGCCAGAAGCTGCTCAATACACCATATTCAGGCAAGGACTCCGGGAAGAACTTAAGGACGAGCTAGCTCGATTCCCTAGACCTGCTTCCTTTTTGGAGTTGTTAGCCACTACTCTGCAGAACGATTTTCACTTTTCTGAGCGGAGGTCGGAAAGGAGAAAAATACGTTCCTCCATGTTCCTACCAGATCCTTCAGCCATACCCTCCTCCTCACCTCGCACTCCAAAGCACTAACCGATGCAGATAGGAGCCACTAGGGCCCCACTGACTCCTGAGGAACGCAAGAGGCACAAGGAGAAAAGCGTTTGCATGTACTGTGGTTCAGATCAGCACCTACTTAGGGAATGCCCTGAGGTACCTCCCCATCACACGGGAAACGGGCGTCCTTGGAACAAACAGGAACGAGTTACCAAGGTTTTTGTCCAAGTCCCTATGTTTCAATAACCGTGTCATCCACTTTACCCATGGAAGAAAACAGACTGATGGTAGTGGCAATAAAGCTGCTAGTTAAACAGAAATCGGTGGAGACCCTGGCACTCATTGATTGCGGTGCCGCAGGCAATTTCATGGATATCCTATGGGCCAACAAGATGGGAATCAAGCGGGTTGAGAAGGAAGAAGATCAAAAGGTGGAAGGGGGGGGGTGGTACTCCCCTCAGCTCCGGATTGATTATTCATGCCACCGACATGATGAGCATGTCAGTCTTAAAACACACGGAAGTCATCCAATTCGATCTGATAAGAGCAGCCCACTTTCCGGTCATTCTTGGGGTGTCATGGTTACGTAAACATAACCCAGCAATTGACTGGTCAAAAAATCAGATTGCTTTCAATTCCCGTTATTGCTGCAAGTCCTGTTCGTCTAGTAGCAACTACGAGATGGTAAAGGCTGTTGATGAATCGCCTTCCTCCCCGACACCTCTCAGTGTTCATCTGATACCAACAGACTTGTGCTACTTCAGCGAGGTGTTTCTGAAGAAAGATCCCCAGGAGTTACTACCCTCTCCCTGAAGGAGAAGGTAGTGCTCCGGAAGTACCTCGGTTCAAATCTACAAAATGGTTTGTTACAGCCATCCCGCTCTCCTGCTGGGGCATCCTTATTTTTTGTCCCCAAAAAAGACACCCAAGAGTTGAGGCCATGCATAGACTACAGGGGTCTCAACCGGGTCACCATCAGGGATAGATATCCCATGCCACTGATACGAGATATCCTGGAGGCGGTCCAGGGATCAGTGATATTCTCTAAACTAGACTTGAGACGTGCCTACCACCTGTTATGTGTCCGGGCGGGGGATGAATGGAAAACTGCCTTCCGCACCCCGTTCGGACACTACGAGTACAGGGTAATGCATTTTGGCTTGGTGAATGCGCCCACCATCTTCCAGCGGTTTATGGACTAAATCTTCTCAGACTTGCTGTTCCACAATACCATTGTGTACCTTGATGACATCTTGGTGTATTCCTCGTCCATGCAGACACATCGGGAACACCTACATCAGGTCCTCCAACGTCTCAAGAACATCACTTGTTGGTTAATCCTAAAAAGTGCATTTTCGAAGCGTCTACGGTGCCTTAACTGGGTTTTATTCTATCTAAGCACAGAGCGGAAATGGATCCCAGGAAAGTGACAGCCGTTCTAGACTGCCCATCTCCTACATCTGTCAAAGAGATCCAAAGATTCCTGGCCCTCGCAAATTTTTACCGCTGTTTCATACCCCAGTTCTCAGAGGTGGTTCTTCCCATCACAGCTCTCCTGAAGAAGACCACTGCTCCGTTTGCCTGGTCTGGTAAGGTGGAAGAAGCCTTTGTCCTCCTCCAGAAACTGTTCTGCTCCGCTCCAGTTCTTCACCAGCCCGACCAGGCTCTCCCTTTCTTTGTCGAGACTGACACTTCGGTAGCAGTCCTAGGGGCTGTTCTGCTACAAGAACACGACGGAGTGGAACACCCGGTGGCCTATCTCTCCAGGACACTCACCCCCAGCCAAACCAATTATTCTGTGATAGAAAAGGAATTGTTGGCCATGAAAACCGTTTGTGAAAAGTGGCGTCCCCTGTTACAAGGTGCTACCTATCCCTTCCAACTCAGAACGGACCATAGAAATCTTAAGGTCATCCAACAGATGCAATGCGTCAACTCCCGGCAGGCCAGATGGGCCCACTTCTTCACTCAATATGACTTTACCATGTCATATCTACCAGGCAGCAAGAACGTCCTGGCTGATTCCCTTTCTAGGATTCCCACTCCTGGTTTACCTACGGAACACCGACCGGAATATGTTTTTCCACACAACAAAATCATGTGTCCAGTTTCCTCATTTCTCCAGAAAGTAAGAGAAGCCTCCGTCACTGCCCCCAAAACCACACCACATGATGTAGTCCGCAGACGGCACGGACTGATTTTTGTCATTGACTGTCTTTTTCTCCCTGATCCAATGTCTAGACAGTTTATATCAAGATTATATTGGTAAAAAACAAATGTTCAGCATGGCACACCTATTCTATTCAGTGGTATTCCATATGTCTTTGTTGGTTGCAAATGGCTCCATTGCCACTTAGGAAAGGACAAAAGTTTGGTGGAAAAAAGGAAATATGCAGAAAACAGATAAATGAAACATGCAAATAATATAATTCATTACTAATGAGCCAAATGTTTTGAAGAATAGGAATTTCTATGTATGATGAATGCGATGGTGTCATCACTCCTTTCCCGGCGGTGACCTCTCCCCATGTGGCCAGGGGACAGCAGTTGTTTCCTGATCCTAACCCTGTGGGTGGCTATATGAGGGGGAGACAACCTCAGGGAGAATATCATGGCGCCATCAGATGAGAGATGGTATTCTCCTTCTTCTTTTGAGGCTACACCACCCGTGCCTAATGCCTTAATGGCATACTACTAAACCTCCCCTCATCAACATAGGAAGGATGCTGAAGACTTTCTAATAAGAGCTGTATGGTAGTCATCTAAACTTGCTCTCTAGAATTAAAGAGAGCATCTTCTCAGCCTCTACTAACAAGTCAACCAAGAACAATTACCCAGACTTTACCTGTAAAATATAAAGAATGGACTTCTAGTTCCATAACTGCCAGAAAACTGCAACGAGGAAGATGAACATAGTAATGCAGATCGGCCAAGTCCAGGTACACAGGCTGCGCTCTAGTTGTTGCGAGCGCATACCTGTGACCGGAAGATTTAAACAAGTGGAGCAGCTGCCTAAGGCTCGCTGCTGGAGGGAGAAAGCTGCATCTCTCTGTGAGATCCGAGAGAACCATGAGGCTGGAGAGAGAGCAGTGGAGCTGACCGGCTCGGGAACCAGAAAATAAAGGGAAGCAGACTGTGAGAAGAAACACGCTGCAGGCGCACCAGAAGCCAATGGGGGCTCATGGGCATTTACAGGTGTTTGGAGGCATCCTTTACTTAGTGGAGCCTGAAGACATGAAACGGAAGAGCCCAGCAGGGACTGCGAGAGGCAGAGAAGCCGAAAAACGGATGCGGCAACCGAGAGGGAAAAGCCGAACTACCATTAACATCTTGCCGTGGGAGAAGTAGAATACCCCATCCAGAGCCAGTGATTCCACCCGAGGGAAGCAGGTGCGTATTGGCAGGCATGCCAAAACCGAATGAATATTAATGAAGAAAGTATATAAGAGAGAAAGAGCTAAAGAGTATTTCTTTGGAAGAAAGAACGGAAGAGAAACACAAGACTTTCAAGTTTGTGAGTGTATGCAATGCACATGTAACAGCAGTCCTGGCAGGATAGTATAGCAGGCAGATATAGTATCAGGAAAAGCAAGAAACTATCCAGTTTGGAGGGTTGTGCAGAGCCCACAGGAGAAAAGCCATGACATGGAATTATACCAGACACATTAAAGGTGAAAGAAAGATATGTATATGTGAAAGCCCTGACAGGAGAGTATACCAGGAAGTTGCAAGGGTGTGTATAAAAGAAAGCCCTGGTATGGAAGTACACCAGGCACGGACAATTTTAACATTCTATAGGAAATGCATGGCTTAAAGAGGTCCAGAGAAAGACATTTCAAGATTAGTAAAAAGGCTGTACTGATCATAAGAAGAGGTATCCTAACAAGACAAAGACAGAGAGCCAAGTTGTTTTGTATATCAGTTACATCATTTGTCAAGAGAAACCTAAGGAACTGTTATTTTTTAAATACTGCATCAGTGGTAGAGAAATCCAGGGAAAGGGAACCCAACCAAGGAACTCGATCCTGTTGGAACTTTTGTATTGGAATCATACATTTTTTATTTTTGCACATTTATGTACCACTCAAGGCCAAAGACGTTACCCGTTCAGTTCAGAGGGTAGTTTATTCGAATGTGAGGGTCCAAATAGTACTTTGGACACAAGATGGTTTGTCTGTGGATATCCTGAAGCTGACAGACCCTTAGTTTTGGTTTAAGGTAGGAAACCCCTCTTAGAGCATGAGCAGAGAGGAATTTCCGCACCCCCTTTTATTTTAATAAAAGTCTTTGATCAAAACCATGACTCCCTTGTGTCTGGGTTTCATTCCTGGTTCCTCGCATGTTTAGGACATACCTCAAAATATGCATTGCTCAAAGCAAAGGAGGTGATGGATGGATGGTTTGGAATTAATCCTACCCTCTGGCATTACTCTGGGCAACCCTCCAGATAATCGTTCTTCAGCCTGCCAAGCCATTACAGAAGGGGAAGTATTGGGGAGCAATGTTCCCTCTAAGCTGTGCGCATCTTCGCGCCTTGAAACACTTGTGTATAGGCGCGTTACAAATATCATATCATATCATATCATATCATATCATGTGCGCTTGCCCAGCTACCTTCTGGGTGCCGCTCAGAAGATTTTTATCAGCGCACACAAGCAATTCTCACCTACGCAAAAAGATGCAATAAGGCACAAGCCACAGCAATTACCTGACATTTGCTTTCTCCTAAAATAACTAACTAGTCATGATAATCTGGTGTAGCTCATTTGCATTACCCTACTATCCAAGCGTAACCTTAAAAACCTAAAAACAGAATGCAGCCATAAGACGTAAAAACGAATATGAAAAAGTGGCACCATGAACAGAAAAATCTAAAGATATGTTTGCACACATTAACCAACTACGGTTGCCTCCCTACCCATAAATCCTATGCTTTAGTCCACCACGCACTTACTCTAACTTCTACCCCAAAACATATATAGATATTACCAGATAACCTTGACTCTTCCTCTCTTGGCTCTGCAAAAGGTTACCAGACATGCACCTACATCCACTTATTTTATGTTTGTTGTAATTAGCATTCAAGTACCAGAACAGCTGTTATTCATTGTGCCTTATAAAAAGTCCCTTTATGGAAGTATTTCCAGCGACTACCCTGGCACCCCTGAGATGTGTCCTGCATGCTGCAACATGACTCATGAAAGGACTCTGGAAATTCAACCCTGAACCGCCTCTAACAGCACTAGCTCCCGCTGTAAGTCTGTATCATCTTCAAATCCTGTTGCATCATCTACAAGGCTGTCACCCTGAAGTCCCCAAGCTACCTCAGTGAGAAACTCAGCATCTCCAGAGGTCTACGATCCACCAGAAGTAAGCAAATATGCAGACTTTAATTACGATGGTGCAGCAAGGAAAAAACAAGAAGAACAGCCGTCTCTGACTATGCTCCAAGACTCTCGAACCTCCTACCATCAACATCAGGCTTAGCCCATTGCTGCTACAGTTCAGGAAAGAGTTCAAGACCTTCCTCTTCAAGGAATGGCTCCTCTGTAACACATGATATGATATGATAATTTATTTATATGGCGCCTATACACAATGTGTTTCAAGCACAAGGGACATGGGTCCACACACCCTCCACTCCCCTTTGTACCTGAGACTCTGATCTGCCCCCCACCGTCTCCTCCCCTGGTTGCTTGTAGATCTCTGGCTGCAAATTGGCCGTCATTGCCCTCCCCTGTTAGCTCCCACTCCCTTGTCTCGGTTTCCCTCACTGTGCAAATATCCCAGTGAGTGTTTCACTTCTACACTCTCATGTTTTACAGTGCCCTGTCAACTAGTATTGGAGGCGAGCACAGGAGCTGGGAAAGGGTACGGGTGAAAGGGCAGAGGAGAACACTCCTTGTGGGTGATGAACAAATCAGTAACTTTCAAAAACCAAGTCAGTTGTTTTGGCAGTAAAGTACAGTGTAGAAAATGTGTTTGTTTGCTGAAGGAAAGGAAACTAGTAACAGTCCGGAGAACTGCACTCTGTTTCTTTCTATGCTCAGCTGCTGAGGGCATTTCAATTTAAACATGTGTTCTGTGTTTACTTACTGTAGCATCCCCCTGCATCTTGTTTAACTGATAACAATTAATTACAGAGGGACGCCTAGTTACAGAAGAAGGCTCTCAAGCTGTTGTACATCTGAACATTGATGCTATTAACCTAAAAGGCATAAATATGTGATTTACTTCAACAGCGCTCTATAAGAAACCTCAGTAGGTCTTGTTGAATTTTGTCTAGGCTGTTGTGGGAATGGGTGAGCACCACTATAGGCTGTATGTGCGCAGTCATTTAACTTCCTATGTCAGGGTTACAAGCAAGGCTCTGATAAGAATTTGCTTCCTACTTAGAGTGAAACAGAAATACTTTATGCCTATTAAAAGATTTTCTTTGCCCTTAAAATTCATCTTGAGATCGGTCAGAAATATTATTGGAGTTCCTTCCTATGCCACTGCTCTGCTGATCACAGATTCGAAAAGATATCAGTGGAGCTTTGTGGGCAGAAGCCAGGGGTTGGTACCTATGTGTTCATAGTGTTCATTGTTTCCCTTTTTGTTGGGCAAATTTTTCTTTTTTTAGGGATTAGAAATGGATGGTGTATAGGTCTATTAGCTGTAAGGCTCGTATTCAGTAACTCACAGGACAACATAATGTGGGTAGTAAGTAGAAGCAAGGGAATTTTCATCATCATATACTGTGGTGCTGTTACAAATTATGAGAAGCATGTTCTCATGTGGGGCCTTGAATTACTTCATTAAATGTGCCACATCAACTATTGCCATGTGTTCTGACACTCCTTTTAGTTGCCTTTATTCCATCTGCAAATATTGTATCCGGTCTGATTTTTGATATCCACATCAATTATGAAAAGCAATATTTGTTTTTTTGTAATACACATGAGTGTTTTTCCAGTGACATAAAGCACACATTTCTGTCTGCACAGGAGTACTTTTGCTAGCTACTGTAGCACATCCTGAGGTCTTGAACTTGTTGACGAGTTCTCTTTATTATCAGATATATATATATTTTTTACCTATTTGTTCGGAAAAAGTGTTGTAAAATGCACCTTTTATGCAGACTAGTAAAGAATTGTAATGGTTTGGAGGGGGCAATTCCTTTATAAATTCTCTTCAGCGATGGTAGCTCACTAACTACGCATGCTCACAAAGTGGCTTACATCGTGAATCAAATGCGCACATGGAAATTAAAGTGCGCACGAAAAGGCAACCAGTTCCGCACTTAGAGAAAAATAATTAGAGGGAACATTGTTGGGGAGTGTTGGCAATTAGGTAATGGTGGGCTGCTTTTATGTGGAGAATTGAGGGGGCAAGTGACTTTTTATGGCTGTCTAGTAGCTTGCAACTTGAACGTTTTATTCATGGTTTAAAAGACAATGCACAATGTTGCCTCACACGGTCACTTTTTGTGCTCTTCAAAAACCTCAATTAATTGTTTTAATGTATACTATGTAATGAATCTGAGGATATTGTCCATCCTCCTTTAGGGGAGACCTTTCCCAGGGGGCCAATGCGGTGCATCCAGAGGACAATAATCCACCTGATGGCGATGCATGCGAGAGTATAACCTGGGAAAGGAAGCCCCTTATGGGGCTGGGGACGATCATCTTCAGGAGACGCAGTATACCATGCAGAAACTCCTTTTCAGGAATTAAATTCCCTTCCCATCTGCCCTGGTGCAGCTGATATGTTTTACTGTGTAAGCAATCCAACCAACTCATTTATGCAGCGTAAAGGGCCGGAAGGATAGCACAGGGGCAACGTGTTTGTCTTGAAAGCAAGATAGTGCATAGCAACACAGGTCCAAAATCCAGTCTCGCGCTTAGAAACCGTCCCCAGTATTAAGCGCGTTACAAAAGAACAATTATAATTATAAAGTGCAAACCAGTATTGACATATCCTATCTGAAACAATGTACTGAGACAAGAAAGAGGATTGCGAGGAAGAAGGTCACTCTGGTAAACCGAAGTGAGCAGTCTGGTTCTCTAGGGAATCTCCTTGGTTCAGAAGAATTCACTTTCCCAACACAGGAGTTTAAATGTACTACAGCTGAGAGGCCATACACAGGTCACTTAAGGTACATCAAGGAGATAGGGAAGAGGGGAGTTCACTGGCTCCCACCACCCAGGCTACATCTTCCAACTGCCCTGGGTGGAATCACATTTAGACTCAAACATTCTAGTCACTCTCCTAGCATTCCAGACATGACATCATACTTAGCATTCACACCCCATAAATTCAGGAAACAGGGACCAAGCTGGAAAGTCAGTCACAACAATTCCTGATGTCCCAACTCCCCCATCCCTTTCCACACAAACACTGGGCTGAGGAAGAGAGCAGCTGAGAGTAACAATGCTAACTCTTGTGCATCAAATTGCACATGTCTCGCTAATTGGGTCAGGCACTTGACTCTAGGTGCATACATCTGATACCAATTAGCTCTCCTCACATGGATAAAAGGTGCAACATAGCAACACACTCTGAGCAAGGTGGAACACGAGTAAGTGCAGAATGTAACGGGGCCAAGGTGAACCTACTGGAGCAGAGCAACGGACCGAAGGACGAGAGCCACAGGTGGAGAACCCCAGGAGTTCCCTGTAGGAGGTTGTTACTGGCATGCTCCGTCCTTGGAAACGCTGGACTCAGTGGAGGTTAGGTGGCATTGTGCGTTCAAACCGCTATCAACGGTCTAGTCAACCCCCAAGATGGCCGCCAGAGTAATATAGGCAGTCACTTCCGGATATGCAGTGCATTGTATCCGTACTTGGACCTGTGCTGCTCGTACTGGTTTCGCTAGTACTAGCGCTTCTCTCCGCTTATCAATTGACTATTTCCTCTCTTCTGTCTTTTTCGCTCATTTCTGACTTTTGTTAGGCTTAGTTCTTTCCGCTCCCGGTTTCTACGTACTTTCTATCTCTCTTGCTCGCCATCCTCACGGTACTCTTGTTTACTTTCTTTTTCGTACTCATAGTTTCTGAACCTGGTATTCTGCTTTTCACGCTTCTCTCTCTTTCGGGTTCTATCTACTCACTTTTATCTAAGTACTGTGTTCGGCTTTTTCCCTTTTCCATTTGGCTTTTTGGCCGTAGCCGACACGGTTCACTCCTTACTTGTTTTGAATCCATACCTGTTGCGCTGATTTCACGTTCTGGTTATTTTTTACTTTTCTTACCTGTATCTCCATTGACCTTCCTTTTCCGGTTTCCCTCTTTAGGTGGACCTTTCTGCTTCTATCGTTTGGGGTCCTTTGGTCTGTATATTCTTAGGCATACGAGGCTTATCATACTTCTTCTCGTCTGACTGTCTTTTAGTACACTATTCATTTCAGCTGTACCTTGCTCCTCTGGTATTCCTCAGGGATTCTAGTTACGAGGAACTCCTGGTACGATTCTGCAGCCTTCCTCCGATCTCCCTTGAAGAGTACAGGATCCAGTCTTACCGGATTTCCAGTCTTTGTTCAGCTGCATTTCGCCATTTTCTGGTTTATGGAAGAACTTATCTGCACACGTTCAACATGATTTTCTTGATTCAAGACAACTTCTATTTATACAAATCTGGATCCAGTCATACTTTTCAAACAGGGTTTTTTCTGCCACAACTGGCTTTTTCCCTGGACAATTTGGGAGCTTGCTCCTTGGGGTTCCCCGTGGCCATGTTCCCCTGCAGGTCGCGGTGGCCTCCGAGGGAGCTCGCCCTTATTTGCACACAAAGCAGGAAAAGAAGCTTAAAGAAACCAAGAAGACCAGAAGGAAAAAGGTGTCTGATAACTCCAACGACACCATTGAAGATTCAGGTGAGGCGAGGGAACGGGGAGGTACTTCAGTTCCTGACAGTTATCTCCAAAAGTCTGTGAATGATACGTGGAGAAGGCCGAATCCTAAAATTGAAAGCTGCATTGTGTTCCAAAGACGCCATCGACCCTCCCGGGTGAACGGCAGAGTTGGGTAGGCGAGGCCAACCCTGTGGTACAGACCTAGACTTGAAAACTGGAAAAAAGCAAAAGACAAGAGAGAAACTCACACAGCCGGTGAGTTGGCAAGCAACGTGGGAGACCGGTTTGTGCTAGAGAAAGATTGAAGTGGCAACATTTTATCACAAAATTGAAGGATACACGTGTGTGGATGAGACGCGAAGAAAGGCAGACCTGCGGAAAAACTTTGAAGTAACTATAGCTGGAAAGTCCACGATACTGAGTTGCATAGCTGTCCGGCGAAAGGTAGTAGCTCACTCGTAAGTCTTCATGAAAGGTAGAAGGTTGTCTCGATAAAGTGAATGAACTGAAAAGCAAGGTGAATGAAGTTAACCCAGAGAAAAGGGGAACGTGAAAAGCTGAACGCGGAACTTAGCTAACTACCCAGACCAGAAAGCACTGGGGTGAATAACATAGGAGTGTGAGTTGAAAGCTGGAAAGTCGAAGTGCTCCTGCAGAGGTCTGTTGCAAAAACCACACACATTCGAAAACGGGTCGAACTCGACTGGGGGAGACCAGAGGTATAATAAGTTAGGGGAAGTTAAGCTTGGGGGTATGGAACCCATGCAAGTGTTGTGAACATTTTGCAGTGAAAGGTCTGAGCCCGACAGAGGGGAACTGTTCTAACTTGATGGGTCCGACTTGATGGTCGTGCAGTTATGTAATGCCTCCGTCCCCAAGTACCGCTAGAGCAGAATGTAAAATACTGCCCTAGCAATCTTTGAGGCCACAGGTGGGAGTGTCATCGTCAGCCTGGTATCGGGAACGCTGGAAGGACCCCTGAGTGCTGTAAGGCAAAGGGTTATAATCAAGGAAACACTCAAAAAAGGCAATTGGCAATTGGCAGAAGGAGTAAACAAGATGCAGTGACACCAGCTTACCTAAAAGGGGTGGAGTGTAGGTAAGAAACCTATGCAGGGGAACCCACAGCAGGCTGGGATGATGTAGTTGGCACTCCTGAAAGCACCTGGTGGAGCAAGACTGGATCCGTGGCAAAACGTGAAGCAATCCGAGGGTTGCAAAAACAGAAGGGCAATCCAAAAGCAAGTCCAGAGCAATGTTCCCTCTAAGCTGTGCGCATGTGCGCTTGCCCAGCTACCTTCTGGGTGCCGCTCAGAAGATTTTTATCAGCGCACACAAGCAATTCTCACCTACGCAAAAAGATGCAATAAGGCACAAGCCACAGCAATTACCTGACATTTGCTTTCTCCTAAAATAACTAACTAGTCATGATAATCTGGTGTAGCTCATTTGCATTACCCTACTATCCAAGCGTAACCTTAAAAACCTAAAAACAGAATGCAGCCATAAGACGTAAAAACGAATATGAAAAAGTGGCACCATGAACAGAAAAATCTAAAGATATGTTTGCACACATTAACCAACTACGGTGCCTCCCTACCCATAAATCCTATGCTTTAGTCCACCACGCACTTACTCTAACTTCTACCCAAAACATATATAGATATTACCAGATAACCTTGACTCTTCCTCTCTTGGCTCTGCAAAGGTTACCAGACATGCACCTACATCCACTTATTTTATGTTTGTTGTAATTAGCATTCAAGTACCAGAACAGCTGTTATTCATTGTGCCTTATAAAAGTCCCTTTATGGAAGTATTTCCAGCGACTACCCTGGCACCCTGAGATGTGTCCTGCATGCTGCAACATGACTCATGAAAGGACTCTGGAAATTCAACCCTGAACCGCCTCTAACAGCACTAGCTCCCGCTGTAAGTCTGTATCATCTTCAAATCCTGTTGCATCATCTACAAGGCTGTCACCCTGAAGTCCCCAAGCTACCTCAGTGAGAAACTCAGCATCTCCAGAGGTCTACGATCCACCAGAAGTAAGCAAATATGCAGACTTTAATTACGATGGTGCAGCAAGGAAAAACAAGAAGAACAGCCGTCTCTGACTATGCTCCAAGACTCTCGAACCTCCTACCATCAACATCAGGCTTAGCCCATTGCTGCTACAGTTCAGGAAGATTCAAGCCTTCTCTTCAAGGAATGGCTCCTCTGTAACACATGATATGATATGATAATTTATTTATATGGCGCCTATACACAATGTGTTTCAAGCACAAGGGACATGGGTCCACACACCCTCCACTCCCCTTTGTACCTGAGACTCTGATCTGCCCCCCACCGTCTCCTCCCCTGGTTGCTTGTAGATCTCTGGCTGCAAATTGGCCGTCATTGCCCTCCCCTGTTAGCTCCCACTCCCTTGTCTCGGTTTCCCTCACTGTGCAAATATCCCAGTGAGTGTTTCACTTCTACACTCTCATGTTTTACAGTGCCCTGTCAACTAGTATTGGAGGCGAGCACAGGAGCTGGGAAAGGGTACGGGTGAAAGGGCAGAGGAGAACACTCCTTGTGGGTGATGAACAAAATAGTAACTTTCAAAAACCAAGTCAGTTGTTTTGGCAGTAAAGTACAGTGTAGAAAATGTGTTTGTTTGCTGAAGGAAAGGAAACTAGTAACAGTCCGGAGAACTGCACTCTGTTTCTTTCTATGCTCAGCTGCTGAGGGCATTTCAATTTAAACATGTGTTCTGTGTTTACTTACTGTAGCATCCCCCCTGCATCTTGTTTAACTGATAACAATTAATTACAGAGGGACGCCTAGTTACAGAAGAAGGCTCTCAAGCTGTTGTACATCTGAACATTGATGCTATTAACCTAAAAGGCATAAATATGTGATTTACTTCAACAGCGCTCTATAAGAAACCTCAGTAGGTCTTGTTGAATTTTGTCTAGGCTGTTGTGGGAATGGGTGAGCACCACTATAGGCTGTATGTGCGCAGTCATTTAACTTCCTATGTCAGGGTTACAAGCAAGGCTCTGATAAGAATTTGCTTCCTACTTAGAGTGAAACAGAAATACTTTATGCCTATTAAAAGATTTTCTTTGCCCTTAAAATTCATCTTGAGATCGGTCAGAAATATTATTGGAGTTCCTTCCTATGCCACTGCTCTGCTGATCACAGATTCGAAAAGATATCAGTGGAGCTTTGTGGGCAGAAGCCAGGGGTTGGTACCTATGTGTTCATAGTGTTCATTGTTTCCCCTTTTTGTTGGGCACATTTTTCTTTTTTTAGGGATTAGAAATGGATGGTGTATAGGTCTATTAGCTGTAAGGCTCGTATTCAGTAACTCACAGGACAACATAATGTGGGTAGTAAGTAGAAGCAAGGGAATTTTCATCATCATATACTGTGGTGCTGTTACAAATTATGAGAAGCATGTTCTCATGTGGGCCTTGAATTACTTCATTAAATGTGCCACATCAACTATTGCCATGTGTTCTGACACTCCTTTTAGTTGCCTTTATTCCATCTGCAAATATTGTATCCGGTCTGATTTTTGATATCCACATCAATTATGAAAAGCAATATTTGTTTTTTTGTAATACACATGAGTGTTTTTCCAGTGACATAAAGCACACATTTCTGTCTGCACAGGAGTACTTTTGCTAGCTACTGTAGCACATCCTGAGGTCTTGAACTTGTTGACGAGTTCTCTTTATTATCAGATATATATATATTTTTTACCTATTTGTTCGGAAAAAGTGTTGTAAAATGCACCTTTTATGCAGACTAGTAAAGAATTGTAATGGTTTGGAGGGGGCAATTCCTTTATAAATTCTCTTCAGCGATGGTAGCTCACTAACTACGCATGCTCACAAAGTGGCTTACATCGTGAATCAAATGCGCACATGGAAATTAAAGTGCGCACGAAAAGGCAACCAGTTCCGCACTTAGAGAATAATAATTAGAGGGAACATTGGTCCAGAGTACAAATAGGTGTCAGATGTCCGGGAAATCAGAGAGCACGCCAGAGTCCAAGGGTAATCCAAGAGCAGTTCCAAGAAGCGTTCCAAGGTCGAAGCAAGGAGAGAAACAAGAAGCAAAGGTAACGCCTGGCAGTCCTCCGTAGAAGTAGCTGTGAAGCAAAGAGTCTTGTTTGCCGGCTTCTTTTGAAGCGGCGAGCGGTATCACGTGACGCATCACGTGACTGCTCGCGCACGTTGCGTGGAGCGCAACGCGGCCAGCGATTGGGGCTGCCGGTACGTCCTGGTATCCTGGCGTCGCCGGCTGTGCAGGAGGTGCCATGGCATCCGCCAACACGGAAAAGGGCGAAAAGAGGCGGGTCCGCCCAACATGGTATTCCGCCTGCCGTGCTTCCCCCGCTTGTGTTGATGGGAAATACGACGGCGAGAAACGCCTGATGAGGGAGACAGGCGTGAGGGGGGAAGTGAGAGATGGGTTGTGTGAGAGGGCGTGACAGGAACCAACGTGAACTTTTGCTGTAAGCGATCTGAGCCCGACAGAAGGAGACCGCTGTGAACGTTTTGTTAAACTGTGTAGAAATCGGAAAGCAAGACTTTAACGTGGAAGGCCAGGCGGGCCTCCATCCACGTTTTGAACTCCCTAAGCGTTGTGTTAAGAACCTAAACCAGAGTGTGTCGTCTTGTCTACAGGGACTGCCTTACCCCTTGCTGTCCAATGTGGGGAGGAGAGCATTTATTCTTTTGAACACTGACTTTCCTTTATATATATATTTCTTTTCACCGTTGTTGTACTAGATATCGGGCAGTCATTAGGTTTTTGTTAGTATGGCCATTTTGATTTGACGGACACAACTAGGACTGTTTGTTTATGATTTGATGGTCGAGACTACTCCCATCATAGCTATAGGACAAAGTAGGAGTTTCTCCAACCCCTTTGAAACTTTAGTGAAGGTTTTACAAATTGTACCTCACGTGTCAGTGTCATACTTGTGATACCATGCCTCCCTTACAAGGGACATAAGTATTTCCCCCAAATATGCCAGTGTCAGGGAGCGTAGCAAGGGTGCCTGAAACAATCAAAAGGCATTGCGCACCCACCCCACCAAGAACATTTTTAAAATAATACCAGAAAATGGTGCATTTTACAGCACACTTTTGTTTGTAAAATTGGGTAAAATGCCAAACATTTTTTGCAATTGGTTTTGTAGATTATCTTGTGGAAAAAATCCAATAGATGCAAGTCACCAACAGTGTAGAGGAGCATTTATCCAACACATTTTCATGATGCCTTTTCCCCACAATATATGCCATTAAAAAACATTTTCACGCTGGCTACACCCATACATTTCCATGCTGGCTGCACCAATATATGCCAGTGTTCCAATATAAGTACATATTCGTGTTTGCTTTGCGTATAATGCCAGTAATGATATTATAAGAAAACATGTCCACACTTGTTCTGCCAAAATATGGCAGTATCCCCATGTAAAAACATACTCCAGTTGGGTTGACCATTAAAAATGCCATGCCACAGTATGAAAACATATGTACTGTTAATGTGCTCATACATTTTTTATACTGGAGTACTACTCCAGTGATTGATTAAGAAAGCGTTTTGTTTACAATTGTTAGTGGAATTTTCCTTTATATAGTATAATAAAAAGCCAGCTGTTAACCATACAACTTCGAGCAGACCACTTATTGTCCTTTTGATACATTGTTGTGTATGTGCGACTATGTAGCACAGATATTATTGTTTAGTTATTAGTATGATATAGTCTGTTTGACCCTCAAGTATCCTTTTTCTTGATGTAGTTCTGACCCCTGATACTAGGGTTTACAGTGGGGTTTTCCTTTCTTTAGTCTTACACTATGAAAACATGTCAAAACCGGCTGCATCAAAATTCCAGTCTTGTCACATAAACACTTATCATAATTGCTTAATCAAAGATGCCCAATACAAAACGCCATGCTACAGTAAGACGTAGCTAGACTGTCTTCACCAAAATGCTATTCTAGATACAAAATTGCACTTCATGCTTGCTTTATCAGAGATGCCCAATACAAAATGGTATACCAAAATAGGAAATGGCTAGACTGGCTGCATACAAATGCCAGTCTAGGCATTTAATATCTCTTATGCTTACATTATCAAAGATGCCCAATTCACAATATCATGCCACAGTAAGAAATGGGTAGACTGAATGCATTAAAATGCAAGTCTAGATACATAGTAACAGTTATCATGCTTAGTTTATCATCGATGCTCAGTAAAAAAAATGCCATGACTGTCCTCTGGGCCTCAAGCACCTCGCACATACAAAAAGTGATGTGATTGTGTGCATGCGAGGTGCTGAGGCGCACCAGTGGCAGGCATGGTATTTTTTTACTAAGCATCTCTCATAGAGGCCCTCATGCCTGATCCTTCTCCCCAGCACCCCACTGTCATGCATGTCGTCCCAGGCAGACCCGGCACATCTCTATCTCCTAAACGCTCCTTATTACCTGTACATTCAGCTTTCAGTACGGCCAGGCCATTCTATACACATTGGAGGTTGTTTGGGAAGCGCTGCTGTTAATGCGCTTGCTGATGGTGTCATGAACCGCCACTCGCGCCCCTTCTGGACTTCCTGGTCCATGATGCATCGTACCACCGGGCGGTGTTCCTCTCAACATGGCCGCCGCATCAGTCATGCTGCGCTCCAGCGTTTACGCCGGTGCGATGGATGCCTACAAAAAGGACACGCCCCTGCGGCGCTCCACGTCTCAACGCTCCTATACTAGTCAGCGGCTAGTGTGCATTGCGTTCCTTCCTCGTATCACTTTCCAATACTTCTACCCTTTCTTCCCTTCATTCCCGGACCCCGGAGTAGTTTCCCTTCTTCCAGGCCGCTCGCTCCTTCCTTCCTGGCTCCCTTCCTTGCTCCGTGCTTACACTCTGCTTGTTTAACTCACGAGCAGCAACTTCCTTCCTGGTTCCGCGCTCATTCCTGAACATAGCCTACCCTTGCTTCCTGGAATCCTGAACTCTCCCTCTGTCTCCATCCACGCTCCACAATGGATATAGAGGATTACCGGCCGTACCTGTTCAAGTCCAGGACTTCTCAGAAATCAGAGAAACCCACAAACAAGAGAGCGGCGAAGGACAAACAGGTAGGATCGGGGCTTGAGTGTGAAAGTTTGAGACGCCCAGGCCCTGATACAGTGTTCAATATGGAGGCTGCAGTCCAGGATCTAATGAGAGGAATGAAGGAATTAACAACAGAGGTCCAGAACCTCAAAGCTGAAAATGCAGCCTTAAAGCAACTTGTGCTTTCCCGGGATTCCGCACTACAGGAAAGCGCTCTAGTCGGGTGCATAGTGGACAAGTATGATGGTTCCAGCAAATCACTGCAATCCTTCCTTGATTCCTGTTTGGTGCATTTCACATTTAAATCCTACTATTTTTCTACACCTCAAGCCAAAGTGGGGTTTATAATTGCTCATCTCTCAGGCAATGCTTTAGCCTGGGCAACTCCCTTAGTCAATTCTGAGGACCCACTCCTGGATAATTATGACGGGTTTGTGGAAGCCTTCAAAACCATGTTCGATCGTCCTGAACAGTGCTCAGGAAAGACTCTTAGAATTCCAACAAGGGAGTCAAGACATGCTTTCTTATGTCACCCGTTTTAAGCAATTGGCTAAAGAAGCAGATTGGTCTCAGGAAGCAAGCTTTACCCTGTTCTGCAGGGGATTAAACGACGAAATCAAAGACGAACTTGCTAGAGTGGCCCGTCCAAGTTCCTTCCAGGCCCTTATTGACCTATCTCTCCAAATTGATTTTCGAATCCAGGAAAGAAAAGCAGAAAAGAAAAAAACCAAAACAGCTTCTCCTAAGATTCCCATGGAATATCCCAGTCCTAAGGAAGCAACCACATCTCACTCTCCTGATCCTGAACCTATGCAACTGGGTTCCATACGGGGTCCAATATCCGCACAAGAAAGGATGCTCAGGATCAACACAGGGCTCTGTATGTATTGTGCCTCGGATAAACATCTAGTACGGAATTGCCCTATTGCTCCACCCCGGCGTTCGGGAAACACCAGCACCCGATCTTAAGCGGAGCCCAGCTTCGAGAGAATGGTGTTTGCTCCGCCTCAGCTTCTTCCTTACATTACCCTCGATTGAACACCTTGTTAGTCCTACAAACATCCTTATCTACCACCAATAAGGAGACTCATTCCGTTATGGCCCTAGTAGACTGTGGCACAATGGGAATCTTCTTGGACCATGAATGGGCCTTGAAACACAGCATTCCCCGGGAAGCTAAGGGAACAATTCAGGCTGTCGAAGGAATTGATGGAAAACCACTTTCGTCAGGACCCATAACCCAACAAACCACAGAACTGTTACTCTTGATCAACAATCATCAGGAGATGCTTTGTTTTGACATCATCAAGGCAGCACATTACCCCTTGGCTCTGGGAATGCTCTGGCTACAAAAACGCAACCCATATATCAACTGGGCGGCTGGGTCCTTATTCCTAGGATCTGAATACTGCCTGTCTCATTGTTTACCCCAAAACATGATTCAGATTGTGGATATGGAACCCCAGGTTTCCCAACAAACGTCAATTTGTATCTCCAGTATTTACCAGGTTCCGGAAATTTATCAAGACTTCTCTGACGTGTTTTCCACAGCTATAGTTCAAGCACTAGCAGCACATCGACCAGAAGATTGCGGTATCAACACAGAAGACTCTGCAGTGATATCATTTGGAATGATGTTTATCCTTTCTGAGCCGGAAAAAAGGGCCTTGCAGGAGTATCTGGATACCAATCTTGCCAATGGAACCATTCGACCTTCCAAATCTCCAGCCGGTGCCTCCAGAAAGATACTAAGGAACTTCAACCCTGCCTGGACTATTGGGGACTCAACCAATGTACCCTCAAGGATCGATATCCCCTACCACTCATATCCGACATCTTGGAAGCAGTCAGGGGAGCTGTAATCTTTACTAAACTTGACCTAAAAGGCGCCTACCATCTCACCCGGATAATGGGAAGGCGATAAATGGAAGACAGCCTTCCGGACCCCCTTTGGACATTTTGAATACCTGGTAATGCCATTTGGTCTTGCAAACGCCCCTGCAGTGTTTCAGCGATTCATGGATAGAGTCTTTTCGGATATGTTGTTACTATTTGTCATAGTTTATTTGGATGACATCTTGATTTATTCCAAGGATCCTCAGCTACATCAGAAACATGTGACATCGGTATCACAGCGTTTACGTTAGAACAAATTGCTGGTCAAACCTGAGAAATGTATATTCCACACCCAACCAGTCCATTACCTTGGGTTCGTCCTGAGTGCAAATGGAATCGAAATGGATCCCTCCAAGGTGCAGTCTATCCTATCTTGGCCAGCCCCTACCACTGTAAAACAGATTCAATCCTTCCTCGGACTTGCCAACTTTTATCGGAAATTCATTCCCACCTTTTCTGACGTTGTACAGCCAATAGTATATCACATACAGGGGTAGCCGCCTGACGATAATTAACGCATACTTTTAATGCTGTATGCCATTATTCAAAACACAAGGGGATTAGTTGGTGCTAGCAAAGGTCACCACTATTCTGAACTCTTGTCAAAGTCTAAAGGATCCCAACAGAGAAAGGGGTTCCATGCACATTCATTCGTACATGTAGACACAAAATTTGTACATGGTGTAAGTTTATTACAACAAATATATTCACCAGGGTTTAATCAAGGTATAAAAAATTGATGCTTTCAAGAACAATCAAGTAACATTTTCTAGGAACAAAAGCCCTAAAGAACTTTCTGCAGCAAAAAGTTTACAGAAGTATAGGTCGTTCACATATATTTATATTCCATCAAAACATCACATTAGTTGTAGACTGAGGAGTATAAATGCAAATAGAAAAAACAAACAATTAAATGCAAAAGAAAACATAAAATTCATTTACAAAAGTTAAGTGCAGTGAGGTATGGTGATAGACTGTAGTAAAGCAAAAACATGTCTAATGGACGCTTTTCTCTAGTGCAAGCGCAAACATATAGAAAAGGTGCTTGTCCTTATAGAATCAGGGCAAAGCCTATATGTAACTAGATATTAGTCTATTAGCTATAGGTGACCAATCCTTGATCTACGTCGGGAACAGAGAAAATTCCCAAAGGTGTAGTTGGGGCCAACACGACTGAAGCTGGACCCATGAACGTTTCGGCTTCCAGGATCTGGTGCCTTCTTCTGGGCCAGAGGATTGTGTCTCCCTATGGGTGGTAAACACAAGGTGAGGGAGTGTTAGACTTAGCACAAAGTGCAAGAGTGTCACAGGTAGTGTCAAATGCACAGACCTGTGTGGTTAAAAGCAATAAATTGTAAAATTAAAAGCAAAAAAAGCAAGCCAACCTTGAGCTTGTGTCCAGGGGGAAAGGGGAAGGAACTCAGTAGTGATGTGTTCTGCTGAATCCTAGTACGAGCATCAGTGAAGAGATAGATGCATCATGAGTTAAAGAGACCAGGTGGCGGGCATCTCTTCCTGGGAGTAGCTGTAACCAGAAGTAAGAAAGGGGAGGGGGAAACAGGACCCCCCTGTCAATATTTGCAAAATACTGAACAGCACTGTGATAATTCCAATAGCGAAGAGTGACAGAAGATGGAGTGCTTACCTATATGTTCTGGTCATATAGGAGACCTTTACAGGATGCAGTTAAAGTGCGGCCAGTAGGTAGGCATCCAGCGTGTCCATGGAATAAAGCCTACGGAAGATGGCACGCCGTGTGATGGAGAAACATAGATGAGGTCAGGACCCCTGAGTGCCCAATGAATAGGCGCAGTGCTTGGGTGAAAAGCACAACAAGTGGATATTAGTAAAATCCACGAGTGGAACGCCCGTGAGGACGTCCCATAAGGCAAGGATAGGGGGGGCGCTAGGTGGAGTGTAGAGGAACACAAAGGTGATAATGGCAGGGGGCCAAGTCCACTAGCTGCTTACCTCACGGGTGCGCTGCCTACGAATGGACTGGAGCGGCTCGCTCCACAGTGCGGCACTAAGCTGAGTATGCCGGCAAGGGGATGTAAACGCGCATGCTCAGGAAACGAATGCTGTTCCCTGGTGCATGCGTGTGTATGGCCTGAGTGTGTTCCAGGCAGCGGCCCGTTGCCAAAGTAACGGAAACTACTCCCCAACGCATGCGCGTAGGCACCCTAAATGATGCTGGGTGTGGGCAGGGCGGCGGCCCCCTTGTCACAGCAACGTGGCTAACGTCCCTGCAAACCCAAGCACGACGAAGCAAATTACCGGCTGAGAGACAGAGGCACTCAGAAAGCATAACTAGTGGGGATTGCACTGGGGGAAGTGCAGGAAATTCAGTGAATGGACAGGTCGGTCTCAATGGATTGCGGGACCAGGGGGAAAGGGGGGAGACATGTGTAAAAACCAAAACTGAACCTGAGCACATGGCTCACGTGGGTGCCAACGAACACTGAGACTGGAAAATGGCAGGGCTCAGATGAAAAAAGGGGGAGCCTGAAGTGGTGTGCAATGGGACTCCTAATAGGCTAAGAAAGTGAAACAAATCACAAAACAGAAAATAAAATAAAAGGCCAGAAGGTCAGGGGACCAGAAGAGAATTTAGTAATAACGATTGTCCAGGGGCATAGCTTCATTCAGTCCTTTCTCAATGGATCGCAGCTTAAAGACCCACCATGCTTCTTTGTAATTGAGAGTATTTTTTATATTCACTGGCCCTCATTACGACCCTGGCGGAAATCGAAAAACGATGGCGGAAATGCAATACCGCCATCGAATAGCGCTCGGTGCGATTACGACCCGTCACCGTAAAGTACGATGCCATTAGCGACACCGTAGCGAACGCCAACGCTAACTGCACCAAGTACGCGCACGCGCGCCATGCCAAACCGTAATTACCACCATGGCGCAACGGTACGCGAATTCCGACCCTAGCGGACATGTACCTAACGCCATCAAGCATGGCGGAAAGTACCATTCCGCCATGGTGAGAAGTACGGCATCGCGAATCAACCGTAAACGGCCCTACTGAGTGCCCGTACACCACTCCCTGGCCACATTGCCACAACTCCTCGTAGGTGCAATGAAGTCACACTATGCAACCAGTGAAATGAACAAGTCACCCATGCATGCCAACAAACAAATGAATCCAGGGGCTCCAAGTGCCTTGTGAGTGGGCATCCATATCTGCCATGGCACCATTGCCGCACTGATGCAGCACAGGCATTTGAAGGTCCAAGTACAGCAACATGACCAGAAAAATGAGACAACAAAAACAGAATAGACATTTAATGCACCACAAAACCACCAAGGGCCATACAGCCATTAGGTCATGAACTCCTAAATACATTCCAGTATTGTGGGCTGCATCCGCAAGAAATGACCAGCTTCTGCTTGTGTGACTCCCTGTTCCATCATGGTACACAGGGGTACACTCACGTCCAAAAAGGCAACACGGAAGCGCCTAGAACCGCAGGGCCGTCCCATCAGGTAGGCACTAGTCCAGCAGAAAGGACGATATGTTGCTCCTAGCCACTAGCACTGCGTAAGGGCATGTGGCCCATTGGCGATCGTCCCATAAGATCGTAATGGTGCTCCACTGATTGACACGAAGCAGCAGGTGTCGGGAGTAAAAGCCATCTGCAGGAGTGGCGTACAGATGGCAGCGGCAAAAGGGGAGGAGATACCTGTCACCCAAATGAAATGAAAAAGAATAGTCTGGGCATCAGAACTACAATTGTATAACTCACTTCAATGATCACACTAAATCTACAGCCATATGCATGCTAGCCCACTCAAAAGGAATATACCGACCCAAAAATCACTTGCGAATCACAACCATAAAAATCGAGGTGAAAACAGCATTACAAACGAGTGTTTGTGTGCATGCGTCTGTGAAGACAGAATCCATCAGATGGGATTAGTAACGTGCATAGACACAAGTGCCTGAAGGCGCGTCGAGACAGGGAGGGTTCAACAAGGGCAGAAAGACGATGGTCCCACTATGGCAGCTCTGCATGACATAGCGCAGGGGAGGTGGATAGATTCCAAAAAGCCCTGTACATGGCAAACTCTCCATCAAATCATCTGTCCATGCATCCATACATCATTCCCTCATCCCGGTATGAAAACGCTTGATTATTTACTCACATCACATTTGAAACTTCCATTGAGTCTGTGCGTAATGCAATCTGCAAAATCCACTGTTCTCCAGCCCGGAATTCTAGTGTTGTGAAGTAACATGTATTTGGGAACGTCCTGCCTTTTTGTCCACTACGCTATTGCGCATCCCATACTATTCATATCAATCATAGCATACTCGCCATGGCCCCTGTCCCAAGGACATTAAACAATAGAACGTTATACTTGCAGTCAGACCTGTGGGCGTCTCATCGCCGCTAGCTGAAAACCGAAAGCGCTGTCCTTCGAATTCCTCATTTGCAACATCACGTCGAAAAGGCATCTGTGACCGCATGAAATCACAAATCCATCCATGTAGTGCGGCAGCGTGTGTAAATGGCAACTGGCTTCACTCACAAATGGGACGCCCCGCCCGTCGGTGAACCTCGGTACGGTGCTCGCCCAAAGGGGATTGCAGCTGGCACAGGTGGAATGAATCACCACAGGTGGAGGCTATACAGCCTGAAAACACATAAATTGCACACCCAACCCCCTCCCACAACCACACCCGCTCCAAAATGCTACCGGCAGGACTAGCGATGTTGGCCCTGGGGGACCTGATAGCACTGCAAGTACTCCAACTTCAAGAAGAAGACGAACACCAACTACTACAACAACCGGCCGCACAGAGGAGACGCAGGAGGAGGAGGAGGGCAAGGCAGGGCCAGCAAGGCCCACCAGCACAGCCACTACCACCACGCAGGCAGCCCGCAATCCCACGCTCCGAGCTCATCCGTTCAACCTCACTGCTGAGCAGATCCACACCCTCTACCGTTTGGACCGGGACACCATAACCGCCATTGTGGACATGACACAGGCTGACCTTGTCAGCATGATAGATAGCCCAACCGCCATCCCACCCCTACTGAAGGTGGTGTCTGTACTCCACTTCCTGGCCACAGGCACCTACCAGCACACAGTCGGACAGTTGCATGGCATTTCACAGCCATTGTTCTCACGGACACTATTGCAAGTGCTCGATGCCCTCCTGAAGCACGCAGACGACTACATCTCTCTACCACGCTCGGAGCAGGAAATTACGAACACAAAAGTGGGATTCCATGCACTTGGCGGCATACCGGGTTGCATTGGTGCCATCGACTGCACCCATGTGGAATTGGTCGTCCCACATGCCATGGAGGCCCAGTACCGCAACCGAAAACAATTTCATTCTCTTAATGTACAAATGGTGTCTGACTCCAACAGGATCATTACACATTGTTGTGCCCGATTTCCTGGATCAACCCATGATTCCATGGTCTTGAGGAACTCTACAATACCACGCTACATGGAGCGACACGCAGGGAACAGATCCTGGCTACTCGGTGAGTCTCATTTCATGCATTATAATGTGGGGTATGTGATGCGGCAATGACCTGGCAGGAAGGGGGGGGTGCGTACGTAGCAATGTCATTCCACAAACGTCCTTTATTGTCCACATACAGGTGATGCCGGGTATCCACTGAAGAGATGGCTCCTTACACCACTCCGGAACCCACAGAACCAGCCTGAGGAGGACTACAACCATGCCCACTCACGTACCGTGTAGTCATAGAACAGGCATTCGGCCTACTGAAGACTCGTTTCCGCTGCCTCAGCAGGTCTGGCGGGGCACTCCTGTACCGCCATGAGAAGGTTGCAAAGATGGTCATGGCATGTGTCATGCTACACAACATGTGCGTACGTAGAAATGTGCCCATGCCCCCTGACGCAGAACTGCAAGCACCTGAAGATGGCCATGATGAGGGTGGGGATGTGGCAGCACCTCAAGGAGTCCGCGAGGCACAGGAGGGCCGTGAAATTCGTCAGAGTATCATAGATTCATGCTTCTAGCACTCACGCCTGGTGGCTGATACATGGACACGGGACTTGTGGCACTGTGTGTGTCTGGAACATGCACACTATGGACTGTACGCCTATAAAGGCCTCGTACACAAAGATCAATGTCCACACATCTCATTGGATGAATGTGAAATGTTTATAGCATATGTGAAATTATGTTACACACCCATCGACCCGCCACCCAAGTAGCCCAACACACCCCTCCACCCTCCTACCTCCCCCGAACACCAGTGTCCGCAGATGCTCATTGTCAGTGGGCAGACGCTATTGCAAGCCCCCTCTCCGGGTATCAGGGGCACCCCTGCCTGTGGAGCGCAGGTTCCTCCCAGATCTACGTTGTGGGCTGCCCTGGACGGAACTTGCAACGGATGATGTCTCTGCCTGCTCACGTCCATGCATGTCCCTAAGGGTTTGTGAGAGCTCAGTGAGCACACGCGCGCACAGCGGCAAGTTCAGCACATACGTCTTTGGACGTCGCATGCAGTTCCCCCCTCAGGCTCTCGGTGCTTCTCTCCATTTGTACTCTCAGGCTCTCGGTGCTTCTCTCCATTTCTGCCCTAAGCGTCTCAGTTGATGTTTCTATGGCTGCCTTAGTACCCCACATTCATCAGCATGGTCCTTGAGGAACGTGGCCAGTTGCTGCTGTTGCACGATCACCTGGTCGAGGACTGTTGCCTCTGCTGTGCCATGGCCATTTGCGGTGGTGTCACAGAGGGGCTGGTCACCTCATGTTGCCTTGCACAGGGCTTGTGGGGGATGGCCAGTCGTCGTCTTGTGGGTGCCCCTGCGTGGTATCCTCATGGTGTACGGGATGAAACAAAACAGGGGGATTGAGACAGGTCATGGATGGATCTTACTTCGACATCCCCGTCTTCTGTGTCGGAGCATGCTGCCATTAATGGGGTGTCACCTATGGTGCTGCTGCACCAGAGGCAGTGCCTTCTGTGGCATCCATTGGGGGACCTGTGGTGGTGCTGTTGTGGGCATGCTGGCTGCTGGGGTGCCTGTTGAAGTCCCCTCCTGTGTGCTGCCACTTGATTTGTGCTGCTGCCGTGTCTTGATGCGTGCAGCTGAGGTGGAGGGTCTTTGGCCGTTGGTCTTGGCCCTCTTTGCAGGTGTGCTGGTAGGGGTGTCCTGGAGCTCGTCGTTTGAATCGGACCCTGTGGTGGAGTAAAGGAGGGCGAGCGTTATTTATGGGTCTGTGGAAATTGGAATGGCAATGTATCACATGCATTGGGGGTGGTACCTGAGGGTGATTTGGGTCGGGGCTTGGAGGTGGTTTCATTTTGTGTGGATTGAGGATGCAGTTGTTTTGCAGCCTGCAGTTAGGGTGTGCCTGCTGCACGTGTAGAGGGTGTTTTTAGGGTTTTTAATTATTTATGTATTTAATGTGAGTTTTAAAGTGCGCTGTCAGGCCAATGTATGTAGACGTTCTCCTGGACATGTGTTACTGTTGCACTATGTGGACACATGGTACTTCACATGATTGGACATTGTGGATTTGGCATAGTATTAGTTGGCCCACCTACCGGATTCTTCGGTTGTCTGCACTCCTTTCTCCATCCCTCCGACTCCCTCTATACTCTCCATTCCAATGGTGGAGGCACAGATTTCTTCCCAGGGGTCAACTTGATGGTGATTCCGATCCTCCCCGGTAGCTGTGGCAATGTTGCGATTGGCGGATAGTATGCTCCGTACGCGTATCCGCAGGTCGTCCCATCGCTTTCTGCATTGCAGTGGGTTGCGGGTGCGGTCCCCACCGCACTTACCCGCTGTGCCACCAGGGCCCATATGGCCTTCTTGTTCGCAAGTGCCGTCCTGGTCATTTGCGTGGAAGAAGACGACGGCAGCATTCTCCTGGAGGGTCTCTGTTAGCACGGTGAGTTCCTCACGGGAGAAGTGGACCTGCCGCTTGCGGTCGCACGCTTTTTTCGCTACTTTTCCCATTTCTATTGCTTTCACTGGGGTGGATGACGGGTTGGGATTTGTCTCAGGGTAGTATTTTAATGGTTGTGTGGGAATTCTGATTTTATAGGTGTACGGCGTGCTGTTTCCCGTTCGGGCCCATGTTTTTACTTCCGTTTCCGTATGTTTACGGTCACCGTACTTTCCAGTTGCCGCTCATTACGGTGACGCCTAAGATGGGTGGCGGAATTGCACCTAGGGCGCCGTACGACGGCGGTGTGGCGCGTTTTGGGGACATTTCCGCCATCGCGGACTTTGCACTTCCGCCATGGCGTAGTGCTCGTGCCCGATGGGTCGGAATTGGCCGCACTTTGCTCCGTCGTGCGATGGCGGAAACGCTATTTACGCTATGGCGGTCAGGTCAGTCACTTTCCGCCAGGGTCGTAATGAGGGCCACTGTGTTTTGGATTTTCTCAAGTACCCACCACTTAATTTGGTCTTGATTGTGTTGGAATTCTACAAAGTGGGGTACAAGTGGAGCTGTTAGGGTCTGGCATCTGATTCTAGACCGATGTTTAACGATGCGTTTATGTATTGGTCTGGTAGTCTGGCCCTAGTATCTCAGGCCACACGGCCATTCTATTGCATAGACCACGTTAGGTGTTTTGCAGTTGGTAAATTGGCGTAACGTCCAGTCTCTGCCTTCAATTTCAAAGGTTTGATTTTGCTGGTAAACCGGGATACTGTACAGGAACCACATGGGTAGTGTCCTGTGACCTCTCTGAGGTTCCACAGGCCTGTTCTGAGCGTTTTTTCGATAGCCTGGCATGTGTGAGCCATTCGCACAGTTTTTCGACCGTTTAAGGGCCATGCGGGGGGTGGTTCGTCGGGAGCATCTGGTGGATAAGTGGCCAGAATTGTTTAATAATGCTCTTTATCCTGTTGGTGTTAGGTCCAAAAGTGGTCACGCATGTTATCCTGTTAGTTTCTGTCGTTTATTTTTGGGCTTGAGCAAGGTCTCTCGGGGGATACACAAGACTCTCTTTCTGGTATTCTTAAGCAATTTCTTGGATACCCTCGAGCTAGTAATTTGGATCAAGGATTTCAGCATGGAGCGATAATTGTAAGTGTCGGAGCAGTTACGTCGCAGCTGTAGAAACGGAAGATTTGTTTCAGGCTTTGAGGATGGTTGTTACGGTAGTGGAGTAGCGAGTTTCTATCAGTTTCCTTTCTGTAGAGGGTACAGGTAAGTTTGCCCTCTCAGCCTTGATGGTTAGGTCCTGGAAGTTGATAGCCGACCTACTGCTGTTGATGTGAACTCTAAATCAGTGAACGGGTGTTAGCCAAGCATGAAAATCACTAAGTGCAGGGGCAGATCCTTTCCAGATGAAAATTATATCGTCAATATAGCAAAACCAATTGGTGATATTATTCCAAAAAGGGTGTGATGGTTTTGTACATGGAGGGATTCAAATTCAGCCATAAAAATGATAGCCAAACTCGGAGCAAATGCAGCCCCCATGGCCGTGCCAGAGGTCTGAAGATAGAAGGTGTCGTCAAACAGAAAGAAATTCTTGGTCAGGGCTATTTCCAAAAGTTCCAAAATGAAATTAACCGGGACTCTTTCCTGTTCCATGTGATGGGTAAGATGGTGTTGAATACAGTTGAGAGCTGATGGTTGTGGAATACTGGTATAAAGGGCTTTTATATCCAGTGTAACCAAAATGTCTGTCGTGTTATCAAAAGGTATGTTCTCAAATATGTTAATAGTGGACATGGTGTCTTTGAGGTACGTAGGAGTAAGTTGACATAAAGGTTTCAAGAAAAAATCAATGAATTTACAGAGGGGTTCAAGTATTGAACCACAACCTGACACGATAGGTCTCCCTGGAGGCTGTGTAGCATTTTTATGGAGTTTTGGGAGTGCATAAAAAGCTGGTGTTCTCTCCTCAGCGGTATGAGGAATGACTCCTCTTTGTCGGTGATCCTTTCCTGTTCCAGGGCATATCTGGTACAGAGCATGATTTCCTGTTTAATGACAGGTGTGGGATCCTTGTTTAATATTTTGTAGTTTGTTCTGTCATCCAGTAGGGTCAAGACCATTTCCTTGTATTGTGTGATGTTTTGTATCACAATACCTCCTCCCTTATCTGCGGATTTGATCACAATGTTGTTCTTTGTGGAAAGTTGTTTGAGGGCCTTGCGTTCAGCGTTGGTGAGATTGTGTCTAATTG
>CM030325.1:924909363-925095035 GCA_002915635.3 Ambystoma mexicanum
GTACTTCACATGATTGGACATTGTGGATTTGGCATAGTATTAGTTGGCCCACCTACCGGATTCTTCGGTTGTCTGCACTCCTTTCTCCATCCCTCCGACTCCCTCTATACTCTCCATTCCAATGGTGGAGGCACAGATTTCTTCCCAGGGGGTCAACTTGATGGGTGATTCCGATCCTCCCCCGGTAGCTGTGGCAATGTTGCGATTGCGGATAGTATGCTCCGTACGCGTATCCGCAGGTCGTCCCATCGCTTTCTGCATTGCAGTGGGTTGCGGGGTGCGGTCCCACCGCACTTACCCGCTGTGCCACCAGGGCCCATATGGCCTTCTTGTTCGCAAGTGCCGTCCTGGTCATTTGCGTGGAGAAGACGACGGCAGCATTCTCCTGGAGGGTCTCTGTTAGCACGGTGAGTTCCTCACGGGAGAAGTGGACCTGCCGCTTGCGGTCGCACGCTTTTTTCGCTACTTTTCCCATTTCTATTGCTTTCACTGGGGTGGATGACGGGTTGGGATTTGTCTCAGGGTAGTATTTTTAATGGTTGTGTGGGAATTCTGATTTTATAGGTGTACGGCGTGCTGTTTCCCGTTCCGGGCCCATGTTTTTACTTCCGTTTCCGTATGTTTACGGTCACCGTACTTTCCAGTTGCCGCTCATTACGGTGACCGCTAAGATGGGTGGCGGAATTGCCTAGGGCGCCGTACGACGGCGGTGTGGCGCGTTTTGGGACATTTCCGCCATCGCGGACTTTGCACTTCCGCCATGGCGTAGTGCTCGTGCCCGATGGTCGGAATTGGCCGCACTTTGCTCCGTCGTGCGATGGCGGAAACGCTATTTACGCTATGGCGGTCAGGTCAGTCACTTTCCGCCAGGGTCGTAATGAGGGCCACTGTGTTTTGGATTTTCTCAAGTACCCACCACTTAATTTGGTCTTGATTGTGTTGGAATTCTACAAAGTGGGGTACAAGTGGAGCTGTTAGGGTCTGGCATCTGATTCTAGACCGATGTTTAACGATGCGTTTATGTATTGGTCTGGTAGTCTGGCCCTAGTATCTCAGGCCACACGGCCATTCTATTGCATAGACCACGTTAGGTGTTTTGCAGTTGGTAAATTGGCGTAACGTCCAGTCTCTGCCTTCAATTTCAAAGGTTTTGATTTTGCTGGTAAACCGGGATACTGTACAGGAACCACATGGGTAGTGTCCTGTGACCTCTCTGAGGTTCCACAGGCCTGTTCTGAGCGTTTTTTTCGATAGCCTGGCATGTGTGAGCCATTCGCACAGTTTTTCGACCGTTTAAGGGCCATGCGGGGGGGTGGTTCGTCAGGGAGCATCTGGTGGATAAGTGGCCAGAATTGTTTAATAATGCTCTTTATCCTGTTGGTGTTAGGTCCAAAAGTGGTCACGCATGTTATCCTGTTAGTTTCTGTCGTTTTATTTTTGGGCTTGAGCAAGGTCTCTCGGGGGATACACAAGACTCTCTTTCTGGTATTCTTAAGCAATTTCTTGGGATACCCTCGAGCTAGTAATTTGGATTCAAGGATTTCAGCATGGAGACGATAATTGTAAGTGTCGGAGCAGTTACGTCGCAGCTGTAGAAACGGAAGATTTGTTTTCAGGCTTTGAGGATGGTTGTTACGGTAGTGGAGTAGCGAGTTTCTATCAGTTTCCTTTCTGTAGAGGGTACAGGTAAGTTTGCCCTCTTCAGCCTTGATGGTTAGGTCCTGGAAGTTGATAGCCGACCTACTGCTGTTGATTGTGAACTCTAAATCAGTGGAACGGGTGTTGAGCCAAGCATGAAAATCACTAAGTGCAGGGGCAGATCCTTTCCAGATGAAAATTATATCGTCAATATAGCAAAACCAATTGGTGATATTATTCCAAAAAGGGTTGTGATGGTTTTGTACATGGAGGGATTCAAATTCAGCCATAAAAATGATAGCCAAACTCGGAGCAAATGCAGCCCCCATGGCCGTGCCAGAGGTCTGAAGATAGAAGGTGTCGTCAAACAGAAAGAAATTCTTGGTCAGGGCTATTTCCAAAAGTTCCAAAATGAAATTAACCGGGACTCTTTCCTGTTCCATGTGATGGGTAAGATGGTGTTGAATACAGTTGAGAGCTGATGGTTGTGGAATACTGGTATAAAGGGCTTTTATATCCAGTGTAACCAAAATGTCTGTCGTGTATCAAAAGGTATGTTCTCAAATATGTTAATAGTGGACATGGTGTCTTTGAGGTACGTAGGAGTAAGTTGACATAAAGGTTTCAAGAAAAAATCAATGAATTTACAGAGGGGTTCAAGTATTGAACCACAACCTGACACGATAGGTCTCCCTGGAGGCTGTGTAGCATTTTTATGGAGTTTTGGGAGTGCATAAAAAGCTGGTGTTCTCTCCTCAGCGGTATTGAGGAATGACTCCTCTTTGTCGGTGATCCTTTCCTGTTCCAGGGCATATCTGGTACAGAGCATGATTTCCTGTTTAATGACAGGTGTGGGATCCTTGTTTAATATTTTGTAGTTTGTTCTGTCATCCAGTAGGGTCAAGACCATTTCCTTGTATTGTGTGATGTTTTGTATCACAATACCTCCTCCCTTATCTGCGGATTTGATCACAATGTTGTTCTTTGTGGAAAGTTGTTTGAGGGCCTTGCGTTCAGCGTTGGTGAGATTGTGTCTAATTGATGTCTGTGATTATTGGAGTTTAGCAATCTCTTGTCTGACACATTTCTCTAAGGTAATCAGGCCTGGTTCTGTCTCGTTATCACTGGGGCAGAACTTAGACTTGGGTCTAAGTCCCGTGTCCTCTGGTTCCTGTATCTGAGCAGCATCTGAGAAAAAGGCCTTGAGTCTGATGGATCTGAAAAAGTGCTGTAATTCATTTTCCAGTCCAAACCAGTCTGTCTGATTAGTAGGGACGTACGAAAGGCCTTTTGTCAGCACTGTAAGTTCTTCTTTGGTGAGATGTTCACCCGAGAGATTGAAAACTGGTAATGCGTCTAGGTTTGTTACCGACGTCGGTTGCGGCGCTGCCCTCTCAATCTCTCGGGTGAACATCTCACCAAAGAAGAACTTACAGTGCTGACAAAAGGCCTTTCATACCCCTGTATGTGATATATTGTTACCTCAGCCTTAGGTTCCGCCAGTTAGGCTGTCCCTCTAGTTAATATATGTACAGCCAATAGTTGCATTGTTGAAGAAAGATATTCCCTTCCTTTGGTCCGAAACTCAAGAAGCGGCCTTCCAGGAGTTAAAACAGAGATTTACTCAGGGTCCCATCCTGGCCCAACTGGATATCGACAGGCCCTTCCTGGTAGAAACTGATGCCTCAGATCACACAATTGGAGCTGTCCTGAAACAGGAAATCGAGGACAACTTGGAACACCCCATCGCCTATTTATCTCGAACTTTAACTCCCAGTGAAACCCACTATTCAGTGCTGGAGAAAGAGTTGCTCACCATCCGGCAAGCCTTTACTGATTGGCGCCATTTACTCCTGGGTGCCAAATTTCCTGTCCAGGTGCAAACTGATCATATAAATCTGCAGGTTCTACAATCCCTGGAATGCAGGGATAGTCGTCAAGCTCATTGGGCTTATTTCTTTGCACAGTATCAGTTTCATATTCATCACGTTCCTGGGACTCACAATGTAATTGCTGACACCTTGTCTAGACGCCCGGATTATGAGCCAGTGGAGGCCCGTGCCTTTCCAAAAATTTTCCCTGACACAGTGTTCGTTGCCCAAGCAACTCCCTACTGGAAAGGTTCCGAGCTGAAACCCCATCCTCTGAATTGTGGAAGGATTATGTCGGAAGGAACCAATGGTCCTTAATTACAAAAGATGGTTACCTCTTCAAAGATGATAGGTTGGCAGTTCCCACGAACAAGTTGAGAACCAAGATCATAAACCTTTGTCATGACACCTTCCATTCCAGGCATTGAGGAATTACTTCCACCCTTCGTCATATTCAGAGACAATTCTGGTGGCCTAACATGAAGAATGGCGTAAAGGCGTATGTCCAAGCCTGCCCAGTCTGTAGTCAGAATAAGTCAGATAATAGGAAACCTGCTGGTCTTCTCCATCAAGCTACGTTGCCAGATCGTCTTTGGGAAATAATCGCTACCGATTTTATCGTAGAGCTGCCCCCTTCCAAAGGATTTACCACAATAATGGTGACCATCGACTTGTTCACCCACATGGCTCATTTCACCCCATTGTATGAGTGACCTTCAGCCCAAGAAATGGAAGGTATATTTCTGAAACACATCTTCAGATTACATGGCCTACCCTCCAAGATCATTTCAGACCGTGGTCCTCAATACATCTCACAGTTCTGGAAACACCTATGCCACATGCTGGGCATCCAACGTGCCTTATCTTCATGCTACCACCCTCAAACCAATGGGATTACAGAGCGAGTTAACCAGACATTAGAACAATATTTGCGCTTCTTTTCAGCCAAAGTCCAGGATGATTGGTCAATCTTGATTCCAGTGGCAGAATTCGCTTATAACAATTCTGATCACTGAGCCATTAAGACAAGCCCCTTCTTCTGTAGTCAAGGTTTTCATCCATCGGTGCTACCAACCATTCTACCTCATGTCACCCCGGTTCCATCGGTTGATTCCTGGATTGAAAGGTTGGTCTCCTCACACAGGGATGCTAAAGAACATTTGAAAAAGGCCAGGATGGATGTAAAAAGACATGCTGATGCCAGACGGAGACCAGCCCCTGTCTATAGGATCAGAGACAAGGTCTGGCTGTCATCAAAACTACTACCTCGACATCTACATCCTAATAAATTGGCCCCCAAATTCTATGGGCAATTTCCCATCAAGGAGGTCATCAATCAAGTGGCATATCGACTCCAGCTACCAGACTCCTGGAGAAGGATTTATCCTGTCTTTCACACTTCCCTGCTCAAACCGTATCTTTCATCTACTAGGTCAACTCGCCGACCCAATCCAGTGCTAGTCAACGAGCAGACTGAGTTCGAGGTCTCCAGGATCTGCGACTCTAGATATAGAAGAGGTTGACTTTAGTACATTGTGGAATGGAAAGGATATCCTCCCAGCGAACGAACATGGGAACCTGTCATCATCATGAATGCCCCTCGCCTAGTGCGGAAATTCCATTTGGCTCACCCAGGCAAGCCTGGTGGATCGGGGTTTAGGAGGGGGCATGCTGTCATGAACCGCCACTCGCGCCCCTTCTGGACTTCCTGGTCCATGATGCATTGTACCACCGGGCGGTGTTCTTCTCAACATGGCCGCCGCATCAGTCATGCTGCGCTCCAGCGTTTACCCAGTGAGATGGACGTCTACAAAAAGGACACGCCCCCACAGCGCTCTGCGTCTCAACGCTCCTATACTAGTAAGCAGCTAGTGTGCATTGCGTTTCTTCCTCGTATCGCTTTCCGATACTTCTATCCTTTCTCCCCTTCATTCCCGGACCCCAGAGCGGTTTCCCTTCTTCCAGGCCGCTTGCTCCCGCCTTCCTGGCTCCCTTCCTTGCTCCGTGCTTACACCCTGCTTATTTAGCTCACGAGCAGCAACTTCCTTCTTGGTTCCGCGCTCATTCCTGAACGTAGCCTACCCTTGCTTCCTGGAATCCTGAACTCTCCCTCTGTCTCCATCCACGTTCCACGCTGGATAGAGAGGATCACCGGCCGTACCTGTTCAAGTCCAGGACTTCTCGGAAATCAGAGAAACCCACAAAGAAGAGAGCAGCGAAGGACAAACAGGTAGGATCGGGGCTTGAGTGTGACAGATGGTGTCACATTGATGCTACGTGTACTTTTGCTTGTTTACAAAATGTTTGCGAGTCCTAATCACGTGATCATTCTGGGAACTGTGTGCCGTATCCGTCATTACGTTGGTCAAGTGGTCACGTGAATGTCGGCAAATTCAAATCAGCGGCGCTTCTAATCGTTGTTCTTATTCCACGGCGTTCCGGAGAACGGACTTTGCTAATTTCCTCGCAGACTCAGTGTTTTTGCAGTCGGCAATTTACCTGCTTCCTATTGTTCGCTCCAGTTTCCGCTCGGAGTGGTTGCTAATTCCCACGTTCCTACGCGGCGCTCGGCAACTTCCCGCTCTGATGTTACTCGGAGCGACCAGCTGATTTCCACGGTCAGCATCCTTTCTAAATTCCACCCAGCAGAGTTCCATTTCCCTACCTGCCTCCATCTCTGCTCCAATTCTGTTTGGAACATTTCCTCATCTGGCAACCTTACTTACTGTAAGTCATCCGCTCTTACTATTGCGGGTATACAACTCCTGTTTAATTACAACCCATATTTCAATAGGAATGACTTGTGTTGTTGTTATCGTGAGCTCAGTCCTTATTTTCCTCACAAAATCCCTATTGGACCTTCTACTACAAAAGGGCTTACCTACCTGGAACAAGGTTCTCCATCCCTTCTTCCTACCTACACTGAATAGTGCACTGAACTTGATTGGATGCTATCCTGTGTGCACCAACCCGACTCTAGTGCGGCCCTCGTTCCGCCCGGGTTAGATTCCGCTACTAACTTCCTTCCTTGTCGTTGTTTCCTTGGATTACCTTCGGACATCCTTGGACTTACCTGTGGCTGTGCTGATTTCAGGTTAGTGTAACCTAGATAGGCCCTTGCTGCCCTCTTGATTATAGCCCTGTTCTAATGTAGTTCCTTTCTACCAACAGCCTGGTGAATCTTGGTCCACTCACGCCCTTCCCACTAATAGCTCTCTTTGGCTGTAGATTTAATTCTAGTCAGAGAGTGACATTAGTTGGAAGGTTTAATCTTGACAGGACGTCGTTCTCCCTCAGGTTATCAGTTACTTCGGGAAAAAACTACGAGTGTATCTTTTTTGGCTACCAGTCTGTATCCTTTGATGAGAATTCGAGGCATAACCAATCTGTATTCTTTGTGTTCCATTGTCATAAACCTGAGTTATAACAGAATCAGAAGCCTGAATAGAGGGTACCGACCCACTAACCGTCCTCACTCAATTGGTGGCTGATTTAAGACAGGAAATGATCACAGCTCAGGATACCATGCGCCATCGTATGGATGTGGTGCAAGATGCCATACATGCCTCCTCACAAGGGATGGCTGCCCCTGATCCCGTTGCCTCGGGATCGGGTGTAGCCGCACCCCAAAGAGAATCAGTTCAGGTACTGATGCCCACGCAATTTCCTCTGGCTCCACCTGAGAGGTTTACGGGAGACCCTAAATCCTACCGCACTTTTGTGAATCAGTGACGTCTCCACTTCCTGTGTAGGCCTAGTTCCTTTCTGGACTTGACCACTAAGGCAGCGTTTGTGCTGTCGCATCTGGGGGGCACTGCTGCAGCCTGGGCGAACCCATTATTGGAGTCCAATAGCCCGTTATTGTATGACTGTGATGAGCTGTTGTCAGCAATGAGCAAAGTGTTCCATATGCGGTATGCAACCCAGGCAACCGATTTGTAACTGTTGAATTTACAACAGGGTAACCAATCGTTATTGGCTTATCTCGCACGGTTCAACCAATTGACTGTGGAAACACAGTGGCCGGAAGATAAGAAGACCGCATTCTTCAACAAAGGACTGTTAGAGGAATTGAAAGATGCCTTGTCTACAGTTCCTGTCGTGCCATCAGGATACATGGAATTACTCAACCTTGTTCTTCAGATTGATGCATGGAGAACCCCTAGAAAGGGCGAAAAGAAACCCTTCTTGTCCGCACCAAGTCATCCCGGAGTTACCCAGGCCTCCTCTAGCGAACCCGAGCCCATGCAAATAGGAGCTATTCAGGGTCGTTTATCTGCGGCTGAGCGAGAAAACCGTCGCATAAATAACCTATGCATGTACTGCGGTTCTGCGGACCATTTACTGGTTTCCTGTCCTAAGAAGCCGGCCAAAAAGACAGGAAATGCCAAAGCTCGGCAATAGTGGGAGTCCCTCTGCCAAGTACCAAATCGGACTCCGCATTGTCATTAAACGCCTTTATAGCAGTAACTGTATCCTTGAGTTTTAATGACATCACCATTCAAACCAAGGCTATGGTAGACTCTGGTGCAACTAATAGCTACATAGACATTACCTTCGCCAAACATTCAGCTATACCTATGATGACCAAATCAGTACCGGAATCAGTCAATACAGTTGATGGTTCGGCTTTATCGTCAGGTTTGGTAACGGAAGAAACGTTACCCATTACAGTGTCTTTACCTGATGGTCACACTGAAAACATGGTCTTTGATGTAATCGCTGCACCCCAATACCCATTGATACTGGGTCTATCTTGGCTCAAATTACATAATCCTGTGATAGACTGGGTCACAGGTCGTATCCAGTATCCTTCAGAGTATTGCAATGAGAAGTGCTTTCTGGATGCCAGAGGGTTTCATGAAACGCCTGTTTTGGCATTCCTCGAAGGACTTCCAAGAATAAGTGCACTGGTGTCTCCTAAACCGTCGATACCTCAGGAATACATCAAGTTTGCTGATGTGTTTGATAAAGGCAAGGCTGAGGTATTGCCACCACACCGACAGTACGACTGTCCAATCAAACTAATTGCCTGAGCTAAGACTCCAACCAGTCGGGTATACTCACTCACTGAACAATAGGATGCAGTCCTGAAGGAGTACATCGATAAGGCCCTCCAGACTGGCTTTATACGTCCTTCACAGTCCCCGACAGCATCTCCTTTGTTTTTCGTCCCTAAATACGAATGGGACTTGAGGCCCTGCATTGATTACAGGGCTCTCAATGCCATAACAGTTAAAAACTAGTATCCTCTACCTTTGATTAACGTCCTATTGGATCAATTGGGCACTTCGGTCATTTTCACTAAACTGGACTTGCGGGGAGCGTACAATCTTGTAACGTATTAGGGAAGGCGACGAGTGGAATACCGCCTTCAAGACCTGGTAGGGTTTATATGAGTACCTCGTCATGCCCTTCAGCTTGTGCAATGCCCCTGCAACTTTTCAGTAATTGTCCCTTTTACCTGACTCCCACGGAGGTGCTGGCCTGGTTCGCGCTGCTGTGACCTCTTCTAAGGTGATGCGCAGGGTTCGGAAGACGGACTGGACCGGGCCCCCAAATCTGGCTTGTCTGGCTCACAGAAGTATCCTTCTTAGGGTCTGGATGGACGAGCTCTCCATCCTGCTTCTGATGCAGTGGCGCGTTGGTATCCAGTTACTTCACTGGATTTTCGGATTGGTGAGAACCAAACTTGCTTGGCTTCCAGGTAAGTTTTTTGATAAGAGGTTCCCCTTGTGTCCATGCATTAATGTACTAATGCTAGTGTCTTTTTCCCCATAGGGGCCGGGGTACGGAATGCCGGGGAACAGGCACCGACCCGAGATGAGAGGTGAAATCCTTGTAGAAATCAGGTAAGTCTTTAATGAGCGTTTTTTGGTAATGTCTTTCATTCGCTCATTAACGCTGATGTCTCTTTTTCCCCTTAGGGGCCGGGGTCCGGAAATGCCAGGATGCGGCACGGACCCGAAATGAAGAGGGAATGAATCAACAGGTAAGTCTTAAAATTGAAAATTTAGCTTTCCTTATTCCCTTCTCTCTCTCACCTTTTGTTTTGGTCTTTTTCTCCCTAGGCGCTGGGGCGTGACTGCGAATCCGGATGATCGCTGCTGAACATGGAGGCGCCCTGTAAAGGTGAGTGGAATGCGGCGCTGCAGCGATCGACGCGATGAGCTTTTAAATTAAAGTCTTCCTTTTCAGGATTGTCGGCGAGATGTCTCCGGGATGCGGGTTTTAGCAGGTAAGGACTTTTCCTTCTTCTGTTCTCTTCTTCTCTTCCTTTGCAGGTGATCCAGGATGCTGGCAGGTGTGGCAGAAGTCCGGATGCAGGAGCAGACACGGTGAGCGTCCAACTGCTAGATGTAGAACAACGCGAAACACGTGTGGCTGTTCGGGTGGGGTTTAAATAGCCTTGGAAGAAGTTCCAGGTATGTATCCTTCCTCCAATCAGGTATGTATCCTTCCCCGACCACGCCCGGATGGTAAATTAGTCCCACAGGTAAAGTAGTTCCTTTCAGGCCTCAAGGAGGGCGGGATCCTGCAGCATGGTCTGTATCAGTTAAGTGCACCCAAGCACTCCCATAATGAGCCTGGCGCCTATGGCGCCAGGACTGATGTCTTTTATGAGCCTGGTGCCATAGGCACCAGGACACTGTCCAAAAGGCCCCTATATGGGGTTGCTGGGTCCTTCCTTGGGGACTGGATGTCCGCTTTCGGGGACGCAGGGCTTGAACCGGCTCCCCGGGAGCAGGCATCATGACAGCACTCCCCCCCAAGGCCCCTCCCAAGGTTGTTCCCTCCGGGGGTTTTGATTTGTCTGGGAAGAGTCGGTGGAATTTCCTGACTAATCGAGGTGCATGCACATGGTCGCTGGGTTTCCACGACCTCTCCCGAGGTCCGTACCCCTTCCAATCAATTAGGTAGAACAGTTTTGACCTAAACATTTTTGAGTCTAAAATGTTCTTTACTTCGAATTCGGGCTCCCCATCTATTAGAATAGGTTCTGGAGGTTTGAGTAGTCGGGTTCCGGGTACCACTGGTTTCAGAAGTGACACATGGAAAACAGGGTGAATTTGCATACTAGCTGGTAAATCTCCTCCTTACCAAGTAGGAGATCAAGTATGGCTAGCAATGAAACATTTACCCCTCAAGGGCCCGTGAACTTTCAATCCCAGATTCATAGGACCTTATCCCATCAAGACTATAATCAATCCCGTGGCCTTTAAACTGGATTTACCGTCTAACATGCGTATTCATCCAGTTTTTCATGCATCACTTTTGAAGCCAGTACAACCAGGGACCCGACTGTCCAAGCCTCCAGACCCAGTTCAAATTAAAGGGGAATTAGAATTCGAAGTTAAAGACATTTTAGACTCCAAGGTGTTAAAGTCCAAACTCTTCTATCTGGTTGACTGGAAGGGATATGGACCTCAGGAGAGATCGTGGGAGCCTAGTAACCATGTTCACGCACCTCGATTAATACAAAGGTTCCACCGGAGATTTCCGAACAAGCCAAAACCCCCGGAGGGAACAACCTTGGGAGGGGCCTTGAGGAGGGGTACTGTCATGATGCCTACCTCCAAGGAGCCAGGTCCGACCCAGCAACCCCAGAGGAAGGCATCATTTCCCCCAGCTGGGGCCCTTTGGACACAGTACTGGCGCCTTAGGCGCCAGGCTCATGTTGGACCCCTGTCCTGGCGCCTTAGGCGCCAGGCTCATAAAGCTAGACATGTGTTCAAGTGTTTTAAGGTGCACTTACCTGATGCAGACCATGCTGCTACATCCAGGCCCTCTTGAGGCCTGAATGGAACTACTTTACCTGTGGATCTACTTTCCCCTGGGTGTGGTCGGGGAAGGATACATACCTGATCGGTGGAAGGATACATACCTGGAACTTCTTCCAAAGCTATTTAAACCACGCCCGATCAGCAACTCATGCTTCGCGTTGTTCTGCTCCTCGCAGCTGGACGCTCACCGTGTCAGCTCCTGCATCTGGACTTCAGCCACGCCTGTCAGCATCCTGGGTCACCTGCTAAGAGAGAATTGGAGAGAAGAAAGAAGACCTTACCTGCTAAAGCTGCATCACGGAGACTTCACACCGACGATCCTGAAAGGGAAGACATAATTTTAAAAGCATTTCGCTTCGATCGCTGCAGCGCTGCATTTCACTCACCTTTCCTGGGCACCTCCATCTTCAGCAGCGATCATCCGGATCCGCAGCCACTTCCCAGAGCCTAGAGAGAAAAAGACAAGAACACAAGGTGAGAGAAGGAAGGGAATAGGAAAAGCTCAGTTTCCTTCTAAGACTTACCTGTTGGGTCATTCCCATTTCATTTCGGGTCCTGCCGCTTCCTGGCATTCCGGACCCCAGCCCCTTTGGGGAAAAAAGACAAAGACATTGAATGAGCGAATGCAAAGACATTACCCGAACGCTCATCCAGAACTTACCTGTCATTTACTGGAACTGCACGTTTCACTTCGGGTCGGCGCCATATCTCGGGCATTCCGAACCCCGGCCCCTAAGGGGAAAAAAGACATAAGCGATTAGCGCTTGCTGCAATAAGACAATGAACATTATTATAAGGCTTGAACTTTTGAACTTGCTACAGAACTCTTACAGCGCCTTACCTGAATAGTCAAGCTTATTTGAACTCCCATCAAACCTCAATCCAGTGAAGTAACTGGGTTTCAACGCGCCCCTGCATCAGAAGCAGGATGGAGAACTCATCCTTCCAGACCCTAAGGTGAGACTTCACGGGAATCGAGGAAGGGTATCGTGGAGGGCTGGAAGGGAGTGGGAGGCTTGAGCATTATTCCGTCAGTAGGTAATACTCCCTTTTCACGCACAGGGGAATATTCTTGCGAGCCAGTGAGTCCATCTTCAGAGTCCTGCGCTTCACCATAAAAGAAGCATCAGCACTCGAAGCCAGACCTGCGCCTCCGTGGGAATCAGGTGAGCGTGACAACAATAATAAGGCAGTCCTAGTGGCGTCTTGTCAAATAAAAGGGCATATACTAAAAAAGACCTATTGCCAATCCTTACGCTAAATACAAAAAGAAGTGTGGGATATTGTTCATAAGAAAGAAAGAAGTGTTCACAAATAAAAAGTCAGGATGAGGTAGCCTGGGGTTATCCCTTCCCCATGTTTTGAGCATGGGACAAGGTAGGATTCTGGAGCACAGCACATGCTCCATCTTTCCCAGCACAAGCCAACAGTTCAGCTCTCAGCAATCAAGGCCTTCGGTGGCTAAGTCTCTTTTCTACGAAAAGTCTCTTGCCTCAGAGGACTTGATGTATTTCAAAATAATAAACAAAAGGGTTATAATCTGCTTGTACGTTGGGTGATGCCTTTTCACCCTGATTCCCCTCTTCCGGGCTCATACTCTTTTCGAATGTTAGCTTCCCTCCGTTGGGGTCACTACAGCTTTTAACACAACTCCATCTGTGACATTCACAAATCTTAATGTCTTTTTAAACAGTTCACTGTGGACATACCTCTTCCGGGTTGTCAACACACTGTTTATTTCCTTGGTCTGCCGGTCAAAGATTTTTGACTGTACAGAGGATTTTACTAGACCCCGTATGACCACTTTGACCCCTTTCTCACCTTTCCCAAGGTCTTCTGGTAACGGTAGTTTTAAGAAGCGGGTAATCGCCCAGAGTTTCCCGAATGAGCACCCACGTGGTGCCTGACTCCTTTGTTGCTGGTTTTTCCCCTTCTTGTATCAACAGTTCCTTGTACTTTCACAGTTCAATTAGCCGGTTTCTACTTTAGTTCAAGACAGTCCGATCTCTTATCGGGTTCCCCTCGACTCACCGGCTGTGATGAACCGCTTGGCTTTTCTTCTCTTGGGAGTCAAGGTTAGAACCACGGAGACAAGCGTCTCTCCCCGTCTTGGTTATCAGCGGAGGAGGGTCCTGTGTACCCTTGACATCTGCTGCAACACACGATGGCTATTGTTCGTGGTCTCACGGTTCCATCTGCAGAGATTTCACGGGTCTTGAGCGGAAAGTGAAAGGTCGCTTCTCTTCTTGTTATCCTCTCGGTTTATGCCGTCTTTCTCCTCTTCTTGATCTGCCGTGCTGAGTTAGCTCTCAGGTTGAGCGGTCTGCCTTGCTCGTATTGTGCTCTTGTGCGCACCTTTTATCCATGTGGGAAGGGAAAGGGCTGTCAGGTTTGTGTGATTCTGGTAAATTCCCTGACTTTCCTTGACCCTTGTGTTGGGACATGTCAGGTAAATGGCTCAGGTGTTAGTCTGTCGTCCTTCATGATTTGCGAAAGTGTTCGTGTCGGAAAAGGGGGGGGTAGAGTGTTTGAGTATCCTACGTGGTAGGTTGGGGAAAAGCTGTTATAAGAAGGGGATACTGCATCTCACTCGTTGGTGTCCCATTTCCACTTCCCAAGGACCCCCATTCAGGTGATCCTCCCTCACTGGTCCACCCCCAGGAACTGGATCCAATAGCGATGGCCGTGTCCTGGCCACCTGGATGACAGACCCCTGGGACTAGTCAGGGAGACACCTTCAGCTTTCTCACAATACCTTTGTCTCTAAAGTGGCCAATCATCAGCAAACTATTAGTGATCAAAGGGAGTCCTACAACTCTGCAGGGGATACTCTAGATGGGGTTTTGCACCCTATTCCCTCCCTCGCTAAGGACAGACCAGTTTTCCACCTCTCACAAAATATTGAGCTCGAAATCACACAGATCATAGCCCGTATGAAACCCACCTAATGTCGAGGTTACATCTGCCCTTCCAGGCTCCTGATAGGCTGCCTGGATGTCTTAGGCCCTTGGGTGATGAAACTTGTGAATCTTACCTTTTCCGAAGGGCATGTCCCGCTCCTCCTTAAAGAGGCTTGGATCACCCCTTTATTGAAGAAGGTTAACCTTGACCCAGTGCTTGCACAAAACTACCGCCCAATAACCAATGTGCCCTTCCTCCTTAACATCATGGTCCAGGTGGCCTACTTTCAGTTTCAGAAATTCATTGAAGGCAATAACATCCTAGGTTCGCGGCAATCCAGCTTTAGAGCCAGACACGGCACTGGGACCGCTATGCTTTACTTGTAATCTAGTCTCTCTAGCTTTGTGGACCAAGGCCAGCCAGCCCTTGTGATGTTATCGACCTGTCCGACGCCTTTGACTTGGTTGACCACTCATTGCTGGTGGCCAGGTTAGAGTCTTCGGTGGGCTGTTCTGGGCTAGCACAGTGGGTTGCCTTTTTCCTGGGCCCCCGTAATGCCAGAGTAGGCATTGTTCATACAAGCTCCTCACAGGCGGCTATCACATGCAGGGTCCCACAAGGCTCTTGTATTTCACCCACCTCCTTTAATATCTACATACTGCCGCTCCTGATGCTTCTTGATGACCTAGGTGTCCTTTATACCAACTACACAAATGATACCCAGGTCATCATGAAACTTTCGGGCATCCATTCACAGGACATCGTAGCCATTAACACTATCTATGCCACCATCCAGTCTTGGATGGCAGCCAACTCGCTGGCCCTCACCACCGTCAAGATAGAGCTCCTGATAGTTGCCTCCGGCCCCAAGCTTAAAAAAACGTGCCCCTGACTATAAAGGCTTTAACATCGCAGAAAGTACCATCCTTGTGGCGAAGAGTGTGAAGATGCCGAGCTGACAATGAGACAGCATGTCGCTCAGATTCAGGCCTCTTGCGGTTTCATCAACAAATTACTCAACCACATACACCCTTTTATCTCTCATAGGAACATCTCCCATCTTAGCTGCAGCCCTGGTGAATTCTCGGCTGGACTATTGGAACAGTCTGTTGATTGGTACCTCCCAAGCTAACATCTCAGTGTTGCAAGTCACTCAAAACGGGGTGATGCGAGCTATTTTTGGCCTCACCAGACGCGACCACATTACCAACACCAGGAGGGAGCTGCACTGGCTGCCAGTGAAACACTGCATTACCTACAAAATGCTGACTCGGACACACAAGTGACTGAATCGCGAGGCCCCAACCTATCTCACTGACCGCTTGAGGGCTCACCAGCCGACCCGCATACTCAGGTCCCAGGATCAAACCAGACTTTTCCAGCCTAGATTTAGGCTGGCCAGATATGGGGGAGCTGGTTTCGATGCACTTGCCCCTGCCACTTGGAATACTCTTCCACCTGATTTAAGAAAAACTTAAACCACAAACGATTTTTAAAAAGGCTCAAGACATTCCTTTTTAACAGCCCCCTTCTTCTGCACTGACATTTGCCTGTCCAGACCGCGTTCTCTTTTTCTGTGTGTCCTTCTACTGTAGTGTTATGATGCCTACGGGTGATTGGTGCGTTATACAAATGAGAATAAATCAAATAAATAAAAATGCTTTTTCTTTCATTCATCCTTTATGCCTTCCCCTCAACCCCTCTCTTTCACTTGCGGTATTTCCTGTCTTTCCTGTGTATTTCCTCCTCTTTCTTTGCTGCTCTCTCTTTCTTTCATTATTTGATCTCACTCACTGTCTGGCTTCTGAGCTCCCCTTCTGCTCCACTCCCCATCCTCAGAAGGACGGTGTTTCTCTGTGTTGATTACGCAGCCTCGGTCCAGAAGACTATTGGAGTGGTGGGGAAGCTAACCGTGGGAGATTTTCTGTGTAAATAGGCGTTAATTTATGGAAAAGTGTCAAACCCTCCAAAACCAATTATCAGGCAGAGCTTTAGCTGCAAGAGATGCAGCTGAAAAACGATGCGGGTAGCAGACTTTCATCCTCTTTGGATTTGCATCTGTGTGATCTCAGTGATCCTTGGTGCTCATGGATAATTATCTCTTGTCACTACAGCAACCCCCATTGCTTATGCGACCCCGGCTGTCGCCCACTTTTCTCACTCCTAGAAACAGCTCTTGGAGGAGGGCATCCGACCCACCCCCCCAGTGAAAACCAAAAACAGGAAACCATGAATATTACACCCTGTTGCACGTGTCATAAATCCCAAATCCGCCTCGCTACACAGGATTAATGTCAAACTATGCCCCTCTCCAAAGGCTGAATGCCCCACCACCTAATCTACTGCACAAGCCCCTATATATACCTCTCAACTCATACACTTTTGGCGGGTGTCACCCACCTTGCATCAGCTAAATCACCCTTCTTTGGTAGAATTTGCAGAACAGCAGGGGGCTCCGTTCTGTTGTTCGCCTGATACTAGAACAAGTATAAGCCAAACAACAGAACGGAGCCCCCTGCTGTTCTTGCAAAATGTGTTTGAGGGTGCCTTGCCTCCACCTCAGTATCATGTAAACAGCGCCTATCAAAGAATCACGACACTGAGCTCGGGGCAAGGCGCCATTTATTGGCTTGATCCGGCGTTCTCCATGGGCCCTCACCCACCAAAAACATAACCCTGGCCACACAAAACTTGAAAGCTATGCCCTAAATGCCCCCTTCTGCGCAGGACAACTAATCCCTCTGCACATGAAGACAAGTATTCTGCTCAGTTATAAACTATTTTACGACAAAATGATTCCGAATCGCCTGCCTCGCGGTTCTTATGAACCCGCGTCCTCAATCTCTTGAGGAAACTCAGCCACCATGCTCTCTCTAGCGCCTTCCCGCTCTTTCGCCGATCACGTGGTGCTGAAGGGCGAGGGCTCGCGAGGTGGCTTAGAGCACAGATTTGCAAAGCCTGGATGTAACTTGCAGGTCACGTGTTTAGGAGGAGGCGGGGCGTTGCTAGGGTCCGTTTCTTCCCTAGGAATAGACGCTGCCCGGACTCAGTTGGGAAAGGCATTTCCTCCACCTCCGTTAAACATTATATCGGTACCCTGCTAAAGGGGTGTTTACGGCACGATGGGGGCAACTATGAAGAGTCCAGGTGCGTTACTATAGTTTCGCCGTAGAAGTTGAGGTGTGTGCAAGTGTTTCTGCAGTGTACAGCTGATTTCATTGTGCCGCAGGGGAGGGTTTGGGGGCGGGATGGATCTATTCTTTAACGTGATCATGTTGTTAATGCTCACTTAGAAGCTTAAGTATACTTGCCTCCAACTGTTGCGAAGTTTATGAATAATCTGGGAGCAGGTACGATTTCTTTGTAAGGAGAATTTTAATCTGGTGCTTTGTTTTAAGTGCTGGCATTTAAACAATCCAAGACTACAAGTCCCAGAATGCATTGTAGTTTATGAAGGTCTAGATATTTTTGACCCAGGTTCCATGAAGTCCTCACCAACTTACAGTGAAACTGAAACATTATTCAGCAATGCTATTGTCCCGCAGACTCACACATAGAAGCGAAAAGACGCTTATTTGTAGTTTGACCCCCGTTTTACCTTCCTAGTTTGATTTTAGTTTTATAGTTTGACTGTTCAACATTGACCGGCAGCAATGCATTTTGACTCTTCTTGAGCTGTATTGAGATGTAAAACTACCCTTACCAAAGCTTTGACAAGTAGCCATGTATTGTATAGGCAGAGAAACAGCTGCCTAAGGCATATTTACTATATAAGGTTGTGTTCCTGGGTACAGAGGACGCTCCTGGCCATTATTTGTAACTTTGTTTTTAATTTGATTTAATCGCATTTGCAATTTTTACAATAAGCAGAAACCTAATTAGACAAAGTAACTGATCTAAGCAGGGAGATAGGGCGAGAAGGTAGAGAAGGGTCGCCAGCTCCTCGAGTTATAGTTGTTTGAGTCACCTGAGTCACCTAGACTCCATAAGTTTAATCTTTGTCATTAAGTGAGACAAGTATCTGTTGCAGCATTTTAGAAGTTGTTGTCACCCATGAGGTTTTCCCTCCACCGATCAAGCGAGACCACCAGAGTTCTTATCCATGAATCCGTGCTAGGGCCAGATGATGGGACAGGTATGGAGATCTGATGGCGTTGGTACCTGGACATCTTAAGAGCAAATGTCGTAATGATTCAGTCTCCGCTGCGTTTCCACAGAGTCTGCACTTGTTGGAGTTTGAGAGCCCTCTGATCGTCAATATTTCGTTAGTTGGCAACAGATTGAGCCGTGCCCTCAAGAAGATGCTCCGTAGCCTGCGGTCTGGATATTTCTGCAGAAAGGCCTGGGTTACGTTTAGTTTTCTCACCTGCGTCGGGAGATGTGCTGTGAGTTTGTATTTTGCTGCCTGGTCCAAGGTGAGTATCCAGTCTGTTTCGTCCAACTTCCTTTTGATTTTTGTTGGGTTTTGTATTAATTCATCCAAGGAGCTTTGGATAGCTAGAAGTTTTTCTTTACAGTCTTTGTCCCATTGTAAAAGCATTTTGCAGTGACCATTTTTGAGTTCCATGTTTATCAACGCGAATATTAGTGGGCTGTTCGGTTCAAAGATCTTCCTGTAGAGCATGATGCTGTTGCGGTCCACTATTGCCTGGAGTGAAGACAGGTTGAGCTCCCTTCTCATCAGGGTCATCGGGGTCGATTTTGGAAGATTTAATGCAGTTCTCCCAAAAAAACTTTTAAGTGAGAGCCAGATGGTTTTTGGTAGGAATGGCATGGCTTCTGCTCCTGAAGTTATGGTTGGGACCACTTTAGCCCTATAGAAGTTGATGGTAGGTTGGAGTGAAAATCTGCCAAATGTTTTGTCCACCATTAGTGCTTGTGAGGTCAGATTTCCTATTTTTGTTTGAAGAGCACCCTATATGGATCTTTCAGTTTTAGAACTGTCCAGCATAACTCCAAGATATTTGAATTCGGTTACCTTCTCGACGACAGAACCTTCCAAGTACCATTTCGACTTTTCATTTTTTCTTGGATCTTTTTCCAAGGACATGATCTTAGTTTTGGAAGTGTTGATTTTCAAGTCATTGGAAAGTGCGTGCTGAGATTGGTTGTCTAACTGTCTTTGTAGCCCAGTAGCAGTTTGGTCGAGCAAGATCAGGTTATCTGCATATAACAGTCTGGAGACCTTCTCTTGGCCGATAGATGGTGAAAAGATCTTATCGATATGGTGAAGTTCTTGTAGTCCCCCAAGTAGGCCAGGAATAGCGCAGGAGCAAGTGGACAGCCCTGCTTTACCCCTCTTGGGGTGGGGATTTCAGCCGAGAGGGGACTTTGATGGTTTAGGTGTACTTGTACCCTGGTGTTTGTGGGCAAAGCTTTCAACAGCCCTAAGATTTCCTTTGGGCAATTCCATGCTGATAATTTCTGCCACAGTTTGGCTCTGTTTACTTTGTCGAAGGCTTATGCAAAGTCTACGAAGGCCAGGAAAACTCTGGCCCGCCTTCGCTAATCTTTGCTTTTATAGCACTCAGGAGCATTATATTTGAACTAGTTCCCATATTTTTTTTTAAGCCAGACTGGAACGCATCAGCACATGGTGCCTGGGCTGCTCAAGTTTGGAATTTAGTCAGGAGTAGAGATCCGTAGACTTTGCCAATGACATCTAAAAGGGCAATTTGTCGAAATGTACCCGGCTCGTCTTTACGGCCCTTTTTAAATATGGGAACTATTATCGAAGAAGACCAAGAAGATGGGAACGCCTTTAGTTCTGCACATCTTTTCAAAATAAGGCTGATGAAACTTGCCCATTCGTCCGGGTTGGACTTTAGGTCGATGTTTCTAATCCCGTCAGGAGCTGGCGCTCTTGAGTTTTTTAGCTTGGAAATAGGGAAATAGTGGATTTGATGGTCTCTATATCGTGAAGATTGGCCCAAGGCCCCTCACACTCTTTCAGAGGCAATGAGGTGGTTGATAGGGGAAGTGCAAGGAGGCTGGTGTAGAAGTTCACCCAGGTATGTTCCGGAATACCGTTAGTCAGTGCGTCGGCTGTAGATCTTGTCGTAGATCTAATTAAGGTCTAAAAGTCCCTAGAGTTACGATTGCTGATGGACTTTAGCATGTCCTCGGAGTCACGTTCATATAAGGTCAATCGATAACACTTTAACCAAGCTTTATAGGACTTTTGGTTTTCTGAAGCAGCTTCTCTGGTAGTGTCTGTATTACAACGGGCGGCTAGCCTTCTCGCCTTATGTACCTCACTTCTTTTGGCCACCAGGAGGCCAGTTGCCTCTGCGGTTGCCCCTTTTTGTTGTTATTAGAGGGATTCTTTCTGTAATTTGCTAAGAGCAGGGTGTAGTCGACTTGTTTGGGGTGCTGATTGTCACTATCCTCTTTGTTTGTTCCTTTGTAGATTTTTGTTAAATCTCTAAAGTTTTTGGCGGATAACTTTAGGCGGTTTCCCTGTATGTTAGGCTACAGATCCACCGAGAAAAGGGGGTTTGTTGAGTGCACTGATGACAGTTTTATGGTGAGCAAGTTATGGTCACTTGCTATGGTTTTTGTAACATTGGCATCAGTCAGAGCTGGGATTAACGACTCTGATATAAAGATGTAGTCGATAATTGCAGATGACGTCCCTCTCTTGCACTTGGGAGTGTCATCAGACTCATGGATGGTGGTAGCTGTGTCCCGAAGGTTTCTTGAGTCCATTAATTTGAGCAATGTTTTCCCCCGCTTATTTGCAGGATGCACTGAAGATGTTGGTATATGTCGTGCGGCTGGTAGTCTACAGGAAGCGTTTAGGTCGCTGCAAAGGAGCAAATGTGCATCTTGATGTTCCAAGTAAGTGCAGTCAATTTGGTTGGCTATCGTCTTCAAGAAGGCTTCAGTTTTGATCGCCTGAGGATTCAAATAGATGTTCATAATCAGGACTGGCGTTAGGAGTAGAGCATCTGTGTTTTTATCAAAATGAGTCCATGTGAGTAGGACTGCCAGAAGTGATGAATTGGCAGTCACTACTCTTTCAATCTGCAGACCACCGCCTGAATGTCACTGCAGTCAGTAGACCAGAAGAGGGGAAACCTTTCACTCCTTTCACAGCCGGAGAAAAGGCCAGTTCAAAGCCATCCAAACTGGGCTTGTCAACCAGCCAGGTTTCCTGAAGGCAAAGTATATTGAAAGACCCCAAGTCGATTTCACCAGGTGCAGTCAGATGCAAGAAGCCCTGTGTGTTCCAGGAGCCCACCGTCAATGGCACAAAGGACGGTGTTGAATGTTGGTTAAAGATGGGTTGCTACTTGGTGAGACAGGCTGATCAAGCCTTAGGGATTCAGGCCCATACTTGGAATTCTGAGGCTGATTTAGCCGTTTCCTTGCCGGGTGCGCTCCGGGCTGTCACGTCCTGCGTCGTTGTCCTTGTTATTGCTGTTATAGCCTGGTTGGACATCTAGCCGGGTCGAGTTTGGTGATGGAGGATGTAGAGCTGTTGCTTCAAGGGTTTGGTTTGGAGTTTGTTGGGGATCGAGGGCGTCAACTTTGCAAGTTGGCAGTCTAGGAGCAAGTTGGTAGATTTGCCCCTCTCTTCTTTGGAGAGCCATTTGAGTCAGAAGAGTGACATGAATCTCGATGAAGAAAGATTTCTGTTTGCTGGGTCAAGCAGTTTACTTTCCATTTGATGTTTATCGGCTCCAAACGTGAAGGCGAGTCGTTTAGCCTTTTTATCATAGTCAGCTCGAAACCTTTCCTTCGTAGATTGTCAGAGGCTTTCCTTAACATTGCTTCCACTTTGTGCGAGGCAATGCAGAGGTGAGAGATTGCTTTTTCCCTTTGTGGCTTGGCTCTACAATTTTAAGATCTGCAGATTTTAATGAGCGTATACTCGGAATGCCCAATAAGAGCTTTTGGACTGTACGTCTGTTCAGGACAATGTAGTCTCTGTTGTCTGTGCGTTGTCTCAGTTTGAATGTAGGGCTAGTTGCTTCTTTATTAGCGCCTCCATGATGGATTTTGGCCCTACTGAGCCCTGGATCTACCATATTATGATTGTCTTGGGTACTACTTGGGAATGGTGCTGGCCTGCTACTTTGGGGACTGACTAAGGATCTGGAGTAGGCCTATTTTTTTTGGAGCTCTCTTCGCTTGATTTCGGGCAGGAGCTAGGTGAAGATCTGCATCGTGAGCGATAGTTAGGTAAGCTGGATTTATTAGACTTTGGTTGGTTGTGAGGTAGTGTAGATCTTGAGGCCCTGTTCTTTTTCAAGTTTACATTTTTAAAACACTTGTTGAGAGTAAGAAAGTTGGTTGTTTCCTCTTGGTCCGTTTGTTCCTCTGGTATCAGTGGATTTGTGGGTGGAACTTGATCCATGGAAGAGTGTTCTTTGATTTCTTCATGGTGTTCACTGAGCTCCATCAGGTCGCTCGAAGCTAAGAAGTCATCCACAGTTCTTGGTGAAGCAGGTTGATTTGTGTACTGTCAGAATGTACCCAAGTATTAACTGAAAAGGATACAATACTCAAAAGGATACAGGAGGTAGGGTCTTCCGGATCCCTGTTCACACGATTTGATAGTTGTGAAGTCAATTGAAGACCTTCCAAATGATACAACCCTCTGGCTGATAAAACAGGCAGAGCGATGGATCACTGGAAAGGGCGTGGGTAAGGTATAGAAAGCCAGCCTAGAACAAATTAAAGTATCATGAATAACTGCTCCAACCTGAGTATGATGAATTAGATAATGACAGGAATGTTCACACTGACCTTTAGTTTAGGGTAGAAGAATCCAGAAGTCTCTTGATGAAAAATGAAAGTAGAACAAACGGCAAGGAAGGGAAAATTAGTAAGGGAGACTTATCCCGAACGGAACGAGGCTCACGCTAGATACGGGTTGAATTCACCACAGGATAGCGTCCAAAAGTTCAGTTCAAAGTCACCTTCCAATAATCCTTGAAAAGCTTCCTTCCCACGTAAAGTAATGTCTAAATGTAGGGATCAATCCTTCTGTTAATCTCACAGATGCAGGAGTTAGAAATAGCGCTCTTTTTGAGGAAAAAACAAAGTACACGCGGTTATAAACAGCCGCGAAGAAAATAACGTGTGCGTGTGGATTTACACGCGGGCAGGATTCACGCAGTCTTGGCAGTCGCGTGTGAAGACAACGTGCGCGTGTGGATTTACACGCGGGCAGGATTCACGCAGTCTTGGCAGTCGCGTGTGAAGACAACGTGCGCGTGTGGATTTACACGCGGGCAGGATTTACGCAGTCTTGGCCAGCCGCACTTGAAGACAGAGTGCGCGTGTGGAATTACACGCGGGCGGTGTTCCCGCAGTCCGGAACAGCCGCGTTTAATGACAACTTGCGCGTGTGGGATTACACGCGGGCAGGATTCACGCAGTCTGGGCCAGCCACACTTGAAGACAGAGAGTGCGTGTGGATTTACACGCAGGCAGGATTTACGCAGTCCGGGCCAGCCGCGTATGAAGACAGAGTGTACGTGTGGAGGTACACGCGGGCGGGATTCCCGCAATCAAGACCAGCCACGCTTGAAGACAGAGAACGCGTGTGAATTATCACGACCTGTAGGAATAGCTCCAGGAATCAGCGTGCGGCGGAACACACGCTATAGAAGGTCCATAAGTAGCTGTAGAAATATGCCAGGATGCAGATCAGAGGTTCAGCTACACAACGCCAATAGATTCGATCAGAAGCAGCGAGTGAATTTTCTACGCTGCTTAAATACGTAATACCGTAGTTCACGTGACGAAGCAAAAGTCACGTGAAGTTAGCGACGTGCGAAGTGCAAACGTCGTTTTCCCGGTAACGTATCGAATAACCTCCATTTGGAATAGAACGGTCTAGCTGTTCTACGAGCGTAGCGTCCAGCATGCATGACATGTACACTGTCGTAGTAGGAGGTATTACTTTATTTCATTTCAGGGGGACTTCCGGCAGCCCAGGGACCAATGGTTGCTTTGGGGTGGTTGATGCACTGGCCCTGTCTGCTTTAAGTTCGTCTGCATGGTGCAGTCGGAGGGCCAACTGTTTTTTTTGTCAAAGGAATTGCCTTTGATAAGGGCTTTGATTGATCAAAGATGGCAAATTCTTGGTTTAAAGTCTCCTGGCTCTGTTTCCTCGATGTTTGAGTGTCGTCCCACTCTTTTACAAAGATGATCTCATCATCAGCGATTGGGTATGATCTCCCTAGAGCTGTTTTATCAGATTTTTTTTCCTCTGTAATCATTTGTTTAGGAATTAACATTCCTTTAAGTGTGCCATGCTCGGGTAAGGTGGAGACCTCCGACTTGTGTTATGAGTGATGGAGATGTGGCTTGTTTGATAATTGGGTAGCTGTATTTGCCATTTGTGTTTCTTTCTCAACAGGCTGCGAAGATAGTATCGGGTGCAACTTGGGAATATTTTCTTTTGCACTGTGATCAGCATTGTCCCTTTCCAAGGGTAGGTTGGCCCTATGATTGTGTTCAATGGCATTGATGTACCTTCCAACAATATAAGTTTGAAGTGCATCACAGCGATGATTGAGGTGTGGTCTTTAAGGGAATCATTTATAGATTTGTAAAGCTTACAGAACGGGGCCAGCGCAATGGTGACCGTTGATATTACAGAAAAGTTGTCTGTTTTTTTAGCTGGAGGTTATTTTGTAGTGGCGTGACACAGGTTGATTTTTCTGCACTGCCTGAAAGGTGGAGATAAGGACGATGGCAGAGATGCCCTTCAAGATGGTAAGGCTTTTGATGGCGTGCTGGCGGTTGGTTTAGGCAAATCAAAAAGCTCGAAGGAAGATCATTTGTGTCCCTCCAAAGTAAGAGGTTGGTCAAGGTTTTTCAGGGCCTCGACGTTTGATGGCAGCAAACTTGGTTTGATGTTTTAATGGCTTGTTTCTTGTACTGCGTCAAAGGTCGGGCCAACTGAGGGACCTATTTGTGGAAATAGTGTCTTAGGCACTATCAGGCTGCATGGAGGAACTTTCACCCCAGAAGGGTGTGCAGTGTCGCCCGGAGGCAGGCTCTTTTGAGGAGGCTGGATGTTAGTAGCCACCTCCCTGCTCTGGGATTTTGCTTATCGTTGGTCAGTGAAGTTTTGTCTTCAGGTGGCAAAATTTGGCCAAAGCTGATTGGCGTGTCTAGAGATTTGCCCAAATGCCATCTGGGCGTTGTAGGTAAGTCTTTTTTTAAGCGAGCTTATGTCGCTGTCTATTTTGCGTGTTTTGCTTGGTAGTTGGGAGTCCTGGACTGCCTCTAGCATCTCCACATCTGAGACTTCTCCTATAATGTTGAGCTTTCGTGTACATTGCTTTTTGAAGAAGTCTTTCAAAGTGTTTGCGAGTAGAAGATGGCCCGTGGCTGTTTTCAGTAAACCACGTTTTGTAGAAGATGATTTGTTAATGTTTTGGCGGGGCTCCTTTGGACTCTTTGTAACTGTTTCAGCAGGGTCCGTCTTCTGTCTTGACCGCCTCTTTTTTTGTGTTATAGTTAAGCTCTGGGACTGGCTTTGATTTCTCGAGCCTGGTGCTTTTAGTAAGGTTTTTTAGTTTTTATTGTGGGTTTTGCTGCACGTTTTAGTTTTGGGTACAGGTACTCCTGTGTGGGTTTAATGGCTGGCAGGGGTTTGACCACTTGCGTGGCCTCTTCGTTGTAGTCCGAATCAGACAATAGCAGGGGGCTGTCCCTTGTGGGAGCCCCGTGAATCTGCGCCCGTGTTTGCACTGGCGCTGTTGGTACAGCAATTGGATTAGAATCCTGTAGGCCCGCCCCCTCGTTGGGGTTGGCTGCCGTGGGCGCTTGCTCTCTAGGAGCCTCACTATCAGGTTCGCCGTTTTCGTTAGTGTCGCCACCTGCTTGGAGATCCGCTGCCAAGTAACCCGCCAGCGGCCCCCCTGCAATGAAGCGCTGCGTCTCTCCTCCGAGGGACGCGACCACCTCGCCGTTCACAGGTGAGACACTGGGAGATTGTTGGGTCTCCGGGACTGTTATGCACGGCGGGGAAGCCCTGATGATAGGTGCAGTTTTCACCCGGTCTAAGGGGCGGTCTGCAAAATGCTGATCGCTGGGGGGGAGCTTCCTCAGGGGAGATAATAGTCCTCGTGGAGCCGGCTCCGACGGCTAGTCTGCCGTCGGAGCCGGGGTGCACTACCGTCGCAACTGGAGGGTGGTACTCCCTCCAGGTAGTAATCTGAGTTAGTAGAGGAAATGCTCCTTGAGCTCTTCATTCGCAGAGACACCCTTGCCGGGGGGGGAAAGGTGAAACAGGTCCGGACCCTCTGGTTAGTTGAGTCCTGCAAGAGCAGATGCGCTAATAGGGAGGAGTGCTTTATTAGGGGGGCTGATTTTCCAATGTTAGTGTCGCTTTCAGTGTTACCTTCTCGCCTCAGGCGCAAGATACGAAGGCAGCGACGCTCCTCCTCAAGAAATGCTCCATCTCCAGCTCCGGCAGAGGGGAGGGGGTCGGCACCCCCAGCAGCCCTGTCAGCCATCGACTGCCTGAGGCTGCCACTCCATCACCACTCCGCGGCCGCTCAGCGGTGTCAGGCTACTATTAGAAAATGATATTGTACTATGCTCCTCCTTCAATGCAGGTGAGTCAATGGAAACAGCAGACAGACTGGAAAGGATGAGAGTGACTGCCTGAGACTGCCACTCAATCGCCACTCCGCGCAATATGCCAGTCTGTTATCAGTGCGATCTCTGTAAGCACGAGTCCCGTCAGCCTCCTGTGTTTGGGTTAGTCTGATTACTATGTTTACCATTTTGCCATCTTCTAGCACCAAAGCACCATCAGTCTTGTAATGACTCTCAGATCTGGTTCTGTTTAGCATTGCAGTCAATTGCTCAACTGTGTTTCAAACTTAGCTGTGTTTAGTACTGCACCCATTTTCTCTGTCAGGCATAGGCCTCTCTTTCACTATACAGGTATCTCAAGTCTAGCTGTGTTTAGTAGTGCAGTCATTTGTTGAACCCATTTGCTCTGTCGGGCGTGGACCTCTCTTCCACTATACAGGTCTCTCAGGTCCAGCTGGGTTTAGCATTGCAGTCATCTGCTCAACTTTGTCTCAAACCTAGCTTTGCTTAGGGCTCCACTCAATTGTTCTGTTAGGCGTAGCCCTTTCTCCCACTATACAGGTATCTCAAGTTCAGCTTTGTTTAATACTACACCCATTTGCTCTGTCGGGCGTAGGCCTCTCTCCCACTATTCAGGACTCTCAGATCTGGCTGTGTTTAGCATTGTAGTCAATTTCTCATCTGTGTCTCAAACTTAGCTGTGTTTAGTACCACACCCATTTGCTCTGTCAGACGTGTGCCTCTCTCCCACTGTACAGATATCTCAAGTCTAGCTGAGCCCTATTTCACACTGCATGGTCTGCTATTCAAATTGTATTGTTAGCTATAGGCCTCTCTCCCGTGACAAATTGATCATTGGCTGATTTATTGTGGAGTAATAGTGTGATTATTGAGTTGCGCCCCATGAGATGACACGTGACTGTCATTTATGCCCATTAGGACATTTCTGTAGCTACTAGCTATACCCTTCCTAACACCACATATTTGGCTCACTGCAGTAAACCTCTTTCTGGGAGACCCACATTAAGGACAGCCACTGAAATACCCAATATAACCCTAACAAACCTCCCCTACCTTACTCGACACAGCGACTGAACAAGCCAGCAATATCAGCTGACAAGACCACCTACAGACAGAAACCAGACCTGTACCGTACAACTCCCTACAGCCAGTACTACACCACAAGACAGCCGCACCAAAACAAAATGAACTCTGCGCCAACAAACAATATAAAGACCAACAAAAACTCTCAAGCTCAAAATTCTGCGCAAACGACCCGGACCGAGAGAAAGAAAAAGAGCAGAAAGAACAAACACAACTGAACACCACGAAGACTCACAACTGCAGAACACACTCCCACAGACAGGAACGACAACCGAACCAACGCCAAGAGAAGAGAGAAATCCCTCTACTTAAGTCCATACCTCGCAAATAACCGGTCACCAGAACAAACCAACCCAACGCACAAATCAACAACAGCAGACAACCAAACACAACCACGCAGAAGAAGAACCGACAACGCTAGAAATAACAAAAACATAATGCAATAACACCTTATGTCACCAAAGCTAGAGGAACTACCACCCGACACCCACAACTTTTTGACGAAGAACCTGATGAAAACAAAAACCCAAGACTGCACCTAGAAGAACTTTTCGACAACACAGACTCACCTGTACCAACACCTCAACTAGAGATCGACCAGGAAGGAAACCAGCACACCGATCAGAAGACAACCCCGACTATAAAGCCCAAACCATACTTCACATTTAAACTCCACTGCAACCTACTAAATGCAAGATCCATTTCAAAATACTCAACAGAGATCTTTGACCTTCTCTGTGACAACAGCATCGACATCCTATTCATCATGGAAACATGGCTGGACGACAACTACAAAATCACACTCCAAAGCTGCCTCCCAACCAACTTCAAATGCCTTCAGGTAAACAGGAAAAATTAAAAAGGAGGAGGACTTGCAATAGCATTCAAAGGACACTGAAAATAAAAACAGACGAACCACTCAACATCATCTACTGCAAAACCATGGTCATACACCATGTCAACCATGGTCAGCAAACCCAAAAACCAACATCACATTCATTCTGGTGTACAGACCACCGACATACGATGCAACCTTCGTCAAAACTTCATAGAAGCCATCACCAACATAGCCATCAAGCACGAACATCTAATTATCCTGGGGGACTTCAACATCTGGTTTGAAGAAAGACATGCCAACTCCCAAAACTCACTAATTGGAAGGCTTTGAACCATGAAACTACAACAGCTGGATAAAAGGGGCAACACACTCGTCAGGACACACCCTCGACGCAATCTTCGCCAAGGAAAAACTTATCACCACGGCACCACTGATACAAATATTGTGGAGCTACCATCTCAACATCCCATTCGTGATCAGACTACCAACTGAAGTCCGCATCCAGCCCCCCAAGCTCACAACCGTCACAAAAAGAAATTGGAAAACTGACAAAGCAAGCAACCTTTTCGAACAACTGGAGATAACCAGGTCCCAACTACAGAACTAGAGCTGGCTGACCTAGACGGAACAGCGCAGCTACTGCACAAATGGATTGCTGACACAATTGGAAACATTGCCCTGGAACAACCATTCACTTCCTCAACAAAAAAAAAGGGCAACGGCAAAATGGTTCACCCCGTTACTAAGCACCATAAAAAAGGACAAGAAGATGGAACTGGAATGGAGGAAAGAATACAACCCAAACAAGAAAACACTGTTCCAAAAACGAATCTGTACATATAAGAAGGAAATACAAAAGGCTAACAGAAGGCATTATGATGACAGAATCACCAACGCCACAAACGCACAAAAAGAAATGTTCAACATCGTTAAAGAAATGTGAAACCCACCTGGCTGCGACAAAACTCCAACCCCCTTTTGAGAAACTTTGCAACAACTTGGCAGACCACTTCAAGAACAAAATCAACGGCATCCGACAAATCATACAAAACAGACCAACCAAACGGACCTAACGCAGATCAACAGCACAAACTCTACAAAAATTCCTGAAATATGAGCAGAGGCATCCGTCTTGTTGGTAAAACGCAGCAAGAAAGCAGGATCACCCATGGACCCCTGCCCCCTGACATCTACAAATCAATACTTGCACAAGGAACACCACCAGAATACCACGGAACCCTCCTAAATCTCCTACTCGCAACAGGAACTGTAACAAGATATTTCAAATCAGCATATATCAAACAGCTTTTAAAAAACCCAAGTGGCGACATGGAAGACCTCTCCAAATACAGACCGATTTCAAACATTCACCACCTGGCAAAACTCCTTAAAAACATACGTATACAAATTAACCCAAGAACATGTAGAAAAACACCACCTGCTAGACCAAGCACAAGTCGGTTTCAGACCCGCAAGAGGAACAGAAACAATAACACTATCCATCTGGGATGACCTAAAAACAAATGCAGACTCCAACACAACCTCAGCTTTGATTCTGCTCGACCTCTCTGCAGCCTTCGACACAGTTATCCATGACACCCTAACCAAAAGACTGGAAGACATAGGTATAACAGACATGGCACTACTCTGGACTAAATCATTCCTAGCAGACAGAACATAAACCGTATGGATAAAACCCTACAAATCCACCCCACGAGTTAACGACTGTGGAGTACCACAAGGGTCCTCACTATCTCCACTGTACTTCAACATCTACCAGACTACAGTAATCAGAATCTTAAAAAAATACAAAATTACATGCTACAACTATGCAGACGACACTCAAATAGTCTACGAAATCGAAGACACCCAAGCCGATCACTCCACCCCAATCGAGTGTCTAAAAGAAGTCTTCAACTGGATGAACGCCAACAACTTGAAAGACAGAAATCATGATTATATCGAAAAACCAAGAAAACAACACCTACATTCCGTGGCCAACGGAAATGGGAACCACCCCAACACCTTCTAAGGTAGTAAAACAATGTGGGAGTCCTGATGGACAACACCCTAACCTTAGAACCACAAATAAATGCAATAATCAAGAAATGCTTCTTTCTCCTTCAAACAACAAGAACAAGCTTACCTTTCCTCTGCTTCACCCACAAAACACTCACAATCGTCCCTCTCATCATGTCAAGAATCGACTACGCAAACAACCTCTATCTCGGGATGCCAGAATATCTCTTGAAGAAACTACAACGCTTCCAAAATACAGCACCCAGACTCCTCCTCAAACTATCCAGAAGCGACCACATCACTCCAGCACTAAAAACACTGTATTGGCTCCCAGTCAAACATCGCATCACCTTCAAAACAATGTGCACAACACACAGGGCAATCAGCGGACAGGGAGCTGAATTCCTACAAAAGAAAATAACAGTCAACAAGCCAACAAGACTCCTCACATCAAGCAACAAATCCGCCTGAAACAAAAACCATACCTTAAGAAAAAACTGCAGAGCTCCTGCTTCTCCCGCCTAGCCGCAAAAACCTGGAACAGGGAAGCCGTGACTCTGTCCCTTCACCTGACTGGCTGTTTGGTGGAAGAACCATATATGGTATTGTGGGGATGTCCAGGCCAGATTGGCTGGAGCTTTCCCTGTGACTGTATGCTGTCAGTACACCATTGAGGTGGGATCTGTGTGAATAAAGTGTGTGACCAATATGCATTCTATGTTATGGGCGTCTGGTTTCGGTGTGTGTGACACAATGAATGAGACAGCTCTGCCTGACACTGACATGAATGCAGTGCAGGGGGCTGAAAGGCTGGGTGCTTGTACCAATCCACATTCCTTGTTATGGGTGTCTGGGTGGAAGTGAATGGCCTTAATGCCTGTGAGCCTGATTGGCTGCCTGCCTGCACGAATGCCCTTCTGTCTGATTGTCTGACTGAGCTTGGCTCAGCAGAGGGAATGAGGGACATATGTGTATATCTGGGGACCTCTCACTTGCCAATTTTTCCAAAAGCTGAAGTTGAAACTTGAATCTGATCCTTGAAACCCAGCTTGAGGAGAAGATTGCTGCTGCATTTCCTTCGAAGTAATCCAAGAGCTATCGAGTCTGTCCCAGCACGCATCACCTCCTTAGAGCTTAAGCCTTGGTTGCTCGTCCATTGCTACCACAATAGAGAACCGTGGCTGGGGTGCTCTGTGCTTCTGCTCTGCCATATAGAGGGCAGGAGTACAGATAACCTCCCTTGAGTTTTTACAGCGTGTAAGCTTGAAGTGCCGTAACGTACATGTACAGCTGAAGCATGTAAGCTCTGTACTGTTGAGATGGCATACATTCATCAACTTCCGTGGGAAATTAAGTTCCTGCAATTCACATGAGAGATTTGCCATGATGTGACCAACAACATCATTGCGGACACTATTCAAGAGACATGTACCCTTTCATGTCACCCGCATTACTACAAAAGCACTGTTTTGTGTCACTTGCATCACTTCAAAAGTAAGTGCCGCTAATGTCAGCTAGAATGCTGATAGTGTGGCAAGTTTTGGAACAATTAACTGCTGAGGTTTATGTAGAACTACGGCGTGAAGAGTCATATGTCGGGGTAAACATTGCAGACCGTTGAAAACATTTTTTTTAAAAACAAAAATGTAGATTTTATGCTTTTTACATTGTCTACATCTTGGAACCTACCCACATGCCAAATTTCAGGTTTGCAGCATGTTGGGAAATATGCTGAACATTTTGAACAGGCACACACATTTCCACAAAAGCCCCATATATATATATATATATATATATATATATATATATATATATATATAATATTATATATATATATATATATATATATATATATATATATAGTTCCTGAATAATACTAGACTTTCTACTTATACTTCTTGTCACTTGTCAATAAATATCTCTCAAAGTGCTTAACTTCACAGAGGCAGTTCAACATGTGACATATGCATCAAGATACAGTTTTTATTTTCCCTAATGATGGCCATCCTTTACAGAATCAGGAAACTGTTATAACATTCACAGCTTTTCAACTAAATGTGCTGCAGGGGCTTTTAAACATGTTCAGGCAATTTATACTATGCTTACAGTAATATGGATCTGCAGGTTTTGTGTACAGAATGTAATTCTTTCAATTCTAAAGACTACCCAATTTCATTTACCCCCTATCCAACGCGGAACAGTGTTCAGATGACTTTAATGGATGTAAGCACCCCTGCCCTTTCACTTCACAGAGGAATCCACCTATTCATGTCCGAATAAGGGGTTGCATGGGTTTTACGTTTTGCACTATTTTATGTGACTTGAAAAAATCCTTTTTTGAAGCTTCCTTTCACCCACAAAACTTTTATGGCTATGTCTCCCACCAGCGACAAATTATTAATCTTCTGTCAGGCTATGGACCTTCATGACTAGTTCATAGTCCGAAATATCGACTAGGCCGGTAAAAACGCATGGATTCTTTTTTAAATGGGCTCAATTTTACAGAAACAAAACTGCATTTAAGTTGCACGAAATTTCTGTATTTTATTACATTATACTCTCAATACAAAAATGCAGCAGGTTTTATAGAAATGAAATTTGAAATTCACACCTACCTACAAAGGAAAAACATAGTATTTCTATCTTGCACTGCACCTGTATCCCTCTAAAACTAGCATTACCTTTTATTCTTCTAGACCACCGTCACTCCAGCGAATTATCATCCAGAGAACTATGAAGCAATCTGGATTTTCATTGAGACTAAATTCCTAATTTCAAATGTTGCTTTCTATTTTTGGGAATCACCCTGGACCCTCTGTTAAGATTTCGTCACTCAGCAAAGTCTGCAAGATGTTCTGAACCAGCTCCCAAATGGACTGCTCATCTCCTATAGAATATGGACTCCTTTCTACAGTCTCTATGGTATCTCAGGTCTCCTGATGGTATCTAAGACCCATTTTTCCCTTTGCAATTATTTCTCTAATAATTCCCCTCTATCTGTTTACATGGTATTATATAATTAAAATCATCCTTACCTTGGCATTGCTGCTCTTATTGCTGCTGTTATTTTCATTACTCTGTTCTGTACTTGTACACTCCTACAGGATGCTTCCCTTAATCTTGGCACCTCGAAGGTTGGGGCCATTCGCTCCTCATGCAAAACTATTTTGTTTTTGTCATGAAGTTATAACTATTGACATGAATGTGATAATTTAATAAAATAAAAACCATTACACTATGTTTTACCATTCACACCGACAACTTGCACTGCTGTGGTATAATTCTGTTGAGAGTTATTGATTTTTTCATAATTTGTAACAATTGTAAACCATGTGAATTTGGAATTTTCTGAACAAATGTATTTATATCTGCAAACCACAGTTGGTTTCAGGTTCCCAACATGTATCAATACAAAGTTATAGATTTTTAATTGATTATGTATTTTGGTTACTTGGCAAGACCGGAAGATTTTGACTGTATTTAAATAATTGCAGTTTCTGTTCACCAGATATCACCAGTTTTTCATTTCACAAAAGCTCTCCTCAACTGGTGGAGACAAGCGCAGACATATGATTCACTGTAGAGATTGGTGTCTCATGACATGCATTAGCCTTGATGACTGCTTTAAACAAGTTCAGACAGGTGATTCTTACTGTAGTAAAACAACTGGTTATTCAGAACCTTGTGACTCATGACTGTGGGAAATTCTGGAGTGTGGCTAAATTATTTCAAATGGAATCTAAGTTTGCATATATTCGGAACCATTTCAAGCTAAACAGAATGCAATGTTATACAAACTAATAAAACTAATGATTCTTTCTTTTCTTCATTTGTACTTGCAAAATATTTCTTGAAACACTTGTGTATAGGCGCGTTACAAATGCCATATCATATCATAACATTATTTTGCATAAGAAATGGAAACATCGATCATTGATCTGAATGACCGCTCCACTGGACAGAAACCAACCATCTCGCAGTTACTCGAACTTGTATCATCTAGCAAGGAATTACCATAGGTCGAACCTATGCTGAAAGCCCTGCTTAGTAACAATCAAAATTTCAAGAGAAACTAGCCAAAAACAAGTCTAGAATTACAAATCTACTCATGGAATTCATGTGGCTTTAGGAATATTGAGACATGGCTGTCTTCATTTGACCCCGATCTATCCCCTCACATCATATTGTTGCAGGAAACAATGCAAATTAGAGACCTAACTCTCAATGGTTATACTACTTATAGTGCTCCTGCGACAAAAGCAAGTGAGGGAAGACCGGTGGGAGGCTTAGCGATAGCCATAAAAAATAACTTGGAACGTAAATCAGTGCTACTCTATGTCCCGGATTATGTAATGGCTGTAGCCATAGCTCCTAAGGGCCTTAAAGAAATTCCTCTACTAATGGTGTGTATATATTGGAACCCCCTGAAAATCAAAATAGAAATGATGTTTGATGAAATCGATATGTGCTTACAATCAGTGGGAGTCCATGACACATACATGGAAATAATTATAGGGGGTGACTTTAATGCCTACTGTTATTCAGGACATTGTAATAGACTGTTTTACAGAGGAAGTACTTCGCAACAATCAAGTAAAAAAGGCAAACTATGGGTACACTACATTGAGGATTGGGGAATGATGTTTGTTAAATGTGCATCGACCAATAGGAATTGTACTTGGTCACGTGGTGAAACTGGATCAATGATTGACTATTTTTTCATTTCTAAGACACTAGCAAACAGTGTGAATCTTATGAGGGTACACGAGATTGTATATAGTGATCATGCTCCAATCGAAATTAAACTGACACATAAATGCTGGTCACATCAAACAGACAGCTCCCTACAACTAACTGAAATTCATAGACCGAACATTTGTATTAGGTGGAACCCTATATTATGTTCTAAATTAGGGAAGCAGCTCCAGAGGAACCTTGACGATTTGAATGAGGAGGCTCCAATGAAAGAGATCAGATTTTGTGATAAAGAAAAGATCTTAAATACAACAATTAAGGGAATATTAGATGAGTTCATTAAAAGGCAAAAATCGTTGCCACAATCTAATAAGCATGCCCCTAACTTTGACATTGGTCTACTTAAAAGAACTAAGAACAGGGAAATTAGAAATTTACTAAGAAAGAGGCTCTCAAAATCGGTACATGAGAAAGAAAAAAAGTTTATTCTACAAAGATACAAAAATAACATCAAGATGATTAAGATAACTGTGCCTATTAAAGAAAATCAAGCAATTGTGAGAAAACTATGCAGAAATGATACAAGAAGAATATGGGAAGCATTGCGCTCAGCGCCCATAAATCATAATAATCAGCCCACGCACATAATTCCAGCTGTGGCATCGGAGGACTTTATCCGAGGAAAATACTCCCTCCCCACATTATTTCGAAACAAGTTTTATATTCCAGCGAATTGAACAAGGTTCTGCCAACTTCAATGGACGAAGGGTGAGATCGTTTGGGCCATTAATAAGTTAACAAACTCAAAGACACCTGGCCCTGACGGCATCCCACCTTTTGTTGATAAAATGGACCCGTGGTTGTGGGCAGACATATTGTTGATCAAATACGACATGATCTTCTAAACTGAAAAGATCCCTCCATCATGGGTCACCGCAATTATTGTACCAATATTTAAAAAAGGTGACCCAAACAACCCTGCCAGCTATAGGCCTATCTCTTTGATTGACACTTCAGCTAAAATATTTGCGATACTCCTATTACATGAACTCGAGCAGCACATAAAAGATAATCATCTATACTCTAAATATCAAACAGGCTTTAGGAGAGGTATGGGCATTCCCTTAAACGCTACAATCTTATCTCGAATATTAGCAGAAACAAAAATGAAAGGAGCATGTCCAATTTACATGGCATACATGGATTTATCCAATGCATTTGACACAGTGATACGTAGCATTTTGTGGGAAAAATTGGCAAAATTTGGAATACCCAAAAATCTGATTTACTGGATGATTCAGTTACACACAAACACATTGTATAGGATCAGATTAACAGCAGAAGGTGCAATGACCCAACTCATTCGAACTGAAGTGGGTCTGAAACAAGGCTGTAATCTGGCTGCTACTTTATTCAATCTATGCATTTCAGATATTGAAAAAATCTGGCAGGGAGTGCAAGTGTTTCCAATATGCCTTGCAAGTATGAGGTTGCATTTTCTCGCTTTTACTGACGACATAATTTTATTTTATTTAAATCCGGCTGGCCTTCAGTTGAAAATGCAATTATTCGAAAATTGGGCTTACCAGCATAATTTGCAAATCAATGTTAATAAAACAACAATGATGGTTTTCAATGCTGGCAAAAAATTGAAACACTATACATGGAAACTTAATGTTTTCTTACGTCCGCAAGTTCAAACTACATATCTTGGGTATGTCGTCAGCAACGTATCTTCAAGTAAAATATGGTGTGAAAGGATGAATCTGAAAGCTAGACCTTTGCAAATGAAGCTTATATTTAAGAAATATTTCAGATTTTCCCTATGCCCCCTGCTTGAGTTTTTGACAGTTACAGTGGAACCTGTCATCTTGTACTGCCTAGATATGTGTATTTATGATATGAGTGCTCAGTTGGAAGTACTACAGGGAAGACTTCTGAAATCTGCATTGCAAATCTCTATGTCCATTCCAAACTGCATTATATATGCCATGAGCTGGGTCTAGTGCCACTTTCGTGTAGAAAGAAATGGCGGAACCTGTCGAATTATGCAAAAATGTTGGAGCTGCCTAAGGACTCCCTTTATCAAGACTATAAAAACATGATCTCATTCTCAAAGGATAAGTCTAATGTTGTATGGAAGTTCCACATGAACATGAGTAATTTAATTAAAGAACTCGGAGTTCTACCGGAAGATCTGTGCTTGAGGCCTGCTTATGTTGAAAACAAAACTATTTGAACACGATTGGATATGTACGTTAGATGCTATTCCAGTTTATGTTACATACAGCGAATATGGCAAATCTACAAAGAAAAGAGACATTTCTGGCACATACATTGCACTGTTCCCCTATTAGTTGGTGAGGAGTCAATATCTTAGGTTTAAATTGAACCAATTTTCCACAAGAGAAAGGTCTAAACATTGGGAAACTGAATCTGACATAACTGGGGAATCCAAATGTCATTTTCCACACTGCTTGGAACACGTCGAAACGCTAAAACACCTTGTTTTGGAATGTTGTCATTTTAAAGATGCAAGATCTAACATCTTGATTAAATTTGTAAATTTAGAGTTCATTGACTCAGACGATTTCATGTGGGATAGAATGATGAATGGGAGACATAGGCCTCCAAATTATGCATTGGTCAGACTGTTGAAAATTGTTGAAATTGAACTTATATTGTATAAGGATACATAATTAAGATTTTTAAATTTAGGAAGACTATGGAAGTTTGTTTTATTAATTGTTTTAAATGAAATAAGTGATCATTGAATGATATATTTTGTTTTTAACGTATAATCTGTATGTTGCAAAGGTTTTATGTAAACTAAATACAATAAATAATAATAAAAAGTATATTTTTCTCTGTACATTCCATCAGGAATATGACAACATTCCCTTAAATCGCACCATGATTTATGTGTATTCTGACTTTTCCAGTTCACTTCTTGGAGCACAGGCTGTTATTTAGTTAGCTGACTATATTTCTCACCTATTTGGGCCTTGGTTCATTTGAACTGAAAAGGGCCTTTCTTTTCTGTTGTTGCATTTAAAATTGTTTTCCAAATTTTCTTTTATGGGGCGTGATTTTGTCAATGTTCCTGAGTGTGAAATCTTTAGCAGTTTGTGATTATCGCCACATCGCTCTTGGGTGCTCTTCGTTCCATAAGGCAATACCTACTCTCTTTTGTATAAAATGAAAAATGTCCATTTCATGTCTCATACACGCCACATTAAAATCAGGCCTGCAATTTTCACTATTAATTTGCTTTAGGGGGATATTTTTTGGCCCCATTTATCCTGACAGCAGTAAGGACTGACCTGCCCCTTTTTTGGGGTGAGAATAAGCCTGATTTGCACATGGTATTTATTGCATGGCAGACTGAAGAAGATGGTCTACAGGATTACCCCGAGCTGTGCTAGGGGTTTCGATCAACTGACAACCCTCCAGCCACCACTCTGCTGTTTTGCAATTTGTGTGCAATTTGCCATGCTCATAATAGAGAGTTGGTGCATATATTTGGTACCTAACCTAGACATTCCGTAAAATGTCTAGAGAACTGAAACATGTCGAGTTCCCCCATCTAGAATAAACACTAGACTGACGGTATAGCTACCTTAACGTAGGTTCCATGAACAGTGCAAGTCAGCAACTGCTCCCTGCGTTGGTCACTGAATCAACTACACGTCAACTAGATAGATGTTACTAGATTGTGTCAAAGTGTCACAACTAATTTGTCTGTTTTTTAACAAAGTATGATTGTTTTATGTAAAGTGAAAGGGATTGGCCCATCGCTTTTTTTAAGCTTTTTTAAGTTAGTAATGTGTTTTTTCATTGAAACTGATTATTAAAAAATTATTGAATAGTTAATTTTTACAGAACTAATTTAATGAATGTTGACTGTAAGTTGTTGATAAGAGCTAACTACCTTCTATGTTCAATACCATTGTTTCCCCGATAAAAGGTAGAGCTACTACCAAGGTAGTACAAATTGGGTTTCCCCCTCTATAGTATATTTGGCACACAACATTTTAATTTACAAACAGATTTTTAGCTTATTTTTCTGTGTGAAATATAACACATAGTTTACACCTTATTCCAGCAGTAAGACTGGCTTATGCATACAAATAAATATTTTGGGCGCTGCACTGTCTGTGAGGCAACAAAATAAAGTTTTCACTGCCAGTAGGGACTTACCAAAGAAAAAACCTAAAGAAGTCTGATGGGGGTTTGATGAAAAACAAATATGTACTTTCTCCATTTTGGGTAGATCTTGAAGTAACTATTATCCTTGGGGAAATTTTAATTTTATATGGAAGGTTTTTGTTTTTCTTTTTACCAAAGAAAAAACCTAAAGAAGTATGATGGGGGTTTGATGAAAAACAAATATGTACTTTCTCCATTTTGGGTAGATCTTGAAGTAACTATTATCCTTGGGGAAATTTTAATTTTATATGGAAGGTTTTTGAAAGTTTCTGGGGACTTGCGTTGTCTCAGTTGTGGTTCTGCTTAGTGTAACGGATTTATCATTTACCTTGCAATTTTTGTGTCCAGTAACCTTGTTGATCCTAATGGTTACATGTCTTTACATCTGTGTCAGTTGATCAGTGGTCTTTCCTTCTGTGCTTTAACATCATGGGCAACTATAACGCACGAAACAGACAAAAAAGATAGCAAAAGAGGTAAAGGAAGCAGTAAGCATGAAAACAGATGATGTGCTGGGGGTCTACCCACATTTTAAAAGATAATAGAGAAAGGCGACAAAAGATGAAAAAGCAAAAAAGGCAACCGATGAAAAGATCACTGAGGAAAACCTGAAACCATTCTTAGCGTCGGTTATTGGGTGGTGCTGCAAGCGCATTTTATAAGCCGAGAAGTATTGGCATGAAAACTAAAGGTAGGAGAGATGGTGGGGAGGGACACTCATTTTGTGTGCATTGTTTGTATTTTTACCCATTGACTGACTATGGCTATTTTAGTCAGTATGGCCATTTGCACCCACTACATGTACCTCCCTGCCGAAAACACACCTTCCCCAGGTGTTTGTTTGAGCTATGTCTGTGCTTTTAAGGGGATGCTATATCCATCCTAAGCAGAAGTAACCTAATGGCTTAATTGAAACTGTAAACCAGCTCCTGGTCTAATATAAATGTCTTAACCAAGAGTGCCTTCACTCACTTGATAAATAAGCATATGTATGACCTTCCAACAGTTTTGATGGCTATTGTATAGGCATTAGATGGGCATTAGCTTGACACTGCCTTAATATGCCAAAGTTCTAACATCATTTGCCAGCTATTCCCGTCATATGGCCAGGTAGTACCAGGGTTAAGCAATGAAAGTTGCAAGATTGTAACCTTGCATAAAAAGTCACGGACCTCCCGTCCCCCATGGTACTCCACATGCACACATGATGTAATTTCGTACTTGCCTAGTGTCACCTATTACTCATCAATGACCAGTGGCGAGTGAAATTATTGAGGCCTGACAAATGCCTATCCCATACCTACATTAAAGCCAAAACTGTTGGCCTTTTGGAAAACCTATTAATACTCGGTCTTGTATACCAACATCATGTGTATAACCCTTTCAGATCTGAATTGAAGAACTCTGCAGAATGCCTGTACCTTCACTTTATTAATCGACTGGTTTGGGAGGCCTTGCACTGCCGGACATCATGGCGTCAGGAGCGGAATGTGTCCTTCCCCACGTCAGTAGAAAACAAGGAAAACTTTGGAAAGGTATGGCTGGTGTTTAAAGAATGGTTGCGCACCTTGCTTTTGTACACTGTTAAACGTTTACACCTAATGTAGCAAACATGCACAAGTGGGATCGCTGTAGCATGGATTGAGCATGTTTCTGCTGCTGTCTTTTCGGCTCTCGCGCCTGCTGTCCCATGCCTGAGCTCTGATGCCTTTTGCAGTACGAGGCGTGCACCTTGTCTTGGGTGCAGTGGCGAAAGGTGCACTGGGCCTGAGATGCAACAGTATGGTCAGTATGTAATGTCCTCCTGGGAGCATTGGAGTGGAGATGCTTCAGCCATATTTCTACTGTACTTCCCTTCTCTATACTGCCCTGATCTTGTCGCGAAGATGAAATGGCTGCATGAGCCCTTGTAAGCAGTCCCAATATTGTGCCATAAGAATAATAATAGCATATTGTAATAATTGTTACTAATACCCTGGTTGATAGTGCTCACTTTTCTTTCCCTCCAAAAAGATTTTTTTGTATTGTGCTTTATGCTGGAGTCCAGGGGCAGGGTATCGAACCCATGCTGCTCTGCATTGTCTTATTTTCAAGACAAGTGTATTGCCCTTGAGCTATCCTCTCAGGCTCTTAACTTCCTACTCAAATAATCCAATGTTGGTACTATATGAAACATTGCGTATGATGGAAAAACAGTAGCTCTCTAGAAGGAAACGACAAAAAGAAACGAACCATTTTCTAAACAAAAGATGAGCTGATAATTTAAGGCAGGGCTCAACATGTCGGCTCCTTGAGAGCCCAATGAGCTATTCTAATTACTGTATTCTAATGTACTCTGTGTTTGTTAGGCACATCCTCCTCAAAACAAAAACAGTTGCTTATAGACTTGTTAATCATAATATACATAACCTTTGAATTCGTGCTGGTCCCGTCCACAATTGGATATCTGCTTGCCCCACAGCTTTAGGAACCGTCTCTTCCTGTTTCTCCCTCTTCTGTGGAGTGAGTCATTGCTGTACCATCCTCATAGTTGGTTACGCCCAGTTCTTGGAGTACATCTCTTCACCTGGTATCTTGTCCACTTGTTTATTGTCCTGATATAATTTTTCTTCTGATGATTCTTCTCTGGACCACTGTCCATATTCTTAAAGGACTGCGAGACTTGTCCTTGGCCTCAAGCCCCCGGATGGTATCTCTCCAGCTTTGAAATCTCTCCATTGCTCCCAGTGGATGCAAGGATCAAATTTAAAACCCTTTGCATTGTCCACAAGGCTTTCTGGGGCCTAGGTCCAAAATACCTTCAACTATCCCTACGTAAATACTTCCCCTCTCGAGCCCTTCGCTCCTCTACCTTTAACTCCCTCAGGGTCAGTCGTTTTTCAAAGATTGAGCTGGTGGGAGATCTCTTTCTTCGGCTGTGGCCTCCCTTCGGAATTGCCTCCCTTCTACGTTGAAACTTGAGGAGAATCATTACGGTTCTGGAAGCTCCTCAAGAACCTCCTCTTCGCTCCCCTTCTTCCCTGCTGACCTGATTTCTCTCTCGGCAATGCTGCGCCTGGCCACCCTCTGCCCTCGGGCCCAGGTACCTGCTCACCCTGCCACCCTGCCACCCTGCCACCCTCCTGCACTGCCTCCGGGCCACCCCTTGGACTGGGACCTGTAGCTGTACCCTGTAGTCCCCCACCCACTTTTCTTCTGCACTTATCAGATTCACTCCATCTGACTAACCTAGCACTTTGCCACTTACAGGCTGCACTACCACTGTTTTTCTTTTTTTTTTTTACCCATTTATTTTCTTATTTATTTTGCTCTTTCCCATGCTCTGCACTTTCCAATTTTCCCGCCTCCCGTGCACTTTCTCCTCTTTCCCTCCCCCATGCACATGTACTTGCGCGATCTCAATGTCATAGAGCGTAGTAAGATCGTTGTTTTGTTTTTGTTTCTCCCTTGTTCCCCTCCCTTGACCTGGTCGCGCTCTGAAACACCTGCGTATGAGCGCGATATGAATAAAATATCAGATCATATCATAACCGACTTGCGTTCCTCGTGACAGTTTGCCTCCTGTCACTTTCTGTCACCACGGAGCCTTTCACATCCATTGCTGTCTATGGGTGTCTTTCAAACAGTAACCTCGGATTATGTCAATTCTGTATGCATTCCTGTTCACTGACTGCTAGCTGCACTTTCTTATTCTTTCTTATCTGGCTCATTCTGGATAGTCACTGTCGGTGGTTGGCGTACATCGCCCTCATCAGGTATTGGAAAAGGTCTTGAACCATGTGCTGGTATCAGTAACTTCACTTTTCTCCCCCAGAAAGTGTCCGCTGGAGCTACCTGAGATGAGTGGACGGTTGTGTGGTGAGCCATGGGAAGTTCTCTAGCACCTCCATCAGTGGTTCCCTTTCTTCACATGCAATTTGGAATGTCTTGTACAGGGTCCAGCTGAAATGCGTTGCTTCGTCCTTGGAGCTTGGGCTGAAGGGAGTAACTTGAATATGCATCCAATACCACCATGAAGTGCAGGACAGTTTAGTATGGTTCCAAAGTCCATACTCGGTGCTTGCCAGGGTCTAGTGCTCTTCATTGGGATTGTATAGGCGATTGTTTTGGTTTGTTGGAATTTGCCTGGTAGCATGTGCCAATGCAGAGGGCCTCCTACACCTGTGCTACATCTTTATGTAACCCTCGAAAGGATGCTTGTTTTCCAAATCTTGTTTTGTACGGCAACGCCACCCCTTTGGGAAGAAACGGCAATCCTTGACACTGTTGGTGCTAGACTTTCTTCAGGTGACAATAAGTTTCAATGTTTTTGCCACAGTCCTTGCAAGGTTCCTTCTTCCTCTATAGTGCATTGCTTGGGTTGTCAGGAAGTCTTTCCATCTACCTGAGTGAATTTGTGAAAGAACCAGTTGCATAAATCCTTCCTCTTTGGCGACTATTATCAGGCATTGAGGGAGATTGCAACCAGGATGGGAGCATGTGTGAGAATGCTGGCACGATCCTGCGCCTCACTTCATCTAACCCATGCTGTGTGAGGACGGGAAGCGTGCCGGGTTTTCAGCCCCTGCTCTATATGTCAAGCAGACGCCATACACCTGTAGCTTCAGGAGCCATCGCTTAATTGTTGCTGCCAGGTAAGGAGTTGTGGGGAGTAGCGGTTTATGGTCTTTCACAACTCTTACGGATGGTCTGTATATGTACAGAGGTAACTTGCTTGCATCCTCACTGCACCTCTGTGGCCTCTCATTTGATTTACGGGGTACCATTGCTCGGTAGGCACAAGGGCTCTACTGGCATAGTCCATGCTCAGACCGGTGTCCTTGCCATCAACTTGCATGAGCATTGCTCCTAGCCTTCCGTGGCTGGCACCTACTAGTACTTGTTTGGTGGGGTTAAAACGTGGCATTGTTTTGTCTCTGGTAGTGCTCTTCGCTATTTCTGTTCCGTTCTCATGCACAATGTTTTCTTGGGAGCCACCTGAGGGGCTCCTTGATCATGGGCAGATCAGGTGGGAAACCTCTGCAGAACGTTAACTTTCCAATGAAGCTTCTTACTTCTGTTTGGGATATGGATGGTTTGATTGATTGATATTTTATTTCTATCGCGCTCGTACACAAGTGTTTCAGAGCGCGACAAGGCAAGGGAGGGGAACAGGGGAGAACAAAACAGCGATCTTACTAGGCCCAGTGACATTGAGAATGCGCAAGTGCATGGGAGAGGGGGAGGGGAAAAGTGCATGGAAGGAGGGCGAAGTGGAAAGTGCGAAGCAGAGGAGAACAGATAAATAAATAATAAAGGCAACAAACAGTGGTAATGCAGCCAGCAATTTGCAAGTGCTAGGTTTAAGGCAGCAGACAGGGTAGGTCTGATAAGTGCAGGAAGAAAAAGGGGGGCCTGTATGGGTACAGATACAGACCCGAGTGCAAGGGGTGGCTCGGAGGCAGTGCGGGAGGGTGGCAGGGTGAGCAGGTACCTGGGCCCGAAGGACAGAGGGTGGCCAGGTGCACTGTGCCAAGAGAGAACAGATCAGCAGGGGAGAGGGGGAGCGAAGGCAGAAGAAAAGAGGAAGGTCTTGAGGTGCTTCCGGAACCAGAGATGGTTCTCCTCAAGTTTTAGAGTGGCAGGGAGGCTGTTCCAGAGGGAGGCCCCAGCCGAAGACAGAGACCTACCCCCAGCTCGTTTCTTTGAAAAACGACTGACCCTGAGGGAGTTGGAGGTAGAGGAGCGAAGAGCTCGAGAGGGGAGGTATTTGCAGAGGGATAGCTGAAGGCATTTTGGACCCAGACCCCAGAAAGCCTTGTGGACAATGCAGAGGGTTTTGAATTTAATCCTTGCATCCACTGGGAGCCAGTGGAGAGATTTCAGAGCTGGAGAGATACAATCCCAGGGCTTGAGGCCAAGGACAAGTCTCGCAGTCCTGTTCTGGATTAGTTGCAGAGGGCGGAGAGTAGAGGCAGGTAGATTTAGAAAGAGGCTGTTACAATAGTCCAACAACGAGAGAACCAGAGCTTGGGATACCATGAGCTTCTGGGGGAAGGAGAGGAAAGGCAGAGTACCTCTGAGGAGGTGCAGTCAGAAATGTGACTTTTTAGAGACCTCAGAGATGTGGGCGGAAAAGGAAAGGGTGGAGTCAAATATGCCCCGAGGTTCTTAGCCTCGCAGGTGGGGGTAGGAGGAGGGCCAAGGGAGGCCGGCCACAGAGTGAGGGGAAAGGATGGTGAAGGTGTGCCGATGAGGAGCATCTCCGTCTTGCTGGCATTCAGACAAAGATCATTGGTGGCACACCAATCCTGAATGGCAGTTACAAGAGATGAGAGAGGGAGAGGAGGTGACAGAGGGCAGCCTGAAAATGAGTTGATGGTCATCAGCGTAGCACTGGAAATTTGAGCAGAAAGTGGCAATGCAGTGGGTGAGAGTTGCCAGGTATTGGTTGAAAAGCCAGGGCGAGAGGTTAGACCGCTGGGGAACACCACAGGTAGAGAGGAAGATAGAAGATAAGAAGGACCCAAGTTGGACCTGGAAGGGTCGATCTGAGAGGAAAGAGGTCAGCCAGGCCAGAGCCTGATCAGTGATACCCAGGCTATCACGGAGACTGTTGAGCAGGATGGTATGGTTGACCGTGTCTAAGGCAGAAGAGAGATCGAGGAGGATGAGGACTGAGGGAATGTTAGAGTCAAGGTTGGAGAGCAGATCTTCACGGATGTTCAGGAGAGCAGTTTCCGTGCTTCTGGCAGCTCTGGAGCCAGACTGGTGGTCATAGAGACAGCCAACAGAATTGGAATGAAGGTTAAGCTGAGAGATGGCCAACTTTTCCAGGTGTTTGCCAAGAAAGGGAGTAATGGAAATTGGGCGATGGTCAAGAAGGATCAGCTGTGGGTTTCTTGAGAAGAGGATGCACAAAGGAGTGCTTCAGAGGGGAGGGGAAGGATCCAGAGGCAAAGGAGTGGTTGCAAAAATCAGCAAGGGCCAGAGCAAGGGTGTCAATGTGGTCCTTGATGGTTTTAGAGGAACAGGGATGAACCTGTTTTGATGAGGCCTTCATAGATCAGACTTGTCTGGCGACCTCGTCAGGGGTGAAAAGAGGAAAGGGCGAGAAGGATGGTGGGGTGGTGGCTAAAGGAGGGTCAGCAAGCACAGATGGAGAGGGGAGAGGAGGGGTGTGGGTGGAGAGGGTGGACAGGATGTCCTGGGTTTTTGAAATGAAGTGAGAGGTAAGGGCATTGTAAAGAGCCTGGGAGGCAACAGGAGGGGTAGAGACTGCAGCAGGGTTGGCCAGCACCTTGCAGATTTTAAAGAGTTCGGCCGAGTTGTTAGATGTCGCAGAGACACAAGCTTGAATGTGGACTCTCTTCTTGGTGAGGACAGAGAGTCGGTATTGCCTTTGTAGCAGGCGACAGGCCAGTTTGTCAGAGGATGAACAGGAAGTCCTCCATTTCCTCTCAGCTGCCCTACACTTATGTTTAAGTGTAGCTAGGTCAGAGTCATACCAGGAATTGCACTTGGCTTTGGACTTCAAACGGATCCTCATGACAGGGGCAAGAGCATCAAGCGGTTCAGAAATTGAAGAGTAGAGCAGAGACAGGGCTGTGTCAGGATGTGAGACAGCCGAAGGTGGAGGGGTGGCGGAGAGAAAGTGGCGGCAAAGGTATTACCCAAATTGTTCGTTTACAATTGTTCGAATGAACAATTGACCGAATTTAAAGGGTCACAATTGACCTTTTCACAATTGACCGTATATATATATATATATATATATATAGGTTTTGGGCGGTTTGGCGTTGGGTGGGGGGTTGTGGGGGGTTCCCCCCCACATATATGTTACAATTGACCTTCACAATTTGGTCAATTGTGAAAAGGTCAATTGTAATTCGAACAGTTGTAAAACTATTCGTATACAACCGGCGGCAAAAGCCTCAACTGACACACGCTTTATGGGCTGGATGTCCGAGAAGGTAGGTGGCAGTGTTGGGGTAGGCTCTGCTTGGGGGGAAGAGAGGGAGAGATGAGATGAGAGGAGGGAGTGATCGCTCCAGGAGAGAGGCGTGGTCAGAGGGATGGAGAGGGGGAGGTCAGAGGAGATCAAGACATCGAGTGTGTGCCCTGTAGAGTGAGTCGGGCCAGAGGGGAGGATGGACAGGGGGAGGGAGTCGCAGAGGTCACGGAAGAGTACAGAGGAGGAGCAAGGAGAGTCTAAATGTATATTTAGGTCACCGAGGAGGAGGAGGAGGAGAGGTCTGCCCACTTAGAGAGAAATGAGGTGATTTGACCAGGAGGCCGGTAGATGGTAACCACAGTAAGAGAATGGGTAGGCGAGAGAGAAAGCCTACAGACAAGGCATTCAAAAGACGTGTAGGTCTGAGTGGGAAGGATAGAGGCAGGAATCCACTCAGGAAAGATCAGGGCTACCCCCCCCCCCGGATCGGGAGGATCTGGGTGCTGAGAGGATCTTGTAGCCATCAGGGAGGAGAGTGTCAAAGCTTGTGACAGAGCTGCCCGTGAACCATGTCTCAGTAAGACCAAGGACATCAAGGTCTAGATCTTCAAGGAGGTGGCAGATGTCAGAGGAGTGTTTGACGGCAGAGCGAGAGTTGAGACTGACAATATGAAGAAGGTTGCCAGCCTTAAAGACCTTCCGGGGAGGGGTACAGATCAGAGGTACGCCCTGTGGAGGAGAAAGAGCCATAGGAGGGGCAGAGCAGGAGGAGGTGGAGGAGGAGAGAGAGGGCAAGGTAGCTAAGGGGGAAGAGGAGGGGACAGCAGGAGATGAGTGGAAATTGATGAAGCGAGTGAAGCGCCTATCAAAGAGAAGGAGATTGGCCTGAGGGCCTTGGACCATGACAGTGCCATTTAGGTAGACATTAATGATGACTTTAGAGGAGTCGAAGGAAGCCATGAGAACTTCCCAGTAAGTGCCACCATTAATGGGAGAGGAGGAGATAGGGAAGAGCACAGAGACCATATGAGGAGTCCATAGTTCTGGCGAAGGAACGACAAAGAGGATGTCGGTAAGGGCCTGTCTGGCGGAAGCATTGGAATAGGTGTCGGCGATAGGAAGACCAGGGTTAGAGGTCAAGATATCCTTTTGGAACTTCTTCCTACCAGACTTAGTGAGAAGGGAAGGATAGTCAATGGAGAAGCAATTGGAAAAGGTAGGGGAAACAGAAAGCGCCATTGGGGTGGAAGTGAGGAGAGGATGGAGATACTGGGGGGGGGGTAAGGCAGGTATTTGTGGGACAAAAGAGAGTGGTGAGGTCACTGGGCTGGCAAGTTACAGAGAAGAAACAGTATACAAGCAAAATACAGAGAATTTCGCAATGTGCAGCAAGATTTGTCTTTTTAGCACAAAGCAAAGACAGCAAGATTTGACCTCTTAGCACAAAGCAAAAACAGCAAGATTTGACTTTTAAGCACAAAGTAAAAACAGCAAGATTTGACTTTTTCAATCTAGGATGGTGTTAGCATAGTGGATGTCCTCCACTTTCTTCCGATCCGGGGACAACCCTGTGTCTTGGAAGAATTAAGTCTACTGCAGTCATTGGAAACCTCGGTTGGATGTATAAAGTGTTTATGGATGACGGATGCATACATGAGGACACCATCATTCAGCTGCTAGGCCTACCAAAATGACCCTAAGTGTATGCTGAAATACTTAGGCAGGCGATGAGACTCCGAAACTCAACCTGATAGTATCTTCATATGATCCCCTGTTTCCATATGTTATCAGGAAGGTTGGGCAGGCACTAAGGTCTTATTTTGGCCCTGCACCGAACGAAATGCCCTGCCGCCTTATCTCTATTTCTTTTAGTTTTGCCAGAGCAGAAGGAAGGGGGCTTGTTACTGCACCCAAGGTCGGACCAGAATGACCTGTTAGGACCACATCCCATGCACTGCGAGCTGCCTTTTCTCCCCCAGAAAATATATTGAATATATTGCTGGTAAAATTTAAATACAATCTTCTGAAAAGCTTAACTTTTGTCAATGATAACTGGAGAGGAGTACCCAGATGCCTGTACCTGCGATAACCGCCCCACCCCCATTCCACCACCCTGCACAGTTGCTTTCATTTATGAAGGCACAGTGCAGTTGAAACCTCTCATCCAACCCACCCCAGCCACTTACCCTATTAAAATGATTGCTTTCATGTGCTTGCACTTCTATCTGTTGCATTTTTGTTAACTGTTTACTTAATTGTAACTGGCCAGCTGAGCCTGAGCGAACAGAGGACATAGACATCCAAGTCCTCAGTTAAGCAACATCTCGATTTACAGTATTCAATTCCTTCCAGCAAATTCCTTTTTTCAATAAATTAAATGCATTTTCAAAGGACCGCCTTTAATTATTATTTCTTCATTTTTACTGGAGATATAGATATTTTTACTTTTATTGAATATAGCTGAAAAATGCAACTTTTTCAATATTAAACAACAAACTCAATTACACATTAAATACATCGATTTACATCCGGTAAAAATAAAAAATAAAGAATAAAAATAAAATGAAGTAGAAAGAGACAATTTCATAACATCATAATAAAACAATGTTGAAACGATTTGTCTTAGCAAGAGAGAATCTTAGCTAGAAAATACTCCGATACAGAACCAAATAAAAAGTCAACCATAGTCACAAATCATTTCAACTTATTAAAAAGATAATATAATTATCTTAATTTACAGACTAAACAGAGCACCAGACATTGTCTCTTTTCAAACTGTACATGATTGTGATACCGAACATCCCAAGAGAATAATTTCCTCTACAATCAGGCAACTACCCCACACTGACTAAAAGTCCTTACATCCCTAATCTATTAAAGAAAACGAACTCGAATCCAAATTCAGGGCCGATAAAAAATTATAAGTGGCAATACGGATACTTATAGAATTGGTAGACAGTATTACAGACCATCGAGTTTCAGGGTGTATGGCACTAAAGTATGGCACATGCTTCTCGAGGAATCTGCTTCTTAAATTAATTAGAGCAGGACATTCAGCTGTAATGTGTTTGAGGGTTTCTTTGTGTGCAGTATCCTCACAAATATTTTATTTGTATTGTGCTCATACACAAGTGTTTCAGAGGGCGACGAGGCAAGGGAGGGGAGCAAGGGATAACGATCTTACTAGGCCCAGTGACATTAAGAACGCGCAAGTGCAGGGGAATTATTTTCTGGAAGACCAACCAATTTGCAAATGACATTCATTGCATGTGAATTGTCCTTATACGTATTCATTGTGGAAAAGCCCAGCCCTACACAATGAATCTATTCGCATTTGACGTGATGAATGCCATGTAGCAGTGTTCATGTACCCCATGGGGGGAGGAGGGGCTGCTCCGGTTTTCGGTTCTGGATCTGCCTGCTCAGCGAAATGACATTGGACTTCCTTCTGGAGGCAATGACAACATTTCACGTGGGCCAAGACCATCATACATAAGCCTCTTTCTCTGTTTGAGTCCAGTGTCCTCGGCCGCCAAATCAGGTTTATAGGCAGAATCCCCTTTGTCGTTTTATAAGAACACATCTCTGTGTATTCTTCCATTTGTGCAGGTACACTAGCAAGAAGAATATTTATTTATATGTATCCGTTGAAATGTGTGTCTAAGTTGATAAAAATGTTTTTTGTCAAATGCTGCCATCGTGTGGCTGTCTGAAAACACGTTTCCATGTAACTATTTTCTTTTTAATGAGGAGTTTATCTTCCTTCGAATGTATTCTGGAATTTAATTTCAAACTTTTTATTTTTTAATTTAATGTTATAAACAGGTTTAGGTTTTGTACTCGTTTCTTACTAGATTGCCTTCCGCGCGAGTATTTTGATCATTAAATTGCTTTGCTGAAACTCCCATAAGAGGCAACATTTCAATGTATGGCACTGACTACAGAATCTCTATTTTTTGTATTTATAACCTTAAAAGCCACATTAGAAGCAGGTTCCTAGTACCACCTGTTTTCAACAACGGATGGGAAGCCATACTTTGAGATCACTGAAATGTTTTCGAATATTTTATAAAAAATATGATGACATCACGATTGAACCAGGAAAAGGGCAACTTTTTAGTTTTGGCTAGTAGTTGGAACCGAAAATCTTGCATTAGAGTCCAGCTAATCAGAAATGACAAATGAGGAGGGACACAAAGCTTATAGGTGTTGCGTGGTTATTTACCCACTCCTTGAAAGCCCATGGCCCTGCTAATCCCTATTGTCATTCCCTCCCAGATCCTTTCCTGCTCCTTACCACCAAAATAACTCCTCATGGCAATTCCTTGGACTCGCTTAATTCAAGCCTTACCATCAAACTTAGCATACAAAGTGCATACCAGTGTTTTTTCAAAGCAGTCTTATGAGAGTTAATGACTTGGGGCCTGATTCATGGAAGTGTTTTATAATGGCGCAATCCCGTAGGAAAACGTTCCATGAATTGGGCCCTAAATTGGAGCTGTAAACGTGCAACTAGAGTAGTGAACATTTCTACCTGCAGCCACTCGATTTATTATGCGTTTTATGCGTGGAAGTCCTGTTAAGACAAGCAATGACAAAGCCAACAGTTTTGACTTATGTATAAGTAGTGGGTATTTGCCATGCACTGCTATTATTTCCCCTACTACTTGCACCATTGTGCAGCTGCAACCATTGATGTCCAGTTGATACCACTACGGCAGTGCCTGGCAAATGCATTTCCCATGCCTACACACAAGTCAAAACTGTTGGCATTGCCAGTGCTTGTTTTCTCGTGTTATCTGCGACACCGTGATCCACACTGTCTTATTTTAGATGGATTGCCTGTCATACTAATATTGTCTTTTTGTGAACTGATACACATTTAAACATGCAATGAATGAACAAGTAAAGGGGCCATGATAAATTGATCATTTTCACATCTGTATTTGTTTAATGTGAAATCAGGTACCCCAAACTTTGTTTTATATGTGCGAGAAAGTACCCCTTATCATATGTTTTTAAAGTATTGCAAATCACTGAGGAGTTGCGTGACCAAATAACAGGAGTCTGCAATCTGTAGCTCTCCAGATGTTTTGCACTGACTCCCATGAGTACTCCATGATTGTGCTGGCTAGGGCTGATGGGAGTTGTAGTCCAAAACTTCTGTAGAGCCAAAGCTTGCAGACCTCTGAAATAGAGAAAGGAGGATGAAGGCAGACTTCCTTTATGCGCTCATGAAACTCAGAGGTGACCTGAAATATCATTTTTAAGTGTGGTACAGGGTATTTTATCTATATTAATAAAAGTCCAAATGGACAGGTTTGTGGTTTGGCGAAGTGTTGTTTCTTATACAATTACACACTGTTTCTCCAATCTGCATCACATTTTGCATAGTTACTTGTTAGGACCCTCCAGACATTACTGCCTACATCAAATCGGGATACCCCAACCCGTTCCTCGGATTTCAGGAAAAGTCACATTTGTTTGTAGGCTTGTGGGTTTGTGGCTTGGTGTAGCGTTGTTCCTTATCCAGACTGTTTCACCAATCTGCACCAAATGTTGCATTGTTACCTGTTGGGACCCCCAGGACATTATTGGTTACATGACATTTGGACACCCCACCCCTTTCCCTGGATTTCAGCAAAAGTCAAAACATGTTGTGGGTTTGTGGCTTGGTGTAGCGTTGTTCCTTATCCAGACTGTTTCACCAATCTGCACCAAATGTTGCATAGTTACCTGTTAGGACTCTCCGGATATTACTGGCTACATGAAATTTGGACACACCACCCTTTTCACTGGATTTCAGCCGCTGCACACATTGGAGGGTTGCCTGAAATTGGCAAAACATCAATGTGATCATAGAAGAACTGGTCTCGACACGAGGAACAATGGGACCTCAAAACCACGTTTCAGAGCCCTAGGATGCACGGTTTCCGAGAGATTTGCACCACAACAAACTGCAGCACACCAGGGCGAGGCGACAGGTGGGGAGAGAGCAGCAGCACACCAAATCTCGCCTTCCCCCAACGTCTGCTCCAGGGTATGTCAGCCAGCCACATGCGCCCGTTCTCATTGCAGTTTACCTCAGAGTGAAAAGCACATCAAGCGACACATGAATCAGAACAGCGACCTACAGGATCCCTGATTTTCAACAATTGATGAGTGTTATCATGTCTGTCTACAGAACCTGTTCTGAGAATGGGCTCTTTTTGCTAGTTCCTTTTTAAAATATGGCCACACATTTCCGTCCCCTCTAAAAATCTAGCCTCTTTCTTAATCTAATGTTAGTGGTCTTCCAGTGGTACACACATCAGTGTAGAAACTGTTTGGATTTGTTTTTTTTAATGGACCTGCAGCTTCTAATGGTCTACAGAATATTACTGCACGCAGTTACAAAATGCATCTAAAAGTTGTGTGCTTTAAAATAAGTAATAACATTCAAAAACAGTGGTTTTCTCACATGTTAAGCTTCAGCAGTAATAAACATACAACCATGATCAGTTCCTTATCAATTAATGCCTGTAAAGGATATAGAAAGTTATTTTTGAAGAAAGAAATTTGAAAATCTTGCCACAGCTTTAAGTGCTGCAGTGACCGTGTAAAATTGGCTCTGTGCTGGTTTAAGCAGCTGGCCTTTGACGTCACATCCTAACTGTAGTTACTGATTACAGTGCGGTTGTGTGGCCGACTACTGACCGGCCATTTTTTAATTACCGGTCAGTAGTGATGTCACAACTAGCCTGTAAGAAGAACATTATTGACAGGGTGTATACTAGTACTAAAGGCTACCCTGAATTTTAAGGCTAGTGAAGGTCCCAGAGTAGTTTCCTGAGCCAAGGTGCACAAGGTTGCAGGCTGAATGCATTTATAAGGACACAGTACTCTGAAGTGACTTGCAATAACCTTCTAATACCACCAAGATGATTTTGTAATGTGGATGTCCTAGCATTGTGGATTTTCCAAATTGTTCTCTAATTTGTATTGCTCCTTTTTGCCTTTTGTTTTCTTGTACTTTATCCTTTTTACAATTGTTCAGAAATTCCTTTTATTTTCACAATACTTTTCATTCCCCTAGTTTTTTCCTGTCCTGCAAATTGATTTTTCCTGTGTAATCGTATTCATTTTCCCTCCCGTCTTGCTTCCCTTTTATTGCGGTCTGTGTTTTTTTTCAGGATATTTTCGGTCCGCTTCCTTACTTCTGTTGTCGTTTTGTCATATTTCTTTTGCTTGCTTCCGTATTCTATGACTCCGTTTTCTACCTCTGTTATTTTCGTTTTTCTTACTTATATTTCCTTTCTGTCTTGCCATTCCTTTTTTCCAATTAAGCCCTTTAACCCGAACTGCTTCAAAGAGATCCTCCAACCATAGACACAAACAGTGCTTATTGTCGACCACAATCTCACATTTTTAATCGTTAGCACCCTGCATCGGGTGCCAACCAATCAGGAACCTGAATTATCCTCACCGTTGTAACCCTACATTCTGAGCTGACTGATGGTCACTCTCTGGCTCCCCCTGCTAGCCTCACGCTGCATCTGTTTTAATTAAATTAATTTCAAAGCACCTACCTACTGCTTCGTAGCCCCATATCTTCCGTTATTGGATATCTGCCATGCTTCCTGCGATGAATGATTGGCACTGTTAAACTGGTAGTGGGGGGCTTCAAGAAACCCTCTTGCGTTTCTTCATGACGGGCTCTTATGTTTAGTATTTGAGGTGTGTTATGTTTAGCATTTAAGTGAACATATTCTTCTATGTTTTATAAATGGTTAACAGTTCTGATGCATTGATGACATGTTGTCTCAAAGTAATACAGTGTGCTTAATGTTTCAAATGAACTTATACAACATGCTGAGCTCATGTAGTTCCAAATGAGAATGTTTACCCACGTAGGGAAGTTCTGGAATTATTCAATGTCAGTTGGAGTTTGTCTCTGGGCTGCGCCTGCTGTAGCATAGAGTTGTACTAATAAACCTAATTTAACTTTCAATGTGTGGAAGATCTTCTTAACAATGGCGACAAGGATTATTTGGACAGCGTTGCCCTACCTCTGACCGCTACCGGCATCCTCCTGCAGTGGCTGCCTTGCCGGCGAACCTCCTGAAACAGACGCGACAGCAGGCGAAAGAGAGAAGGTCAGGAGGTGTGTCGGGGGTTGGAGGGTCATTGACACCAAAGTGTCTTTCGCGTAGTGGACCTGGCAGGCCTCACAGCAGGCCGAGCACCATTTGAGCTCGTGCTGTCCCTGCGCATCAGTCGCGAGCCGTGAGCCGCTGCCCTGTTTGTCTTTGCCTGCGGCTCCTCCATTATCGTGCGCTCGCCAAGGGGCGTGGCCACCTAAACGCAGCAGTGAGCATTGCCGGAGCTTGCTCAAATCATTGATAGCGCTTTGTGATGCCCGTTGCTCAGCAACGCCCAGACAAGGAAGATTAACCCACGCATTGCCAGCCGGGCATTGTGACGACAGCCTTGTCTACAGCAGAAGCTTGAAGGAGGAACTCACAGTATTATTATTGTTGATCTTACTGATCAGATAGTGCACATCAAAGAGGGTACACAGTGCAGAGCTTTTATTATATATGCTGCAGGAAATTACAGCTTTAAAGGAAGTTGCGCTGATATTAATCTGTATTGACACTTCACATTGGATTAAGCATGGCAGCAACAATACCTCCACCCACAAGTTTTCTGGCTGAACCTGGCCATCCGCCTATTAGGTGGGATAGGTGGAAGGATATTTTTGAGGATTATCTTGTGGCTATGGGAGGAGATAGGTTCAGCTCAGCAAGGAAAAAAAGCATTAATACATAATTTAGGACCGGAGGGACGCAGCATTTTTGATGGATTAGCTAGGACCCAAGGAGCAGAAGCTGGAGATGCAGATGTGTATGCCACAGCTCAAAAACAATTGGAAGAGCATTTTGAGCCAAAAAAGAGCGTAACCTTCGAACGGCATACATTTTTCCAACACACACAAGAATCTTCTGAATCGGTTGAATCCTACATTGCCTCGTTGAGAACATTAAAAGTCATGACTTCGAGTCATTGACTGACTCATTGATAAGAGACCATCTTGTGAGATGCACAAATAATGTGAGGATTCAAGAAAAGCTGCTTGCCAAAGACATTAAGTTGGAAGATGCAGTTGAACTGGCCAGAAGTATAGAGCAAACGACTCAATACATTAAGGAGTTGAAGGTCGATAAACAGACCCCTCAGGCCGTCTGTGCAGTTGGTCAAAGGAAGAAACCCAGCTTCAGTGCAAACAGAAGGGAAGTGTGGAACTCAAAATGTACAAGATGTAGCAGTCCCAAACATGGGCCGAATTACCCCACCTACCCAGCCAGGTGTGCGGAGTGTTTTAGATGTAAGAGCAAAGGACATTTTGCCAATGCATGCAAGAATTCATCTATCAATCTGATAGAATCGAGAGGAAACAATGTAGAGATAAATCATATGTCACATAATGCACCAGAGATGACAGCCATGCAAGAAACTGCTCCAAGACATGTCTTCGAGATTTCAGCTGTCTCAGGTGAACAAAAAGGACCCGTAGATAAATTTGAGATTGACGGACACAAAATGATAATGAAAGTTGATACATGCTCGCTGTGGACCATCTTATCAAGAGAAACTCTGAGAAATGTATTAGGGAAAGAACAAGAATCACTCAAGCCGACTGATGTTCAACCCTGTGGTTATGGCGAATCGTCTATAGACATTCTAGGAGAGTTCCATACGCAAGTGTTATACAAAGGCAGAAAGTGCTCTGCAGATATATTAGTAGCAAAAAGAGGTGCCTCATTACTCGGATGGGAGGAACAGAGAAAACTAGGGGTAACAGTTCAAGCGAGTGCACTAGAGCCAGTTACCATCGCCGAAATAGAGGATAAGTGGTCCAGAGAATTTCCAGAGTTGTTCACTGAAAAGTTGGGCAAACTACATCTTAAACATCACATCAAGCTCAAAGAAAATGGCCAACCAATTGTTCATAAAGTGAGACATGTACCTTTGAATATGAGAGAACAACTGCGCAACGAACTGTGTGACCTCATGAATCAGGGAGTGATTGAACCTGTCACAGCTACAGAATGGTTATCACTGCTAGTACTAGTCACCAAAAGCAATGGCAAATTAAGACTGTGTGTGGCCTTGAGGAGTTTGAACCCAAACATATTAGTTGAGAGACATCCTCTACTTATTATTTCAGAGACACTAGCCACTTTAGGTGAACCCAAGTGGTTTTCTGTAATTCATCTGTCGGCAGCATACCAACAGGTTCCACTTTCTGAGCAATCTCAACACTTAACAGCTTTTATTACTCCAGAAGGGACATTCAAATTAAGTCGGATGCCATTTGGTCTGGCATCGGCTGCATCCGTGTTCCAGAGATTTATGGAAGAAATATTGAAGGGACTAAATAATGTAACAGTGTTTCAGGATGCTATATTGGTGTTTGCGGAAGATGAATGTGAGCATGAGAGAGTGTTGAGAGCTGTACTAAATAGGCTTAAAGAGGCAGGTCTGACAGTTCAAAGAAGTAAGTGCAAGATAGCTGTCAATGAGGTGGAGTATCTAGGCTACAAGATATCAAAGGATGGTATCTCACCCAAAATATTGCTTATGGAGAGTATTAATAATGCCCCTCTGCCTAAAGCCAAAGATCAATTGCATTAATTCATGGGTCTGGCAGAATATTATTACAAATTTGTGAATCGGTTTGCGATAATATCTCCATTGAGAGATCTACTTAAAAAAGGTGTGATTATGAGTTGTTTGAAGAATCCCAAGAGGCTTTTAGGTCAATTAAGGAGGGTATTGCATAAGCACCATCTTTGGGAGGATTCATTTCAGGCAGGAAAACCACATTATCAGTTGATGCTAGTATTCAGGGATAGGGAGCCACACTAGTCCAATATGACTCTGGTAAGATTGAACATGTAATAGCTTTTGCATCAAGACCACTGAGGGGTGCGGAAAGGAATTATTCCGTCGTAGATAGGGAGGCATTGGCGATGTCATGGGCTATATCAAATTTCAAGTTCTTCTTATGGGGTCAGCCATTTCTAGTAAAAACGGACCACAAACATTTGGTTCAGTTGATGAGCAGTGTTGACTGGGCCAAGGGATCTCCAAGGATATCTAGGTGGATGGTGGAGTTGATGGGATATCATTTTAAAGTATGCTACATACCCGGTAAAGAAAATGTTGTGGCAGATTGCTTATCAAGGTTGCCGGTGTGAAATAATGAAGACACTGAAATAAACAAAAAACAGGAGTTCAGTATCTCCAAAATTGAGTGTAATGTTATTGACAAAAGTGAATGGTTGAGTGCGGATAAGGAAGATTTGGCATTGAATCAAGTCAAATTGTGGACAAGAGAAGGGTGGCCTCATAAAAATGAAATTGAAAGAGGTTATGAATGATACAATGAAGTGAGAGAGGAATTTAGCTTGTCTGAAGATGGTTACAAACTTGGAAGAGGAAACAAAATAGTACCTCCATGTGGAGTCAGATCCCAATTGGCGAAGGTGGCCCATCAAGGGCATTTGGGAATGGGAGGAACTAAAAGGTATCTGAGGCAGTCATTCTGGTGGCCTGTGATAGATAGTGATGTAGAGAAAAGTGTTAGGAATTGTAAGGAATGTGTGAAGAGTGATAAAAGCAAGATGATGAGAGAAGTTCCACTGGTTCCACTGAGTGTTCCCAGCAAACCGTGGCAGAAAGTAGCTATTGACTTAGTAGGACCCATATAAGATCTTGGTGAAGGATAAATGTACTTAGTGGTACTAGTAGACTATCATACTAAATGGATAGAGTGGAATGGAGTGCCACTACAGTGGAAATTATATCAATTTTAGAAGAAGTGTTTTACAGGGAGGGTTTTCCGTCGGTGTTGGGCACCGATAATGGTGTACAATTTTGCTCAGATAGAATGTTGACTTTCTTGAGAAAATTCAGTCTCAAACATGTGAGAACAGCTCTGTATCATCCCAGGGCCAATGGCCTAGTAGAAAGGGCCAACAGATTTGTGAAGTGTGGGATACAACTAGCATTGGCTTTGGGATTGGATTGGTCCAGAGTACTTAAAAGAGATGGTTTGGAACTATTGTACCACACCACATTCGATCACGAGAACATCTCCATTTATGTCATTGAAGGGCAGACAACCGGGCACAAAACTTTGTCCAGGTTGGCTGGAAATGGCAAAAAGTGTAAATATAGATTGTGAGAAAATTATGGTATTAATTAGAGAGTTTCGGAACATGTATAAAGAGAGGTTTGATGAAGTCAATAAAACCAAGGAAAGGAAGTGGGAGAAAAGTGACATGGTTCTGATTAAGAATCACATATTAAGTTCTAAGTGTACAGAGAGCACATTTTTGGGACCAAAGAAGATTGCAGCTGTAAGAGGAAATGTAGTGATTTTAGAAGGGGGAGAATGTTGGTCAATGTCAAAATTGGTCAAGTGTTTATCCAATGTTGATGATGACAAGGTGAGGTACAACCATGAAGTAGAGGGTAAATCCACAAACAGCAGAAACAAGGAAGGGGAACACTGTCAACAGGAAGGGAATGTGGGTGATTCTGATGTAAATGTAAATTCAGGACTGTGTCCAGATAGAGTTAGAAACATACCAACATGGCTCAAAGATTTCTATGTAGAATGAAAATCATTCAGCAGTTGCCAAGGGAGGAGATGTGTTATGTTTAGTATTTAAGTGAACATATGCTTCTATGTTTTATAAATGGTTAACAGTTCTGATGCATTGATGACATGTTGTCTCAAAGTAATAGAGTGTGCTTAATGTTTCAAATGAACTTATACAACATGCTGAGCTCATGTAGTTCCAAAGGTGAATGTTTATCCACGTAGGGAAGTTCTGGAATTTTTCAATGTCAGTTGTAGTGTGTCTCTGCGCAGCGCCTGCTGTCGTGTAGAGTTGTACTAATAAACCTAATTTAACTTTCAAATGTGTGGAAGATCTTCTTAACACGGGCATCTTTTATTCTAGTTTTGATTTCTTTAGGTTTATTTGTTTATCAAAATAGTTGCTAATGGCAATAAAACCTATCTTGACCTGCCATCAGAGCAGTCCATTATAGGCATTGGCCCTCATTACAACTCAGACGGTAAGGGGTTTACGGCGCCGTAAACAGCGCCGACCCATACCGCCTGAGTATGAGGTCCCTTAGCGCCATGGCGGACTTAACACCTGCTTTTAGCAGGTGTTAAAATCCATGGCGCTAAAGGACCATGGAGTTAATTACGCCACCGTAATTTACGGTGGCGTAATTAACGCCTTCCCCACTCCCATTATGCCCTATGGGGCAAAAATGGGAATGGGGAAGGGTAAATGGGGATTGGGGACTTAACGCCCCGCCAAGGTCGGAATGGGGCGGTAAGTCCGCCAACCGCCATGGCGTAAACATAGTTTACGCCATGGTGGTAAAGTCACGGCCCAGGCGGTAACTTACCGCCTGGGTCGTAATGAGGGCCATTGTGAGTCATTTCTATCACCTAAGAGACAGTGGAGTGTGATGGGGCACGTGGCATAAATGGGCATAAATAATATAGCACCCTAGTCATGTTACTTCCCTTACTTTAGCAAGGTGTGATTTTACAACATGTGTGTAATAAGAAAAAGCTAGCCAGGGCATTTTGTGTTTTATTTTATTGTTTAAAGCAGAGGGCTGATACAGGGTTTGGGTAGCCAGAATTTGGACTGGTGGCTTTTTAACAATGGTGTAATACCGTGAGTTGCGGCCTGTTTGTCCATTGGGATTTTGTGTTTTGGTCAGGCATTGTTGAAAAAGCAATGTTTTGAGTGCTTTGTGCAATTGGAGAATTGTGGGGACATTCTGTGCTGCTACCGTATCAAGTTCCAGAGGGTGGGTGCATGACAAGAGAAGGAGTGTTTGTGGGTCCTCTCTTTGCCGTGAGGATGTGATTTGAGCCGGTTGGTCAATGTGATGTGGAAGGAGTGTGTGCCACCAGATATATGGAGCTTAGCCGCCAGGTATACTGGAGTGCCACTGAACAGTATCCAGGCCTGGAGAGAAAGCCAATGTAGTTGGTGTGGGACGGGGGTCATTTGGTTGAATTTCTAAGCACCTGTTATAAGACGTCAGAGACCAGAGGTGCCTGCACTGGGTCAGCAGGCCATGCGGACGTGATGAAGGGTTTGATTTTGCGAAGGGTAGAGAGTTGAAGCCAGGCTGTTTGAGCCTTCTTGGCTATGTGTGTCTGAAATGACAGGCTGTTGTCGATGGTGAAGACTAAGGATTTTACTGAATTCAAGAATTATGCATACATTTCTTCTAGACGCATATTATTGAGCCATTGTTGGACGAGTTGTTGTGTAGCGGGGAAATGATGAGGAAAATCAGTCTTGGAAGGGTTACGTTTGAGGTAGGCAGTTGACAACCAGGACTGGATGATGGCTATGCAGCAAGGGAGATAATTGATGTCTTGTAGGCAGTTTACTCTAATGTGTAACCGGATATCATCTGCGTCTTGATGGATGGCTCCATGTAAAGATTGAAGAGGATCAGTTAGAAAATTGAGGCTTAGGGGACTCCGCTGGAGACTGGGAAGGGAGGATATTGTCGGCCAAAGGTGTCAAAAGCAGATGACCGTCAAGGAGTACGATGAGGCATGAGTCACTGTTAATCAATATATAAATGAGACAGAGCTCAGAGCACAGGTTGCACAACCTGTAGGGTTCACAATTAAACTGAATCCTTGAAGATTTTAATCGGTTAATAATTTGTAAAATATTCTTAAATCACTCAATTAGTAAGTCATCACACAAATCTGTATACATTACAAAACATTACATAAAACATAGGGCTTCGTCAATTACAATCAATGATGAGTTCACAAAAGATTAAAGATACATACAACACAAATCAAACGATGAATCAGTTTCATATTATTGTCAGATAAAGCAAAGGTGAGCCTTTTTGCGATTTACATCATTTGCCAATTTGCGAATTTTCTCTGTACTATTCTAGCTCGGTAGAGCTTTGTTTTTTTAGCTCATTCAAAAAACATGAATGAGCGGTTTTTGTGTATTAGTTACAGGTTAGGAGCTACTCACCAGCCTACTACAACCTGATCTTCCTAAAGCGCCACTGAAGGTAATATAAGTCCTTCATTTGGTCCTCTTATTCTCCTTTTCTAGGGTTTTTGACAAATCAATAAAGCTAAGTTTTGAGCTTAATACTTGTTCCCCCTTCTTTTAAACCCACAGGTTGCATGCCTTCAGCCCCCCCTTTCTTCTTATAAAGGACACAATTGTTTTATTTGGATTTTCGTGAACTTTACAACCGTCCTGATGAATGTTCTCTGAGTGATTCCTCAAGAACTGAAACGTGTCGAGACACCTTCCTGGATATACACAGGGAGATAATTTGCTTTATCTGACAATAATAAGAAACTGATACATCGTTTGATTTGTGTTGTATGTATCTTTAATCTTTTGTGAACTCACCATTGATTGTAATTGACGAAGCCCTATGTTTTATGTAATGTTTTGTAATTTATACAGATTCTTGTGATGACTGTTACTAATTGAGTGATTTAAGAATTGTTTAACAAATTATTAACTGATTACAATTATATATATATATTGACTCTTCAAGGATTCAGTTTAATTGTGAACCCTACAGGTTGTGCAACCTGTGCTCTGAGCTCTGTCTCATTTATATATTGATTGCTCTTTTCCCTTCCCGGGCATAGACAGAGTAGACACCGTTTCCACCCCTGAGTGGTCCAGTGTCTACCGGGATTCCTTTTCATTAGATGAGTCACTGTTATCCATGATTTGGAGGGCAGCCTCAACTGCATGATGGCTGTCTAGGTGCATTACTTGAGGCAGCAACCTGACTTAAAGTTGTCTTCGAGGTGTAGTTGTTTGATTCTGGGGAGGGAGTAGTTGTGTATCCACTCATTTTTCCAGGAGTTTGCCGCTAAACAGGAGTTTTGTAATGGGCCTCAGTCTAGGGTTGGTTTTTGCAAATGGCATTTCAAATAACATTTATTGATTGATTGCACAATCAGTTCCCATGTGCCATACCAACACCATAGTAGGTTTCTGTATCGAGATTGCTGACTTCGGTGCATTAAATTGGTAAGCCATGATTCTGTGTATTAAAATGCATATATTCTCTATTACCGGATTCAGCAATTGTACATGTTCTCATATCCTTTCCCTCTTCAGGTTGTAGGATGCCAATGTCAACGTCCTCTATTCCGACCAAATACCAGACAGTTTGCATCCCGAATCCAGAAAGGAAAGGATTTAATTCTCAGGCACAGAGATTTCAATATGACGCAAACCAGGTAACCATGCCACTCGCTTCCGAAGCATTGGAACGCTTTAAGAGTTGACATTTTGCTGTGATGTTGAATTGGCATCTACTGCAGTACCTCTTCGAAAAATGCATGAGTTGGGAAGCAATCTTATAAGTAGCATTTCTTTTAACACTTTTACATTTGTTACCACCAAGGATCGGATCGGAACACAATCATCTGTGCTAGATGGGCTGACTATCTGCCTTGTAATTTACTAACATGTTTATAAATATCAGGAGTGCCGGACACTTTGGCCTAGGTCTGGCGCCAGGTCACCATGGTTTCATGTACACAGGAGATGTTCTATAGTCTAGGGTCTGGTGAGAGACTGCCTCACGCAGCATTCACTGAGTTTGGCGAGTTAAGCGCTTGCCGCAGAGTTGCCTGCTCAGCCTATATGGCGCAGAATTGAATTCTGACAGTGTCACTTCATCCCTTCTTGCTTCCGAAATAGATACATTGGGCCTCATTACACGGACGGCACCTATTAGCACCTTGGTCCATGCCGGTAAAATACCGGCACCGCCTTGGAGGAAAGGGGAATTACCGCCCTATTCCAAGGTTGGTGGGGCGGTAATTCCCCCTTCCCCCATTGCCCTTCCCCATTCGCATTTTTGCCCCATAGGGCATAATGGGAATGGGGAAGGTGCTAATTACGGTACCGCAAATTGCGCAAATTGCGGTACCGTAATTAGCTCCCTGGTCCCTTTACGGGTTGGTTTTTAACGCCTGCAAAAAGCAGGCGTTAAAGTCTCCAACCCGCAAAGGGACCTCGTAGTAAGGCGGTAAGGGTCAACGGTCAGCGGTACCATTAACGATGACCGTTAACCCTTACCGCCGTCCGTGTAATGAGGCCCATTGAGTACAATTAAATTGGATGATAGTAACAACACCTATTGTTACTATGCTTAGAGTGGGGAATCTGGCATGTAAAATGTGACTTTAATAACCCATATGGTAAATGATTGTGGTCTTTGGACCTACTATTTGCAGTAGTTTGACTGTGATCGTGCCAGGTGTGGTCTCACAGGTGACCCACGCTCACTGCATTCACACTATGACGCCATTCATCGGGACGGCTCTGGTCTTTACCGTGGTCCTGTGTATTGTGCTCTTGTTATGATTAATTTAGGAGTGAGGAAACACGGGAGCCATGTGCACTGGACTCGCTGTGAGACAAAGTGCCCTCTGTTGCCTCTCACTGGTATGCACGTTTAGGGCTCATTTTATTTGTGCAGCAGCATTGGAATAGTTATGTAGCCCGCACAATGCTTGTGTGATGAAGGACTTTTTTCAACCCACTAATTGCCATCACCTTTGCTGTGAATCTTTGCAAGGCTAGAGCATCCCACTGAAAGTGTATCCCTTTGCTTCCATTCTTAGCGAACTACCAGCAATAATTGATTTCTGGTTTGAAGACTATTTCCTAAGGATACACTTTACCCAAATGTAGCTTGACAGATGGCTACATGTCCAAGCGACTCCACTGTTCCAGTACTGGGCTTTCCTCTCAAACATTATTGATCATGCACACTTCGTTGATGTTCTTCAGCGCTAGTCAAGCAAGACTGCAACTCCCAGAATGCATTAGTTTGTTAAATGATCACCCACAACTGGTGTTATGGAATGATCTGCTTATCATACACATAGGGCATAATAAATATAACAGTTAATTAATTCCTTAAAAGCCATTGTCGGAATTGTTTAAATTGGATTCCCTTAAAATCGCCAAATGGCAATACATAAAATAGACATAATGAAGGCATTTATACGTTTTTCCCAAAACGGAAGGATTGCCCTGCAGTCCTGAGATGAACGGAAAATGGGAGCTGTTGAGACCTTGCACAAACTGGAAAAGACTCCACATCCTTCACATTGTTTTTAAAGGATTAGACATTTTTATAATCTTTTCTTTTTTGTTGAACGGACTTTGTATTTTCCCAATGATCAAATGCTTTTAGCCAGATATGAAGTGTTCAAAAGGTCCATCGTGTACATGAGATTGGTTGTATAAGTGTGTGGCCATCCCACATTCATTTCTGTAAAAGAAGTGTGCTGTAAATGGTGTACATTTTGTGAACATTGAAGTAATCAACAGTTGAGCACAAGAGAACAGCCACAGACTTGATCTTCTATGTTAGTTCATCCCAAAAAGGAGTTCTCCAATTGGCCTTTGTGGGGCCACACTTTTTTCAGCGATTTCGGACCTGGTTCTTTTGTCACTATATGTGTCTTCACATTAGGAAACACACTGTTCAACTCTGAAGTGCAGTAATACAGAGATGAAAAATGTGCTTCCTGTGGGCAATGGGGAAGACTCATCTTGACACCTCCAGAATCTGAACAGAAAACAAAGAGGAAGAGCCATTGTAAAATGTCCCCCTAGAGCAAACAATTGGAGAACTTCTTTTTTGGGTGAATGTAGATATTGGTTGAACTTTGTTGCTACTCACTTGCTGATTACACCAATGTTTTAGAAAAGTTATGCACGGAATTGCCCCTTTAATTAAATAATTTGCCATACGTGCTTCCCACTTTTTTTTCTCGAATTTTATACTTCTTTTTTTTTTTTTAATTAGAATGAAAATCCAGGCCCAGGATTTTATGATGTCATTCACAAGTCGGCTGAGATTACTAGCGCCTCCCTGTCAAAAAAAGGTACAGGCTATTTCCCTTCTAAGGTAGGTGGGACCCTCCAATGTAACAAATATGTGTATCCTAGTTTCTATCTCACTTTCTTGTTGTTTTTCATGAAAACGGAAAATATATTCTACAATTCATGGACATGTAGTTACTTTGATCCCAAACCAGCCCATCTCAATCTCTCTCTACCACTGTTTAGGATACCTTCACTAGAAGCAATATTGTATGTTCGGCACAATTGGTCGTTGTAGACATAGTCCTCGTTTAATATTAAGTACCAATTGTCATTATGGGGGATTGGGAGTTAATTTGTTACTTTGGTGTTGACACTGCCATTTCCCTACAATTCCTTCAGCTCAGTTATTCAACAGAAGTGCCCCTATTACGATTACATAGTTGAAGTAATGGCCGCATGATCTAGTTGTATAAACCTGCCAGTCTTTCCTTGGCTGATCCTAGTTTTCCAGCCTTGTACGCTTCCCTACTTTCAGGCACGTGACCTCACCAGAGAGTGGTGGTTATTTGTCAGCTTTCAGATCGAGCCTTGTTTTCAGTTGTGAGCTATTAATCAGGACTATTTGAAGAAATGGACACCTTAGTATGCCCTAAAAGTGCGTCTTAATTCACAATTATTCTTTTCATTCTATCATGGTGTCTCCGTGGGCACCTGGTAGCATTGCACATATAGCAAACTGTAGTAAAACCTCAACTTGCACAGCTCTTTTTTCCAGGTTGGGCATTCAAGTCCAGGGTCAGTGGAACAGGATTCCATCTTCTTGTAGTTCAGCAGTACTAAGTGGGCCCAGGTCAAGTCATCTTCAGCGCTCTGGCTCACTGAAGGGTCAGGCTGTAGGACATGGTCTGTAACTTGGGCTCTGCAGAGGTTATGTACTACAAATTCAGGGATCCCTAACCATTGACAATGCTGGATAGGGCTGATGGGAGATGTAGTCGAAAACATCTGGAGAGCCAAAGGCTGCAGACTCCTGCCGCAGCCCTATCTAGCGGTGTCTCTCCTACCCAACTCCTTTCCATTCTAACTTCTTGGGTTATCTTCCCACCCTGTGGGACATTGCCCGCTCTCCCAGTAGGTTGTTCCCAAGTATAACTCCTTCCACTATCCTGGGAGTTCCACCGGATTTCTTTTGCATTGTATGGTTTCCTTCCTCCGTGATGTGTTTCCTTTTCCTTTCCCTATGGGTATCTCTTCTCTACTCCTGTAGTCTGAGCTGGATGTCGTTATTGGCATGTGGATACTTCTGATGGTGAATGCACACTTAGATTAACATTCCCTTTCTCAAAGCACTTGAGCTGTTTCAGTGACTCTACCCGCTTCCCTTTTGATAAAATGGGAATGTCCCGGGGCTTGTGGCAATAGAGCTCACAAGCACATACTTTTCTCTCGCTCTTCTCTGGGGTCCCTAGATGACCCTCCCTTAGGCATTTGCTGAGCGCACCATAGCCTGAGGTATACAGCAGCAGGAGTGGCACATTAGAAGCCATAGGGAAGCATGGTGCTCGCACCGTCCGTGACCTTTGATCAGGCCGCAGGGAGTTTGGGGCCAGATGAGGATGACCTGGAGACTGCCCTCAGTTAACGAGAGACTATCCTCTTTAGTCACTTAACACTCATTGGCAAAGGGAAGATCCCTTACAATCATTGGGGAAGGGGAAGCATATCCCTAGATCCCTGGCCAGGGGAACTCATTCCAGGGTCTCTGCCCTTTATGTTGTGGGATGATGATGATTTGGGGGATATCCCTTCTTTTCCTGACTTGGATCTTGCAGAGGTTCTTTCAGGTTTGCTAAATACAGTCGGCAATCCCATGTTTTGTCCCGCAACCTTCTGCCGTCGTAACTCTATAACTCTATAACAATATGCTGCCTGACCTTCATGATGCAGCAATCACGGAGACAGCAATATAGATAAGGCAAGTGAATGGCTAACTAGCCTCCTTCACCCACTCTGCATCTGCCTTCTGAACCCTGCTGCCCAACAGAGCTCCTCCTGTGCATTAGCACATTGCCGCTACGACGATCCTCCATTTTGTCCCAATTGCGGCCTGACCCCAAAATGGCGGTCGCACCGCGGCCTGAAAACGAGGCTGCCTGAATTACTAAGCAACCAGCTGATATTTTATCCAATCCCCTACACCGGTAGGCGGAAGCCGGCTCCGGAAGAAGGCCAGAGGAAAAAGGCCCTGTTCTTCCCCTGTTTGCCCCGGGACACAACGGGAACCACGAGGGAATCCCATCCAAAGTTGGCCACGGGCACTTCCTCGACCTCCCCTGCGGCCACATGACCCCAGCGCCAGCCCTGATTGGCCCGCCCTCCCTCTACAAGGCTAACCACACACGCCGGCAGGCGCGCGCCGGCCATCTACCAAAGGACCAGCCACTTAAGGAGCCCTGCCTGTCCGGAGGCGTCCGAGGCCCAAGCCTCCTGGTACCCCCGGGGTAAGCCTCTTTATAACTGCTACTAGCGACATTCTGCTATAGATCGCATCTTTGAACTGCCATTCCGCGTAAATGATAACTTTGAACTTGTGTAATGATCCAGTTGCAGTCTGCTTGATGTACTACTGAGCCTTTTTTTCTATTTGTCTATGATCATCATGCACTAGCCCTGCAGGTCCCCACTACACCCTGCCTCAGCTGCAGTGGGCACCAAACCGACAATAGTCTCTGTTGGCTACTACTGTACCTGCTATGTGTCGCAGAACCCTAGGCACCTGCCTATCACCTTTGCTAGCTTATAACTACAGCCTAGTACTCACTTGACCCCGCATAGTACTAAGAGCATATGTTGACGCTGCCCTGACAACAGTTGCCTTGCCAAGCTTCCTGTACCCTGTGCATATCCGGATGCTCAAATATAATTCCAACTGCCCTCTATGTTCTGTGCTAGAGCACCTGTGTACTTGCATACTGTGTTTTAGCCATCCCCTGCAAAAATCGAATCTGCCTACTGTGTACCACTGTGCCACTGTGTTGTGCCTTATGGTCGCTCAGAGACCACAGTGCTATTGTATTGTGCCTTATGGTCGCTTAGAGACCACTGTGCTATTGTACTGTGCCTTATGGTAGTTTAGAGACCACTGTGTTATCGTGTTGTGCCATTATGGTCGCCTAGAGACCACTGTGCTATTGTATTGTGCCTTATGGTCGCTTAGAGACCACTGTGCTATTGTGTTGTCCAACCCACATAGCAGCCCAGCTCTCGCTGTCCTATCTCAATATGTACACCACCCACACACTGTACATCCTCATAGGTTTAGTCTACATCTTACTTACTAGCAGTATTGCCTACCTCATGCCCACTGGCAATCCAACAGCCATATCATGGAACTAAGGCACACCTCCACACATGCTACTTCTCCCAACATGCCCGAGATCATACTCAGGCAGCACAGACTCAGAACACGCACACTCCCCTCAGCATTCCTCTCCACACCCATGCAGGTAACACCTAGGCTCACGCACTCACGCAAAGACCTCCCCCACGCCATACACTATTACCCACAAGCACCTAAGCAGGGCTCCAACGCTCGCTCCTCCCAGACATCACATGACCAACAAGACTACTCACACTACCAAAAAGCTCATTCCAACTACCGACGTCAAGCCACCTCAATCAAAAAAGCTCCAACACCTTAAATGTGCTCTACTAAATGTTCGCTCACTCAACGCCCACGCTTTAGAAGTCAATGATATTATTACCAGCCAAGACTTAGATATGTTAGCCATAACAGAAACATGGTTGCACTCTGAGCTCTGGCCCTACTATCACTCTAGCTGTACCGCCAGGTTACTCGATCTTAAGACAGGACAGATTAGCTAAAACGGGAGGTGGGGTCGCACTCATTTTTAAAGACACCCTAGCCTTAAAACAGACTCCTACCACCGGGGAAGACGCCACAGACATCCTTTCAGCCAAACTCACCCTCTCCCCTAAAGATACAGTAAACATTCATATCATATATAGACCTCCAGGCCCTGTCAATAACTTCACAGGCATAGTCAACCATCTCCTTGGAAAAAATATCAAACAAACTTCCAAAACACTGCTTCTAGGAGACCTAAACCTTGGTTACAATGATAAACTCGACAAAGCAGCTACCACTCTCGCCAGAAACCTCTCAGATCTAGGATTCACTCAGATAGTTACTGCCCCGACCCATGATAAAGGCCGTATCTTAGATTGGGTGGCAGATCACAACTGTGGCTCCACCCTAAACTCCAACACAGCTCTTCGATGGTCTGATCACAACTGCCTCCAATTCTGCATCCCCATATCCCTATACTCCAAATCACTTATACCCGCACCGGCCAAGCTAGCCAGAAGTGCCAAAAAACTTACAGCAGACAATATACGTCCCTTTCTCAACAACCCCTGCCTAGCACCTCCTTTCTCCTCTGACCCCAACATTCTAGCAGAGATCTTCAAAGACACCCTCACCCATGCCATCAACGCCGCAGCTCCTCTTGAAAACAAAAAAGAAAATAAATCGTTTCACTCCAACTCATGGTTCACGGAGGATTTATTAAATCTACGCCAATGCAAGCGCTAAACCCTCAAAACATGGCAGGCCAATCCTTGTGATACCACCAAAGTAGACGTTCTTTGTATTTCTAAAAAATACAAAAGTGCCATATTTAAGGCGAAGTCAGAAACCTACAATAAACGTATCTTGGAAGCCAACTCCCACTCAAAAGAGATTTTCACCATCTTTAAAAAGCTCACCGTTCCCCCAATCGGTACAGATGAGATTGTTAAGGATGAAGCCTGGTGCAATAGCATCCAAACAGCGATGCTAAACAAAATAGACCTTATTCAAAATAAAATGGCAGAACACTTCAAGGCTCTGCACCCCCATCAGACCCTCTCCGTCAATACCGCTAAAGATAAGCACACCTCCAAATTCAATTTCTCTCCAATCACCGAATCAGATGCTCTCCACATCCTCAAACAGCTCAAACCATCTCAATGCAAAGGCGATATATGCCCCCCCAACATCATTAAAGAGTGTGCGGCACCCCTCACACCGATCATCGCAGCATTCATCAATGCCTCATTCAAGACGGGCAAAATCCCTGACAGCCTTAAAGAGGCGTGGGTGCGCCCGCTCTTAAAAAAACCAACCCTGGACCCTGCCCAACCTAACAACTACCGTCCCATTACAACGGTTCCATTTCTTCTAAAAATCTTAGATAAAGCTGCACACATGCAGATACAGTCCTACCAGGAAAACAACGCTGTCCTAGGTAAAAGGCAGTCCGGATTCCGCAAAGGTCATGGCACTGAAACCGCTTTACTAGATCTGAAGAACCAAATTACCCTAATTTTAGATAAAGGCAAACCGGCCCTTCTGCTCCTCCTAGACCTCTCGGCGGCATTTGATTTAGTCGATCATGCCATCCTCACGAACCATCTCACTGAGACCGCACATTTCTCCAAACAAGCCACAAACTGGATCACTTCCTTCCTCGAAGGAAGAGTGATGAAAGTGTTTTCCAATATAGCTAACGCACAGCCTACCACCATCAGGCATGGAGTCCCTCAAGGCTCATGTATGGCTCCTACCCTCTATAATCTTTTTACCAAACCTCTCTTTGATAAACTGGATGCACTTGGGATCACACACACCAATTACGCTGACGATACCCAAGTACTCCTCCCGCTCACAGGACTCTACCATCAGGACGCAGCCACCCTCCAGAATATATACGCCACCATCCAAACATGGATGGCCACGAACGGCCTATGTCTTAACGGAGATAAGACCGAAATTCTCATCCTTGGTCAAAAATCCACTCTCACGAACCTCGACCCACTCTACACCAACTTCTGCATAGACAATTGTGTCATCCCAGTTCTACCTTCTGTTAAAACACTAGGAGTCCACATTGACGCCTCACTCTCCATGGGCAAGCAAGTCAACTCCATTGTTTCTGCCTCCGCCCTGAGCACTAAGCTCATTAATGCCATCAAACCCTTCCTAACCGAAGATAATTGCCTTTCTATTGCCAGAGCCACTATTGGAGCAAAACTAGATTATTGTAACGCGCTACTGGCTGGCACCTCCAATTCCAATCTCAAAAAACTCCAAACAACACAGAATAATGCACTAAGAGCAGCTCTCAATATACCGAAAAGGAACCACATTACGCAAGCCAGAAAGGCAGCACACTGGCTACCTGTCAAAGAGCGCATTACATTCAAAATACTCACCACCGCACACAAATGTATCAACCTGTCTGCACCTTCATACCTGTCTGATACGCTAGCCAGATCTCACTCCACCAGACCAACTAGGCAATGCCACACCAACCAACTTAGGGTCCCACGCATCAAACGAGCCAGAGCAGGTGGAATAAGCTTCCCCCACATTGCCCCTAAGCTATGGAACGCACTACCTAGCACGCTCAGAGCAGAAACCTCTCTCACTGCCTTCTGAAAAAAACTGAAAACCATCTTGTTTAACTAATTCCTCTTCCGTCGTGTCATTTTTCTCTCTCCTCCTCCTCTCCTCTCTTCTCCTCCTCTCCTGTAACTACTATTCCTCTCTTGCAACTAAGTAATGACTTCACTGTATGTACAACAAGTAATATCTTTAACAAGCGCCACGATGCCCTCTGGGCTGCCTGTGCGCTAAACAAATGCGAATAAATAAATAAACTCTGGGGAATGGTTTCCATCTCCAGTAATTGGAGATTATGTTAAACTTTTCTTAGATTCAAGTTCGATTTGCAGGTCATAGTAAGATGAACACTTAGAGCTCCAGACTTACACTGCCACCGCTACTATTGACCCGAAGATCTCACATTTTGTTGTCACGTTGCAGACATGCCATATCAAAAAGAATTGATAAGACATGGCGGATATGCCAAAACTGTGTCCTTAATATCTGAGGGCCTTTGATCCGGTTCGTGCAACTGGCAGAGTTGAAGATTCAGATAAATATGTTAGTTATATTGTACTGAAATTAGTACTGTGAAGGGAGCGTTGATGAGCAAGAGGGCGGGGTGTGTTTTGGTTGTGGAAAGTGGGTGGTGATGAGTATGTGGTGATGAGTGTGATGTGGACAAGGTTCTGTCGGTTGGTAGTGCATGAGAGTGTGCTGCTGATCGGGAGTTTGCATTTGTCTGTGAGGTTGTAGACATGAAGAAGGGAGTGTGGTGATGCAAATGCTGTTGGCTTACCAGAGTTGTGTGGCGCAGGGTTGGTGCCCATTTTCATGTATTAACGGGGCCAAACAAGAACTGCTCTGGTCTTAATCTGCACTTCGCTTTATCAGACTGCAGATGTAGACCTTGAATCACACTGTACACTAAAGAAGTTGCACTCTTTTGGCAGCCGCCAAGAAAAAATATTGAGAGACTACTCTTAACTGCTTATTCAACACCATGAACATCAAGCAAGGCACCGCCATTACAAAGACAACACACTCCTCTTGGTATTCATCACCTCTCCAACCATCAATTGTCTCCCCACACACCCTGCAGCCCCCAGATATGGACTAGAAAGACCATGCAGCCATACCCATCCTGCACCACCACACACCCCTCCCCCACCATTTATTTATGTATTTGTTATTTGTAATGCGCACTATACAGCAAAAATGGAAATCTAAACTTACCCGTGATGAGGTCACTGTGGCTGCTCAAGCCAAAGCTGCATAGGGGACCCTGGGGCTCATGGGGGGGGGGGGAGAGGCTCCCGCTCCATAATGCGGCCCCAGGGGACCATAAATGGGGCCTCCCTCAGAGCTTCCCTAGCCCTCCCAAGATTGGCAAAAGAGACCTGAAGCACATCTACCTCTTGCAGATAGCCAGCAGAGAATCCATAGCAGAGTTGGAAAGCTCTCACACACATACTCGGGCATCTTAGGAGATACAGAAACATAAGCCACTCAGCCTGGGAGTGTGGTCAGCAGCCATGCTGTGAGGACGTGGAACAGGCAAACTCCAGCATGATCCGACATTGATGACCTGAACTGCCTAAAACCTTAAAAATTTGGGGTGCATGGAGTGCATCAGGGACCACAGACCCTGCAGCATTGAACCGCAGAAGATTAGCTGCCGCACTCCCTCTCTTGAAGCGGCTGCAGCGATCGAAGTAGCAGCCGTACAATAACCAAGATGGCGGCTGCTGTGATGAGGATGGCAAACTGCGGTCCCCCCAGCGACCGGTGCCTATGGAGTGAGGCCAGGCTGCAGTGCTGTGATTTCTGGCGCCTACTTGCAGAAGTAGCTTGGGAAGTACCCCAGGGTGCCGGCTGAACCCGGCAACGATGGGGCACGTAGACGCAGGTACTCGAAAATAAGGCTAATTTAAACCGCACACAGTCCAACATGGCTGACTTGATCGAGAGGGAGAGTGTCGAGCGGTGGACACAGGGGGACTGTCAAGGAGAAACAACATAAGGATCCTTGGCCTAACGGAGGGGGAGGAGGGGCCAGATCCCACTTCATACGTTGAAAATCTGCTCCTGCAGGAGGTCGGTGTTCGGGCGCTCACGCAGGGCTTCACGGTGGAGCTGGCACACCGATCTTTGGCCAGGAGGCCCCCTATGGAAGCTCCCCCCCAGGCCTCTGACAGCCGGAATCATGAATTATAAGGACAGGGAGCGCATTCTGGCGTTCTCGAGGGATGGGTGCGGAACTATCAGGCGAGCGTTATCAAAACTGGCCATATAACACAGCAGAGAAGAGCTTTGTTCGACCCTAACAAAGAACGATTGCACCGTGCTAACTTAAAATACATGTTAAGTTCTCCGGCCAGGCTCAAAGTGCTGCATGAAGGCAGGTCACATTTTTTAGAGGACACCGTGGAGGCGCACTACTGGACGGACAGGGCAGGAATAGCACCCCTCCAGGAAAAGAGGCAGTAACTGAACCAAGAGGGGGAATATTCGAAGCTAACCAGTCCATGCACATGATTGGCTGAGGCAGGGAAGAGAACTCTTTAGGGGGTACCATGACTCACCCAGACCCTAGCTTGAGGGTAGCGGGTTTGAGGGCTCCCCGTGCCTGGCTGCACCCAAGTTGACAGTCCATTTAGGGTACCAGTTCGAAGGTACCTTGCTGCTGCACGCTGCCCTAGAGGGAGGGTGCCGGGGGTGGGAGAGGCTGCTGGCTCTGAATATGCCATAGGCTATTGGGGCACTGTTTTATGGTTTGGGGTGTGTTTGTTGGTTTCCCTCCTTTTGTTTGGGTTCACATTTAGGTTTGTACAATCGGCTGCGTGGGATTATACTGCTGGTCATTCTGCAATTGATTGTGGGGGTGTTTACTGTTGACACAGAATGGAACACCCACGAGCAGGGGGGGTGCAGGCGGTCGGGGTTCTTTGAGCGGATGGGGGTATGTGGGGAGTAAATTGGCCCTGGGGTTGTCAGGGATGGCTAATGGGGTGAGAGTGGCTACTTGGAATGTGAGGGGCCTTACTAGTTATATAGAAAGGCTTAGAACCCAGTCGTATGTGCACAGGAAGGTGGTTGGAATAGCACTACTGTAGGAAACCCACCTCACAGAGGAGCGACAGAATACACTGGCTAAAAGGTGAGGTGGGAAGCTGTTTGGTTCTACTTTTTCTGCATATGCTAGGGGTGTCTTTAATCTGGTTGGTGCCCACTGTCCCCCATAAAGTCCTGGAGATGAAGCATGATGATGAGGGGAGAATGATGTTGATACACCTGGTTGGGTGTCGCAGAAATGTATGGCGCACTGGGATAGTCTGGGCAAATTTGATTATATAAGATATAAAGAGAGGGAGGTGACAAGCAGGGCAGGCTGCTGGCTTGGCTGTGTCATAGGGAAGAGAGGAGGGACATTACAGAGAACGCAGGCCAAAGTCAATGAAGTATTTGCTAGTTACTACGAGGCCTGCACAGTCAGGATGTGACGAGAAAGTAAGCAAATATCCTTGTAGCTTTGTCCCAGATTGGGCTGCTGGCCCTTGACTCTGCGCAGACGGATACGCTTGACACCCCATTTTCTGTGGAAGATCTGCAGGTGGCCATTAGGGCCCTGCCAACAGGTAAAACCCCAGGGACGGATGGACTGCCTTCCGGATTTCAATATTCGGCGGTCCTAGCGCCTAGCTTGGTGAGGTTGTTCCTGACAAAACAGCCACTTTATAGCCACTCGGCGCTGATAGTCACATTATTTTAACTACTGAATGTATTGTAAATGCTGCTAATGATTTTACTGATTTTACTGTTGTTACACATGTGAAATTGACTTACTTTGGAACGTAGGGATTTAATTATTTCGGATGCTGTAGTTGAGGTTCGTCCTCTTTTTCTCTCAGTGAGGGGGCGGCCTTCACCTCTCTCCACTCTCCATACCGGCCTTTATGTGCTATGCCGGTCGCACACGCAGCGGGTGCGCCATCAACGCGCCAAAGGCGTGCTTAAGGCAAGCCCGTCTGTGCCCGACAGAGGTCCCATTTTCTATTCTAGGGAAAGGCTTTTGTTACTGGCTCCTTTTGAACACGTTATTTCCTTATGGATGGGCATTGATTGTGGACAAGGTGGCCGGGGCGGCGATGCACGGTTGGCCCCCTGAGTCTTGTCTATTGGGTATGTTTCCTCATGGGGGAAAGGGAAGAGAACGAAGAAAACACACAGGACACCTAGCAAAAATGAAAGGCCTTGTCTGTGTATTGGCAAAGTGTAGGCTAGCCATGGCCTGGAAATCGTTCCTTCCTGGGGGCTGCCGGGTTACCCCGCCTGACCCCTTGCTTTACATTTCTCACCTTCCCAGGTGCTGTTTCCTGCCCTTCCTGGGCTTTTGTTTCTTGTGGCGCCGTTCGGACGCCCCTCCCTACGCTTTCACGCCGTTTTCTCCCACCCCGCGCCTAAACTCCCAGACCCTCTATCGTCCCCCATTTCATGCGGCCCGGGGCCTGGGTCAGACTCGTGTTGGGGAGACTTGCAGAGGTGGGCAATGGCAGAGACCATGATCTGGTGCAGGGCTGTTTTAGGGGCCTGAGAGAAGTGAGTGAGGATGTTGCGTCCTGGAGGGCACTAAACCGAGGCAATGTTTGGTCCCCTCCCTGAAAAGAAGCCCTTGTACTGTGAGACATAGCAATGTCCCTGTTTAGCTGATGAATGCGGTAGCGATGGCAGTAGCGTTGTTGGACCCCCCCCCCCCGTTGTGTGTTGCAGCCACTTTTCCCTTTTTCCTTCTCTTTTTATTTTGTTGTTCTGGTTGCACAAGTGTGATCAGGCCAAATTTGAGTCTTAACTGTTAAAAAAAGAAAAAATGGGGGAAAAAAAGGATTTTATTATTGCCAAAATGATATAGGATGGTGAAGTTGTACCTTTTCTTACTATGGTGAGTGTATCACTAAGAAAATGAAATACAGAGTTTACAAATAAAGCTACTCAGCCTGCCTGAGGTCTGCAAGTCCATGTGTGAAGTGCAAGTCCCAGCATGGCGTGACTGTGGAGCAAATCCCAACAACGATCACAGACCAAATGTTGAAATCAAACTGACAGCAGAGATCAGGCATTTGCACTGGGGTTGCGACCCCAACCCTCAGCTGTTTAGACCGTGAGTGGGGAGCCAGTTCCCAGTAAACTTGCCAGGCAGATTGCTGGCACAGGAGAAACGGTTCTGAATGAACTTGCCAGGCAGAGCACAGGTTCAGAAAGTAGCCATGGTACTCATACCTGAGCATGATATGGTAGCCACATGAACTAAACCAGTAGAAGACTCTCCTCCTTGTGTTTAAGAAGGGAGAAGGGAGAGCAGTTTTCCTCAAGAGGACGTGGGCACATGGGGCCAAGAAAATCAGAGTCAAGGAAAATTAGAAAGGAATGGTACAGCCAATTTAGAGCCCTTAACCCCATCACTCTAACACTAACTGTATAAATGTGCTTGGATGGGAGAGAGGAAAGTGTTCTGTAGAGTTAGTATTCGAGGGAGAAAATGAGAAGAGCTAGAGGAATATTGGAAGAGAAATGTTGGAGGAAGACAAGTGAGAGCAGGTGGGGGAGCAGCAGAAGTTATAATAGGAGTGGTAGGAGATGGAGGAGTAAAAGTGGAAGTAAGAGGGTATGGAGGAGCAGGAACAGGAAAAGGACGAGAGTTGTAATGGAAGGGCCTAGAGATTCACTTGTTGGTAGGACATGGGACCACAAGAACTTGGATTGAGGGGAACACAGTCATTCAGTACTGTAAGGAACTCATGGTGGCAACAGTAAAGACAGACACAAGTGATCACAGTTCAAGAGTGTTTATTGAACAATGAACGCAGGGTGGATAAACGCCTAAGCTAAACCTAAATCTAAGATGGGACCAAGTGTCACCCATCAAATGAAAAATAAGGCAGTCCTAGTGGCGTTGTGCCAAAAAGAAAAAAGGGCCTATACTAAAGAAAAACCTATTGCCAATTCTTTACAACTAATTATAGAAAGAGTTTGGGATAGGGTTTCAATAAAGAAAAGAAGTGTTCCAAATAATAAGTCGGGATGTGATTTCCAGGCTCTCTCTTCCCCACATTTTCTGCACGGGACAAGGTGGGACCTTGGAGCACAGTACACGCTCAAGCTTTCGCAGCACGAGCCAGCAGTTCCATTCCAGCTATCAGGTTCTTCGATGGTAAAGTCTCTTTTCACTAAAAGGTCTCTTGCCTTCGAGGCCTGATTTATCCAACAACCAAACACAAACAAAAAGTTTTTTTCCCCAGTTCATGTTGGGTGATGGTTTCACCCCTGGGTCCCCCTCTTCTGGGTGCCGACCCCTCATGTATCGTATTCAATCAATTGAACAGTTCCTTTCTCAATGAACTTTGGGTGATGACTTTTCGCCCCTGGATCTTCCTCAACCGTGCTCGGCCCACTTGACAAGAGGGAAAATTCACTTCCCCTGGTCATCCAATACCTCTTACTTTCATGAGTCTTAATGTCTTTTTAAACAGTACTTCAGGCTTCATCTCTGATTGTCGGCTTCCCTCTTCCAGGTTCACTTTCGCCAACTTCTACGAACATTTCACTGTACTTCGGGACTTTGGACTTTGCCCCTTTTGTTAGCATCCCTCAGCCGGGTTCACTCTTGCCAACCTTTTACCAAACCGTTCACTATGGGACTTTAGACTTCATCCCGTCTCATTAGCATCCCTCAGCCGGGTTCACTCTTGCTAACTTTTGTAACACTCTGTTCAAGTGCTCATTTCATCAAGCAGGATTTATTTCCCTTTCTTTCACAATCATCTGTCGGTCAAAGAGTTTCAACGGTACAGAGGATTTTACGAGACCCCTGTATGACCACTATGACCTCTTCTCGCCTTTTCCCAAGATCCTCTGGTTACGGTAGTTTTTTTACCATTGGGTAATCACCCAGAGTTTCCTGCTTGAGCACCCACGTGGTGCCGGACTCATCTGTTGCTGGTTTTCCCCTCTCTCGTCAATTGTTTCTTTAATTCTTTTAATGTTCAAATCAGACGTTGGTTACTTTTCGGCTTCTTATCCACTCTCCCCTCGAGTCACCGGCTGTGACAAACTGCCTGGCTTTCCTTCTCTCTGGAGTCAAGGTTGGTCCTACCGAGACAAGTACCTTTCCCCGGCTTGGTAAACAGCAGAGGAGGGTCTCGGATACCATTGACATCTGCTGCAACACATTCTGGCCTTTGTTTGCGGTCTTATATTTTCATCTGCAGACGTTTCACGGGCATGGGTCGGAAAGGGCAAGGTCACTTTTCTCCTTGTCACCCTCTCGATATTCGCTGTCTTTCGCCTCCTCTTGAACTGCCATGTTGAGTTAGCTCTCACGTTGTGCCATCTGCCTTGCTCATACTGTGCTTTTGTCCTCCACCTTTTATACCTTTGGGGAAGGGAAATGGCCATCAGGTGTGTCTGATTCTGGTCAATTGCCTGACTTTGCCTGGCCAATGTATTGGGACATGTCAGATAAATGGCCCTAGTGTTAGTCCGTTGTCTTCCGTGTTGTGCAAATATGTTAGTGTCAGGAAAGGGGGTTGGTGGGGCAGTGTTTTGGAATATCCTACGTGGTAGGATGGGGAAAAGGTGTTGAAGGAAGGGGGATACCACGTCTCACCTGTCGGTGTCCCACTCTAACTCCCCAAGAACCCCTCATCCAGATGATCCTCCTTCACTAGTCCACCCCCAGGAACTGGATCCAATAGTGATGGCTGTGTCCTGGCCACCTGGATGACAGAACCCCGGGGAGTAACCGGGGAGAAACGTTCAGGTTTCTCTCACAGTACCCAGGGAGAATCCAGCCAGGAGGTATGTTAAGGACCTGGGAACAGAATCTATTGTGTACACCAGACAGGAAGTCATGGAGAGGTTGCTGTATGCCTTAAAAGTTGCTGGAGTGAATTAGGGGTGCTATAACCTCTCGAGGTTTGAGAATGGGAGCGGGGAAATAAGATTATAAAGCAAAACAGGGGCACCTTACCCCCTTAAGGTTGTGGAGCAAGGCAGGGGAACCACATCTCTTTCATGTTGCTGGGTGAGTAGGGGTGCTGCATCCCCTTCAGGTTTCTGGGTGAGTGTAGGAGGGCTACATCCCCTAGATTTAGCAAAATAGTTTTTGCTTCAGTCTAGATTTGCAGGAGCAAGCCATCGGCTAGACTGAGACCCTTAATATAAGCACTGAAGTAAAGGGGGGGAATACTTCACCCCATCCAACCTAAGTGGGTGGTGGGTTCGTACTAGAGTTGTCACAGGCTAGACCGCAAAACTTAAAGGTGACTCCGAAGGCAGTAGGGAGAATGCCACGCCTGCCATTTGAGCTCCAAGGGCTCCAATGACTACCAAAGGCCTTCACTGTCCCAGAAGTGGATGCTGGCAAGGCTCTGATGAAATGCAATGGCCAGGGTCCCACATGATCCGAACCCATCAGGTTGAAAGAACGGCGTCTGGTGTCTACAGCTCTCAATGACTGAGTAACCTTTGTGGATGTTGACCATGGACAAACACCCATGAAACCATCCTTTCTTTACAAGGACATGGACCTTTGATCTCCGGACAATAGGTCCATCTAGACCAGGGGATACCTGATAATAGGGCATACCTGAGAATATCTCACCCATCCTTACTCCCTTTTGTGCTCATTGTGGCAATTTGGCATCTTTCTGTTTGTCTAGAGAAACCCCTCTGTTAATATTTCACCAGGAATTCACAGATATAAAGAGCTATGCTGGAACAATAATGGGTACTCCCCACCCTCCTTTCCCAAGAGCCTATACAAACCCCATCCCATGGTTGGATGATCAGCAGAGCCACTGGGTCAGTTATTCTGGAGCCCAAAGACTGATGGCTTTCATGAATAGGCAAGAGAGAATTCTTCAGATGTCCCTCATTATCACCTCTACGTCACAGACATTTTCCTCCTCCTAAAGGACAGGATAGTAGACCCCCCACTAGGGGCTGTGGTAGGAATAGAGGTAGAGAAAAACATATACCCGTCACTATGCATCAAAAGAGAGAGTAGGCAATAAACCGCTGCAGTGGGTTAGCCACCCTCACTCATCCACACAGGATTGATTTGCTAATGTCATGTAATTTATTGTGGATCTACTGTTCAGCCTTCTGCCAACCCCTTCCTTATCAAAACATGCACAGCATACAGTACGTTATATAGATGCCCCACACTTAACACACAAACACAAATGCTCAGGAATTGATTCCCAATAATAAACACACAATGAATGCGCTCACACTCCTGCAAAGTGTATTTTGTTATATTGAGAGAAAAAGTAATAAATGAGCATTGCCACTGTTATTGGAACAACACATAACACACTCCAATATAAAAAAAAGGTTATGATTCAGAAGACTAATATCGTTTTCCAGTCTTTATCTGTACTCCAAATGAGTCAACCTTTTCAAAACCATAATAGCTCCGTAAAAGCAATTGTATGCTCATCAGTTCTCACCGAACAGCCTCATGAAATGAACTGCCTTCTCAATAAATATCCTCTTTCCCAATGTGATATTAAAAATGGGTAAAACTGACTCTACATGTGGTGTAGATTGCAGATTCCTTTGACAATGTTCTTCATTAACTGGTGGTTGGTGAGTCTTAATTTTAGCTAAGCTTTTTCATTTTGTCTTGGATCTCGTGATCATGGGGTGGCCAATGGGAGGTTGATTGTGTCTTTAGGGGTATTTGGCTCTTGCGCTTGCTCGATGTCAGTTGTTGTTGCTGAAGCGTTGGCCCCTTTGCTGAGGTGAGGGCAGGTCTGTGCTTTGTAGGGCTTGATGTCGTGAATGTGTGTCCACACGTCCTTATCTTGCAACTTAACAGCTCTAGGTGCTACTTTTTGTACTATATGGGGCCCTGGAAATCTAGGGGCGTTCCACTTCCTGCGATAGTTCTTTAGGAGAACTTCATCTCCTTCTTTCACTGTCCACTGTGTAGTCAGTTCCTGTTCCTCGGTGGCTGCTTCTCCCGGTTAGTTGTTCTTCGACCCGCCCTGTGTCCGTTGGATCTGTTGAGAGATAAAAGCGGCACTAGTAACCAAGGAAGAGGCATACTCGTGCATTTCTTCACCAAAACAGTACTTGCAGTGTTGCAATCAGACATTGCTCTTGTGGGTGGTGTGATTGGGAGGTGCATCTGACGTCTGGTCACCACCTCATGGGGTGTGAGGTGGTGATCCGACCCTGGTCTATTTCTCAACTCAAACAGGGCCAAGGGGAGGCAGTACAGCCAACTCTATTTGGTTGTTTGCTGAATTTTTGCTATTTCTTGTTTTTGGAGACCTTTGCGGCGTTTGCAGATGCCATTGGCTTGTGGGTGGTACACACAGGAAAACTTGTGCTTAATTCCTAAAAGGGCAGTTACGTGTTGGAACAGTTCATTGGCAAAGTGAGGGTTGTTGTCTGACCTCAGCACTTCGCATACTCCCCACCTCGGGAACACCTCCCTTAGCAAGAATTTGGCTGCTCTGAATGCATCTGCATGAGAGCATGGACCGGCCTCGATCCACCTTGAAAATGGGAACACTACTACAATCATGTATCTGTAACCTTGACATACGTTGATCATGTCAACGTAGTCAATGTGTAGTTGCAGAAAGGGTCCTTCAGGCCAGGGTATTGTACCTTTGACCACTTGCAGCGTGTGACCGGCCGTGTATTGTTGACATAGGAGGCAGGTGCTGATGAAATTTGCAACGTGTGAGTTTACCTTGAGGCAGAACTATGATATTTTTTTTTCTTGCTGCAAGTACTTCTTTCGCTTTGCGCGTGGGTTTGGTGTAGTTGGGTCAGAGCTGTTTGCAGTAGGGCAAGGGGCATCACAACCTTCCCTGTATTGTTCTGTCTCCATAGTGCATCTGTGGGGGACATGGTGCATCCTCTTTTGACCCACAGTTCCTTTTCTGCCATGGGTGCTGCTGCCTGCAGTTCCATAATCTGTGTCTCTGGGATGTGTATGTACCCATCCTTCATTAACATCTGTCTTGCCCCCCCTGGTTTTTGTTTTCTGGGAGGGTCCATGCGTCGCCAAATTCTGCAGCATATTTTGCATGTGCGTCTGCTGTTTTGTTACCTCTTGATATGGGATCATCACCATTAGTGTGTGCCTGGCACTTTACCAGTGCTACCTCTTCTGGGTAATTAACAACTTTTATTAGTTCACCAAGTAGTAGAGCCTGTTGTACAGGAGTACCATCTGCTCTTCTGAATCCTCTTCTTTGCCATTTTATTAATCCTGAGTGTACTGTTGACGTAACGTATGCACTGTCACAGTATATTATTACTCGTTTCCCATTGCTCTCTTCTAAGGCCAGAATAAGGGCTACTAGTTCTGCTGCTTGCGCTGAATAGTGCTGGGGTAATTTGACACATTTTACTGGAATGTAAATGCAGTCTTCCCTCAATCGCACTACTGCTGCTTCTGTACTTCTTATTCCATCACCTTGATCAATTGTTGATGACCCATCGATGTACATTACCCCCTCCCCGCTAGGGCATTTCTTTCCACTTTTCTGGTACATGAGTAAATTTCAATCGCATGTGTGCAGTCATGTGCATATTCTGCATTTTCCACTTCCTCTGCTATAAACCGTGCTGGATTGACATTACTGCACCCTACTATTTTCAGCCCAGGTCTGGACAGTATTATTTCGTACCCTGTTGCTCTTTGAGTGGTCAGTTTGGATTTTCGCTTGTTTAATATTGCAAAGAGGGCATTCCACAGTGTGGTGGAGCATCCCATGGTTATTGAGGATGATTTTTCTACTGCAAATGCTGCTGCAGCTACGCTCTGTTTGCATGGGAAGTGTCCCATCATTACAGGATCCAAATGGCCACTGTAAAAGTCCACTGGTTTGTGTCCCATGCTTGTCTTTTGTGTCAGTACTGCTTTCGTTACTGCGCTATCACAATGTGAGAAGATGTAAAATTCCTCTTCATAATTAGGGGTAGCTAGTACTGGCGCAGTTGAAATAGCGTGTTTTAGTTCATTGAATGCATCTGTCATTTCTCTTGTCCATCCCAACTTCCTTGTCCCCCTCTTTGCTTCTCTGAGAGCCTCTAGCAATGGTCCTATGTATGAGCTGTAATCAAAGACTCATGCTCTGCAGTAGTTGCATAGGCCAAGAAATTGCTGCAATTCTCTTACTGTCTGCGGCTGTGGTGGGGTCTTTATTGCTTGTGCCCTCTGTGTTGCAATGATCCTCCCCTTTTGTGAAATGATTTGCCCGACATAAAGTATTTGTTCTTGACAGTACTGCAGTTTCCCCTTGTCCACTTTGTATCCTTTCTCAGCCAGTACTGTGAGCATCTTTATAAAGTCCCTCCTGCACTTTTGCTCAGTGGTGCTGCAGATGATGATATCACCTACATACTGCAGCACCATGCTTTCCATCTCTGTTTCCCAGGTCCATTTTCTATTACTCTGTTAAAGATGGATGGTGACTCGCAGTACCCCTGGGGTAGTCTGGTGTGTTTCCACTTTGTGTTGCGGTATGTAAAACTTGTTAGATCTTGTGAGTCAGGATGTAGTGAGATTGAGAAAAATGCATGTTTTAGGTCGATCACAGTGAATCTTGATGCCTCTGCTGGTATTCCGCACAGTATGGTGGCTGGGTTAGCTGCTATCGGGTACTCTCCCTCCACAACATGATCAAGAGGCCTCAAATCCTGTATGAAACGCAAAGACCCTCCCTTTGCCATGCGCACATGATGCACCGTGGTGTTGCACGGTCACTCTGATGGTACCAATATTCCTCTATCTATTAGGGCAGTTATTGTCTCGTAGATCCTCTCATCAGCTTCTTTAGATAGTGGGTACTGCTTCACCCTGGGCAGTATTGCACCTTTCTTTAGCTTTATTTGTACTCCTCCAATGCTTTTTATGCAACCCACGTCATAGAGACTAGTAGTCCTTAGTGAGGTGGGTACAGCTGCTAAGTCTTCCTCGTAGAATGGTACTTGGGTAGTGGTGGGTGCTTCTAGTGCCATTGCCATTTTCTGTGCTACTTCCTTGTATGTCACTCTCAACCAAATGTAGAGGCTCATCTGGAACACCATCTCACCATCTCCTGCACCATCTGAGAACAGCTCTTCGTCTGATACCTGCGTCAGCCTGCATCCTTCTACTAGTTCTATTACTGCTCTCCATGCTTTTCCTCCCCCATCCTGGGCTTGAACTGCAATATAAACTTCCGTTGCCACAGTACTCTCGATGTCCACTGATATTATTGCCCCTTCCTCTTCACTAGTTGGCGTTTCTTGCCTGAAAAGGTATGCTGCTGCTCTCCACACTTTGTCCTCAATTCCTGGTAGCCATGCTATTGCCATGTCGGTTCCATATTGGAAGAGGTCTCCGTCCACTGGTTCTGCCCTTGCCACAGTTTTACCACAGTAATCCTTGAGTATGTGTCGTGCTGTGAGCATGTGTATGCCTGGTGTGGAGCACACTATTCCCTTGTCAGTGAAGGATATAGTCATGTTCAGTCTGCTCATAATGTCTCTCCCAAGTATATTTACTGGTGATTGTTTTGAGTACAACAATAGTAAAGATTGATCGTGATCTCCAACAGATAGGGAGATGTTATCAGTAAAAGGAACCAGTCCTCGAGCCCCAGAGAATCCTTGAGTGTGCATGGCCTCGCCTGACAAGTTGAACTTCCCTTCCCTTCCCTAATACAGGACCTAGTGGCCCCTGTGTCAACTAAGAAAGAGAATGTTTTGTCAACTATCGCCACCTTTGTGTGGTTCCTCCGCATGGTTAGGTGTTACGGATAGATGGGACACAACAAGGACATCTGTGGGCTGTCCTATTGGGGTTATAGTGATTGTTCGTTCCCTGTGTATGGGTTGTGACCCAATATCGTCACCTTTCCCAATTGTGTCTGTTGTATAGGTGTGTCTGCGGGTAGTTGTTTGCTGTCCTGTATTTGTGTGAGCTGTTATACTGTCTGCATGTGTTGTTGTTGTGCTTGTTGCTGTGCTGGTTGGTACTGCACTTGTGGTGCAGGGGGCATCGTGTATGCTTGCTGTTGCGGCTGAGGTGGCACTTGTTGTGCTTGTGTTTCTGTCACTTGTTGTGTCTGTGGTTGTTGATAGTACTGTTGTCCCCCATTGTAACCCTGTTGCCCTTGCTCTCCCCATCCTGCTTGTGCCGGCCTTGCTCTGCATGTGCGTGATACGTGTCCTACTAGCCCACATGTCTAACACGTTGGCGTCTCTCGTGCTTGCCATAGGTATACTCCAGTGCTGTCCAAGTACCCCTGATGTCCAAATTGGTTGTACCGTCGGAACCCTCCCCCTTGCTGTGGAGCTGCTGGTCCAAATCCACTCCCTCTTATTGGCCCACCCCTCCCCCTTTAGTTTGTATAGCCATTTCCCATTTGCATGTACCCAACCCCCATCGGAGGAGCATATGTGTTTTGGGCCGTGTATGGAGGCGGTGGTGGCATTTGCTGTGTTATTATTTGTGCTTTCTGTGGTGGTGCTGCTGGTTGGTGTTGTTGTTGTGTCTGGTGTTAGAGTGCGGGGCTTGTTATTAGTCCACCTTCCATGGCATATTTTGATAGTTTCTTTTGGACCAGTTTTGCCTCCTCTGCCTTTCTGTCTTCCTCTTTCTGTTTCATCCATTCCTACCAGTTTCTTTAACTGTCTTTGTACTGGTTCTGGGAGGCCCTGTATCAGTATATGGTAAAAGATTGCTAGTGTTTTGTCCCACGGTTAGTGCGTTTCCAGGCGCTACTTCTCCTGGATTTCTTGGATGTAATCAATAGGGTCCTCATTCTCACGCATTTTGCGTGATGTTATTGCCCCTATGTCTTATGTGTCTGGGTATTGTACCCTCAGAGCTTGCCATAGTGCGTGTCTGCAATTTGAAAATGGCGCCCCATTATATGACGTATGACATTATATGATTGTCACCCCTGGGAATCCCGCCCTCTTTCAAATGTCATCTGCTGCGTCACCCAATATGGAAATCAATAGCCCCTTGACATCGCCCACTGCTAACTTTTGTCCAAAAGTTTGCTTTTCCATTTCATACATCCATTTCCCAGTGCCTCCACTTAAAGATGGTCGCCTATATTTAATGTTTTCTTTTGTCTGCATGTTTCCATGGGACGTATTGTGGCCTTGCCCTCCCCCCCTCTCTCTAGTAAGGGCATTAGCGTGTATTCTTTTACTTCCCCTGGCATGCGTCTGTGCGGTGATGTGTGCATGTATTCGCTCTCCTCTTCCATGTCAGAAGGTTCTTCAAGAAAGTCAGTAAGGTGTTGTGTGAGTCTATTATCTCCTATGCTCTTATGTCCTCTCGGTTGACCTATTTGATTCTTCTTGTGTGGTGTAGCTGATCCCTCCGTTCTGCGTCCTGGGAGGTCTCTAAGTCTATTAACATATGGTATGTGTTGTGCTGGTGGTGTTAGTGGTTGTTGTGTTCCTGCTTTTTGTTGTGTTTTGCCCTCCCTTCCTATCATTCCTTCTTCCTGTGTCTTACATTCCCATGATGACCCGCAGTCAGTCCGTGTTATGTATAATTTACTTAGCCCCTCCCCACTTCCATCACTCCGTCCTCCGCAAGATCCCTCTTCCTCCTCACTGCAAAATCCATCTGAGAATGTCAGCTTTGTGTTTGGGCATTTCCCCCCCACTGTTACAGTTTGTAAGTCTATGGCCCTCATTACGAGTTTGGCGGTAGCCATGGAGCTATTAGCTCCATGGCTGCCACCAAACTGGGCTCATTTACCTGGTTCCTGCAATGAGGATTAACCGGGTCATTCCAACATTGGAGGACCCGGTAATTCCTCCTTGCAGAAACCATTCCCAATTCCCATTGAGCCCTAATAGGGGTCAATGGGAATGGGGATGGAGGTAACAACGGGCAGATTACAACTGGCCCGGTGTTACCTCGGTTTTACCAGGCGTCCGATCCGGGTCCCACGATGGGAAGCTTGTAATCGGCGCTGCTGTAATGAAGGGGGCCGGCCCCGTACCGGCCCCCTTCATTAGAGGAGCGCCAGGTTCGTAATGAGGCCCTATGTCTGTGTACTCACCTGTCTTCTCCGTGCCTCCCTGTGCCGGTGTTATTGTTGCCTGCTTATTGCCACACGCATATGTCTTAACCCCATGTTCCTTGCTTGTCTCTCTTAGTCCTGTATTGCTTTGTTTGTTCCCATCAACCTCTAACCCCCGCTCTTGCCCTACAAAGTTGGTTCATTATTGCGTCACTTACCTGTTCTAATACCCTTTCATCTTCATCCTTGTCGTTCCATAGCCCGCCCTCTCTTGTCAATATACTCTCTATAATTTTCCCTTCGTCGTGTTTTCATGCGCTCTCTGATATAATCTTCCTCTTTCATAGTGTAATTTCCCTGTCATTCTCTTCTCGTTCCTCTTCTTACCTCCTTATCTCCTGCTGCTCCATGCGTGCTACTCTTTCTTCAATACCCCTTATGCGGTCCTCTTCCCGTTTCCTTCTTTCTTCCTCTTGCTTGTTTAATCTCGCTCGGCCCTCCTTACCTTCCTTCCTCTTCACCTTTCTTTCCCGCGCCTCCTGCTCGAGTTGTCTAATTAACGTGCTCCACGCCTCCCCCAGCTCTGCTAACCTTTCCTCCAGCATTGCCTCTTCTTTCCTTGTCATGCTTCCCCCTTCCCTTGTACTTATCTCACACCCTCTCTGTGTGTGTCCTATCTCCTCCTTCCCTACCCTGTTTACCGCTGCTTCCTCTTCTCCTGTTAATGTCCCTCGAAAGTTTCAGCAACGCCTTTGCTGCTATCCATTCGTCGGCCCCTACACTTGCCAAGTCTATTTGTGCCTTTTTTATGCTGCCGGAGCTTACCTGTGCCAGTTTTGTGTCTGTTGCACTCCCCGTACCCACCCCCTTTTGGTAGCTGTCTGCTGGTGTATATGGCGGTGGGCTGTATGTAGGGTTTGAGTATCCTTCAGCGGCAGTTAGCTGTGACCGTGTCGCTTCTCTCAACTCTCTTATTGGATACAGCCCTTCTGTTTCTTTCTTCACCTCTTTAGTAATGGGTATCTCTCCCTCACTTTCCTTTTTTATCTCTGCAACTGGGTATGAGCTCTCTGCCTCTTCCTCACTCTCTTCAGCGCTGGGAGGAGCTTGGGGTGCGCTGCTCCCGGCCTCCTCGCTCACTTTCTCCTCCTTTGCTCCCTGCATGCTGAACATTCCTGGTACACCCGGTACAAATCCTTGAAACATCTTCCAAAGATCGAAAACTTCTAGGTGGCTCGCTAACTTTTTCCCCATATATGTGTTATGTAGATATGCTAACAATGAATGTTGAGTGGACATGTCAAAGCTGCCATTGGGTGGCCATGGTATCCTAATTCTGTTATCCGTCCATTTGATACTGTACTTTACTGTTTTATCTCTGTGCGGTGTTAGTGTTGCGCAGATATGCTGGAGTGGTGTAGTTAAGGTGCTGGTTCTGTATCCCGCCCCCGCCCCATAATACATAGACATTTTGAAACTTTCAATTTTTCGATACCACTGTTACCTGGCCCCGTATGTTGGGGACTTTCGAAGTTTTTATTACAATACTTTCGTGCTGGGCGCCACCACCCTCCTTTTCTTTACAACACTACCACCTTCCTTTACACTCCTCCTTTCGGAGTTAGGGCCCCCTTTGACCTGTGGCGTGCGAAGCCCCCTGCGGCTTTGTGCCCCGCGTGGCATGATTTTGAGCCACCCCGCCTTTCCTGCGCCGCCGCTAATCGACGCACCTGCAACATGCTTCATACTCCTCCTCCTTCCCCTCTAACTTCACTGCCTGCGCAGTGTATACCTCTCTCTTCCCCCTCCCACTGGACACACCACCTCTCAGTTCAACCCCCGTGATCGAGAACGTGCCGGCGTTCTCTGTGCGCGGCCACCTCTCCCCCCTTCTCCCCTCCTTAACCACGTGTCTCTGCCCCTATCAAGCTTGAAAAAGACTGCGGTGTCCTATGCAACTATTTGGGTGATGTCACCAACTACTATAATGGGATACCGGTACGTACAATTTTAACAGGAAAGGAAATGCATGCTATTTTCCACAATGTTATTCCCCACAATCCCCACAGCTGTCTTCCCACCACGCCTGAAGTGGAGTATTCATTAATCACTTTGTTATTACAATTGGACTGCACAGGCTGCATCACGTTGCGTGTGATACGCTCCCTCGCTAGGGGAACTTAACCAGCCAACTATCTTCCACACTGTGAAACAATCTAGCTACCTCCTGCGGGAATATGTCGTCTATTCACCGAGCTAAAACACTCAATCAGTGCGGATCCTCATCTATTCATTAATCTACAATGCCAACTCATAGGAATGCCACACCCCCTCATACAGGCGTCCGCGATCTAGACCAATCAGCATGATTCGCAAGTCACACGTGGGTGCTTCAAGCCCCACCCAGCCTGCTCTTTAACACTAGAGAGGACGGCCTTCGTGACGATCCCCTCTACACCTTACACACCGGTCACCGCTCAATGACCAAAATCTTTTCTTAGCACACTGCAAAAGTCACCCGCCACCCTAATTACAATGCCTCCCACCACCCGCACAATATTACACTGCTGGTTGCGTGTGCCAAACTCACATTGGGCTCTCGCCTGCCGGTACCGCTCGACTGCGGGCACCCCTCCCAACCAGCTCGCCGCCTCCCCTCATCTGGACCACGTCTGGACGCTCGCCAACCGCGGGCGGGATACTTCTGAAGTCGGCTCCCGATGGCCAGTCTCCGGATTGCGCTGTCCGGTCGTCTATTAGTTCCGCGATGGTCCTGCAGTCCTCCAAAGGGGGCACTGGCAGAGGGGGCCACATTGCCGGGCCACCTTGATGCAAGTTGCCTTGCTGTGGTCTACCACTATCTCAGCAGTGCCTCTAACTTGTTGGGGTAATTTCCTGGGGGTCGGAATGGCCGTCCGCGGACCTCCGGGGTTGGGGAGGCCCCACCTCCTCCCGCGTCCCAAAGGAGTATGAGACACACACAAGAGCAAAAGAGTTACTGCTGTTTATTGCACAAAACAGACAGGGACAGGTTCTCGGATCACAGGTACCCAGGAAACGTCTCATTCGTGGTGAGCTTGCAGGCCCTTTTTCTAGCTGTATGACGTGGCTACGTGCGTCACCTGGGAAAGCTAGCCCCAAAACCTAACGCTATCTTGGCTTGGCTCCCCGAGTGGAAGGGCCATTATAGGCCCGTATAGAAGAAAACATTATTGTTGGAGAAAGGGTCAGGTGGTATGCTTGAGTCGTCCCTAATAGTTGCTACATGAGAATTGTTACAAGGGGACAATTAGTGATTGGCTAAACTATAGTGGCGTCAGTGATTAGCCCCTCGTATTCTGATTGGTTCACCCGTGAGCCCCCAAGCCTGGGTCCATCACTGTTCCCAGCTTGCGGTGTACCTGGTGCTGGCAACAATGTATGACTATGTGTCAGTGGCGGACAATGGACAGGTCTGACTATTGGCTGTTGGGTCTCCCTTTCCCATCGCTGTCGGTGTCCAACTTGCCACTTCATTGTTGCAGTCTGTGGCCCAAACGTGAGACCCCAGAGCTTCTCTTGTCCCTGGGGCTTGGCATCATATCAGGTCGGCCTGGTCACATGTTGTGAGACCGTGGCTGGAGCAGAATTATGAGTATTTTATTTGTATTTCGGCTCTGAGGAGCGTTTAGCAGTAGCAGGTGTAACCTTGGCGCGGGAAGTGCAGCATGTATTTTGCAACTTCGTGGCCTTGGCTGTGGGGCTCTCATCAGGGTTCGTTCTGCATGATCAGCATCTTGCAGCTTCGTCCGAGCTGCTCTGGCCTGGGGACTCTGGTTTTGCGGCCTACCTTGGTCTAGCTCATGTGTGGCGGTATACAGTCCATAGCACAGGGGTCGCGAGGGGCGACATGGGTTCTTATGCGTTAGTCTATATGTAGGGCTACATCTTCATGGTTTTAGTAGTGAGGAAGCGTCTGCAAGCATATACACGAGCTCTTCAGGCATCTTTCATTTCTGCGGTGCTGTAGTTGGCCTATATGAAAAATATTAACGATGTATATGTGAGTGTGAGTGGTCCATCATCACCATCGCCAGAGGCCAAAAACATTAAAAGGTCATGCACTAATTTTTGTATGTGCTCAGTCTCCTGTCTTCCAGGCGGATCATAAATATTAATGATTAGTACAGGACGGTTGAACATACTATGTGGGAATTCCACCTCCACTGCTAAAACGTGTTGCGACTGCCCAACTTCAATTCTATGTGATTTAACACCATGTTTCACACCCAACCGCAGGCCCCCTGTGGGTCTCACCAATTCACCTTGCTTTGTCCTAATCTGATGTACCGTGTAACCATCTATATAGATGTCAGTGGTAAGCCAGGATTCCTGAATAAGGAATATATGAATTGGGGATAAAGTATCATTTGAGCCCCTAGGGTCTAGGAGGTGGGAGAATCCTTGAGTGTTCCAAGTCGCCATTGTGATTTTCAGTTTTGGCGCAACATCACTGCTGGTAACGATTCAGCCAACCATCTTAATGGCCCCTGGATGTCATACATCTGTACATTTGTAGGATTAAATTGCTGTTCAAGTGTGAGATTCGGGGCTTGTGTATAGGCAGCAATGCATCCTCAGCTTCGTTATCAACGTCTAATTCGATCCCTGTGGCCCGTGGAAGATCCTTGTGATTGCAAAGCAACTTAACCATTCTCAAATTCTTGTAGTGGATCATTGATACGTTCTGGTTGTTGACTTTCAACGGTTGGACAAATTAGGCAAAACTCGGAGTTGGGGGAGAAAGGTCAATCTAGAGGCCTATGCTGTTCTGGTCTTCTGATTCAGATGTTTGATAAGCAATTTTCTGTCCATTCTGAGTTGGTTCTCCTCACTTTTGTTCTCCTTTTTGGTTCCTGCAACTCCCTCATTTCTCTCTGGAATGTTTGTGGTTGGCGCTGGTAATGGTATCGTGGGCTAATTTGAGCCACTGGGTCTGTTAAGCCTCCAGTGTTGTGTGATGTATCCGGCTCCGGTGCTACTGCCAGTCCGTAGTTTGATTTTGTAGGTCTGAGCCAGGTGCTCAGGTTGTCCATCCTTTGTTGCTGCCGTTTTTTATTGTGCGTGATATTCTTTTTAGCATGCTTGGAGCCTCTCTCATGTTGAAGCAGAGTCGGCTCCTGCGGCGCCGTCTGTTGTCTTGCTTGCCTGGTCCGGGCTCGTTTGGCCAGGTGCCTCTGCCTTCTTGAATAGAAGGGATCAGACCCTTCTGAGACTGTAAGGGCCACAGGTTCCATACTGCAGATAATAACTTCATCCTGCTCTTCCGAGGGGCTTTGAAGTTTCACATTGGTTGTAGGATTATCACAGTTGTTGATTTCGATAATCTTGTCTCTTGTAGGATGCAAAGGTGAAGCAGAAGGACTATGCTGAACCATCTCGAGGATTATTCTGCACAATTACAACAAGATTTTAAGGGTGAACTGGACCAATGTCAGCAAAGATTGAATTTCTGCATGGGCAAGCAAGCACTAATTTAAGTTCTGAGTTCGATTTTGAGGAGAAGAATGCAAACGCAGGCTGGGATGGTTCATATCTTTAGATGTCTCATAGCTTGCATCCACTTGCAGAACCTGCGCTTCAACAACAGTATTATGCCAATTATCAGTGTGTGGCTCTTGAAACGGCTCTTCCATGTTTTGTTGCAGGCGGTATGCCAAATTCAGCTGTGAGTTGTTATCCAAGCCTGTTGGGAATGATTTCATAATTGTATGTAATTTTCCCTCCATGTGTACACCTCCAAACTTTTTGCTGCTGTTTAGACACCATTGACTGACTTTGCCAGAGAAGCACAGCCTTCAGCTGCACTCCTCTGGGCTTTCGCTCACTTTTTATGGGGAAACTGACATGCCCTTAAAACTGTCAGTACTGGGAGACTTTGTTTCCCTTGGTCCTTTTCCCATGTTGCAACTTTTGTGCAACATGTAACAAGTGTGCAATGTATTTTACCATACAGCACACTTGGTTCTATAGTTATTTTCCAAAGGCCCTAGATACTCTCGTTGGACTTTTTATGAACTGTGCAGGTGTGTCTTGGACAGGATTGGTGGCAGCTATCTTTTCGCATTCTTTTTAACCCTTTCCTGCCATGTTAACCGCGTTTGGGACGAATAGGTGGCCTGGCTCCAAAATGGACATGCCACAAGGTTCTTTGTGCTGTCCTTTGCCCATCTTGCCCCTTCACCTTCCCCAGATCGAGTCGACCCGGGTCAGTCCTTATTTGGTCATGCACTTTCCTGCAAAACCCAATGCTTTTGCGGGCTTCTGCATGTCTTTTGTGTGTACCTACACGATGTGGGCAGGAACGTCTGAGTCCAATACACATCATGGGTGCCAGAGAGTCGGGAGTGCCATGAAAGATCGGGAGCACTGTGATCCGTGATTGGTCCACAAATGGAGTTTGTGTTTGGGAGCAGATCTCCCATTGGGTCCTCTTCGTTTTGGCGCGAAGGAAACTGTGGCTAAGAGGAGGCCAAAAACACCCCTACCATGTCGATCTCCTAAGTTCTCACTGAACAAAGGATAAGATCCAAGTATCCTGCAACTACGAAGCCGAGTCCAGGAACCGCTGGTGACCCGCTGGAAGGTTTGGCACCCTGAGCCCGCTGTCGTCCCGTGGGACCCCTCTGCATCTGATCGTCCTAGAAAGCCTGCGAAGATGCTTCGACCCATTGGAATAGTGGGACCAACTATTCTTGGCACCTTCACCAAAACCTGCAAGTAGGCTTTCTCGGAAGTGTCCCTGGGCCAACCAGTGGGCTTAGCAGCTTATGCAGGAGCATTGCTCTGTCTCTGCCGTCGTTTCGAGGAGGCCCTCGAAACTTGGTATACTGCTAGCTCTGTGTCCCTGGCACCCTCACACTGAATTTCGTACACGTGGCATTCCCAGGTCTGAAGTGAGACGAGTGCGCTAGGACTGGAGTATACGCGGTTACCGTGTTGCCCAGCCGCGGCAACGACTTTTGCAATTACGCTGCATTTGTGACCTTCTTGCCCCTGAAGCCTGCTGCAATGAAACTGAGTCGATTCATCCACCCTGAGCGGAGAAATCGCCACTGTCCCGTGTGGGAATCATCGCTGTATCTCAGGAACTGAAAGCCGCAGAGACGTCCTTTTTGTCGCTTTCGAACCTGCAACCTAAGTGGACTGAACGGGCAAAGTTTGGGTCGAAGAGTGCCTGGGACCGGTGAGTACTTAAAACTCGAACCGGTGGCCCCTGGCGCGAGAGCACCTTTTACGCACGAGTGGCCCCTGGGGTCCCTCTCCTTTCCACTGCTAGTGCAAACTAGTGACTCCATCCCGCACTCTGAAACTGCCTCTGCCTACAAGTGGAGGTCCTCCCTGAATAGTGGGAACTTGTTCTTCATCGCCTCATTCACCTTCCAGAGCTGCTAGAGACCCCCAAAGAGACCCTATTTGCCCATTGGACCAACCGCGTGCACTTGCATTGCATGTACTATTGAGCATAAGGCTCCTCTCTTCTTAGGGCTTGGACTGCCTCTTAGTTAGGTGGGTTATCAATGTCGAAAGGGGCCTAAAGACTATCTGCATTGCCTGTTTCCTTCCCATCTAGGTTGTTGACATATTTCCTGCATTTAACCCCTTTAGACCCAATAGTCTTGTATAAACATTGTGTTGATAATGTTGTGTTGGGTTACTCAGTGTTGCTGTGATTCTTTTGCTATGGTCTACGTTGCAAAGGCCTTGTAATAAATGTGTCTATATTTTTAATATACAACCTGTCTGGAGTAATTTGTAAGTGTCCTTGCTTTGTGTGCTCATTGAGTTCCTTCAGTCACCCTCACCTCTCCTGAGACCTAGTCTTGACCGCCTGCCATAGCTACCCTGATTGGTCTGGCTTGTCCAAAGGTTACACTGTTCCAAGAAACTAGGCTGGCCTTCTGAACCTCTGCCCTCCAGGTCCGAGTAAAGAAATCCATCTTAACAAAGCCATTGAAAGACATGAGGTAGTTACTCTGCTGAGTGGGCACAACCATAACCAAGTTGCCTTCAGAGTTGAATCAGAAAAAGGAGCAAAAAAGTCCCTCCTTTCCCAATAGCCCATAATGCAGAGGGCATTTTCAGCCTGCTTGATGTCCTCCAGCCTGACTGTGTAGCACAGCTCTGAGCTCTCCCTCCCAGAGACTGGCTTTTTATAGCTTCTAGCTCGTTTGTTTACCAGAACCCTTGGCAATATGGTAAACAATTTTTTTTTTCTACATGCATCGAAGATATAGGACCTTGCATGGCAGAGGGATTCTGTTCTCAGATGCAGGCACATTTATTACACTCCTTGCTGCAATACAATAAAGTTATCATCAGCAGTACGAAAGCTCTTCTCCATTGAATGTTCTGCCATGCATTGGGTTTCCAATACTGCTTCCTTCAGGTATTGGAGGAATCTGCACTTCTCATTTCTGTTTTGGTCCTAAGCTTCCTAATGCAACCTATCCGATTTAGGATTGCTAACCAATTACCTGATCCACCTTTTTTCCCATGTGTCTATCTTACTAATAACCACATTTAATGGTGCTTGATACGCCATTAATTGGCATGCATTGCCTATGGAAATGGCATAGGTTGGTGAAGCTTTTTGTGTAGCCCTAGCTTTATAAGGACCTCCACTTATACCCCTATGTCTCCTATAACACTCATTGATATCAAGATTCCAGTCCAATTGAATACCCAAGACATTTGTAATATGCTCACTTTTTGTTTTCTGTCATTGCTTTCAGCTGATCAGTTGTCTACCAGAATTTACCCTCTTTGGCTTTCCAATCTGGATAAAAAAGGGAAATAGTGTAAACTACACGTGACTTCAAAATGAGTGTACTTTAGTAAGTACATCAATTGTCGATATTACATGCGAAGTCTATAGTGTCTATTCCATGCTCTTGCCAAGATTCACCCCCATATCATGTTAAGAGGGACTGATTCTTGCCATGATTGTTCTATCCTTGTGGCAATTAATTTTGTATCAAATACCACAGAGGGTGTTGACAACACAAACTGACCGTTCTCTGGAGGTGGGGGAATATAAATATATATATATATATATATATATATATATTCACTGAAAAAACTTTGTTAAAGGCACGTTATGGTTAAGTTGGACTAATAAAAACCTATGAAATTCAAAGAAAAAACTTAGTTAAATGGACGTTATGGTTCCAAGTAAAACTGAAAAAACCCTGAAATTCGCCAGTTATGGTAAGCTAAGCAACCATAACTCGCGCTACCACCGTGCACTGGTAAGACTAACACCCAGAACATCAAAGATGACATCACAAATGTGATTGATGATATCACTGATGACATCACATATCTGGGCCACTTATTTTTGTTCCTTGACATATATAGGCCAGTTGGTTTTGTTCACTGGCAGTCAGAATAATACATTTAAAAAGGTGCTATATATCTATATGTTAACCTTGTCATATGTTCTTTAAGTACTTTCCTTAGGGTTTGGTCTCAGCTCATGGTGCACATACATGGGAAAATGAGCAGGCCTCAAACACACAATTCATTTGTATACATGAAGATAAACTTTATTGTCATTAATATTTTCTGATGATGCAGTTTCTTTCTTCCTTGCTTTAGTTTCCCTGTATGTGCCTCTGATTTGTATGCATTGTGGTTCTTCATATGTATTGTTTGTACCAGCACAAGTGCTGTAAGTCTTGAATTGTTAGCTGGTTATTACATGTTTAACATTACTCAAAACTCTGATAAGGGAGCATTCATTATTGAACTGTCCAAAATTACAATATTATGAATAGTGTACTTCTGTAGTGCATGCTTCAGTCATTGCCTATGTTTATATAGGATTAGGTTTCTGTATTAACAACACTCAAATACAATGATATTAGATGAGTACATTCTTTAATAGATTAAGTAGTTAATGATATGTCTCCCGATCACTCCTGACATCTTGTTATCAACAATATAAACACAACTCCTTGTAGAGACTTCATCAAAATGTATTTCACGTGTGTGTTAGTCTTAGCAGTGCACGGTGGTGGCGCGAGTTATGGTTGCTTAGCTTATCATAACTGGTGAATTTCATGGGGTTTTCGGTTTTACTTGGAACCATAACGCCCCTTTAACAAAGTTTTTTTCAATGATTTTCATAGGTTTCTATTAGTGCAACTTAACCATAACGTCCCATTAACAAAGATTTTTCATTGAATTTCATAGGTTTTTACCAGTGCATGCTATTTTCCTACAACTTACTAATATCATACTTAGCCAATATAGCAATATTTGTGTCCAATTTCCAAAGTTTCACCTTAAAACTCTGCCATTTCGCACCATCTGGAATTTTTAACACTTCTATACACTTCTTGCAACTATTTCAACTAGTTTTGCATCTGTAGACGTCTACGAACATCTGACTTCATAGCGGACCTTCCGGACAGTTCCACATGACCATACGCTGGCGCGCGGCATGATGACGTGTCTGAGAACCCGTCCGCACTTCACGATAAGATCTCTGCTTGGCGTACAGTTCGGAACTGCATTTTCTACTGTTCTAGGAACTTCCAACTTCAAAATTTCCCTAGCACAGCTCCAACACCTATTCCTACTCATCATCCATTAACAAGCTAGCACACAGTACATACTTTTAGCAAAACTGCTATTTATCTTAAAATGGCATCAGCTAATGCCATCCCTCCTCCCCAAGAGCCACCACCACTGCTGTAATCAAGGAGCATGAGAAACCGTGGCCCCTAACTTAGAAATAACACACATGCAACATTTTCCCTTGTCCACCTACCCCTTCATATCAGTGTTTGGTTGCTCTTCCCTCATTTCCCTCCCCACCCTTTGTTCTCAGCTCTCCTGCCAAAAAAAAATACATCCAAAAACAACAAACGACATATTCCTTTAGGGACCACCTTTCACAGTTAAAAAATAGAACTAAAAAAAAAAACATGTATAAACTCATCTACTTTATATTTCTCAGTAAAGTACATAGACTAAATAAGATTTTCCAACATTTCCATTTGCATTTTGTGCTATGCTAATGGAAATATTGTGGCGTTCATCCTCTGTTCCAGGGACTGCAACGGTGGATACCGGCCCAGCAGCCGAAGTTACCAGCCCAAGTGAAGCGAGGCTGGATAACGAGTTCTCTGGACCATTATCCCCCCATTCCAGCCCCAGAAATGGGGGATGAATGCCATTAGCACCCTAGGCTCCCAAAGCGGGAACCCGGGGTGCTAAAAGATAGGATTTTTCTTCAGCGGTGTCCAGGTGTAGGATGGAAAATCCTTTTCCAGGATGGCCACCATGGAAAGAGAAGGTGAGGGTTCCATACAGGGCCCCTTTTCGCTTTCCATAGCAGCCCGCAGAAGGCAAAAAGAGAACCCTATGACCATATTACTTCGAGCACATTTTTCTTCTCTTTCAAATCTATCCTAATTCCGAATAACTTTACCACAAAACCAGAACCAGGTGGACATGGCCACTTTAATCCTATGTTTTGTCCCTTGTGGTCATGGCCAGTAGCCAGATTGTCTGGATCTTGACCTTATTCCATGACCCGGACAATCTGGCCACTGCCCATGGCCACAGGCTACCCCTCAATCACTAAAGGTATACCACTTTTTTCTGTAGCTACATTATGACACTTGTCAAATAATAAAACACTGGCACATTTGCATAACCATGCTTGTAGGTCCTTGCCAATGCTCCTTACGCAAGTTTGCTGGAAATCCACCCATGTTTTATTTTTTCAAAAGTGTCAAATGTATACACATTCAATCGTCATATAACCTGGCCCCCAATTGACAAAATCCATTCAGACTTTACGAAAACATCTAAATCTAGATCTATAATCTTTTTGCAAACCTTTGTGCAGATTTGTCAAATAGCACCACATTTATAAGCCTTTACATTATTTTGGGACCCCCCCCTCTAATTTTGCCCCTCTTCACAAAATCCCACCAAACTTCGGAAATACATTCCTATCTAAATGTATTATCAGTTTCCTAAATTAAGTGAGGATTCATCAAATGGCACATCATTTATAAGCCTTTACATTATTTTGGGAACCCCCTCTAATTTTGCCCCCTCATGACAGAATCCCACCAAACGTTGCATACTCACTCAGAATCAGCCCAGGAATATACATGCATAGTTTCATGCAGTTCCATTAAGTGGCGCCAAAGTTATAAGCCATCCAAGAACTGCGTTTCACCAACACTGTAATGCTGAGGTGTTCGCTAACTTTTCAGGACTGTTCGCGAACATCCGAACTGTTCGCTGACTTTCACGGTGAACACCCCTTGTTTTTTTGCTTCTTGCAGCCATATTCCATCCTCATCACCCATCACCTCTCCAGAGATTATTTGATAAATTTGACAAGTGCAATGTTGTGTTTTTTAATATGTTTTTACCGCGATGTCCCCGGACACCGATGTCCCAAGATGGCGGGCGTTTCCAAAAATCTGACGCACCTCACGATTCACGCCAACCAATCAGCGAACAAGTTGGGTGTCCGCAGACATGGCGCAAGTCAATTAGCCAATCGGTGTCCTGTCCGCGGAGCGAACAAGGAAATGTGTCCGCGGAGCAGACATAGATATCACTAATTTTTTTGCTTTATGTTTTGGTCATTTTAAAAAAAACTACTGGATGGATTTACACCAAATTAACAAAAGCACGCTTTCGGGACCAAGCCGCCGCTCATGCAGCAAATTTGGTGAAAATCCATCCAGCGGTTTGGGCTGTAGGCGTGAGCAAAGTTTTTTGCCATTATGTCTATGGGAAAAAAAGACGTTTTGGAACCCCCCCGCCCCCTCCCATAACTCCCCACTGGACCAAACCAGGATTCGTCCAGGGGAAGCGAAGTTATAAGCCACCCAAAAAGTGCTCTTCCTATGGAAACAGCAACTTAACCATAACTACACGGCCACTATCGTGGCCGTCTAATATATATTCTGTGATATGAGATCTGCCTCTTCTTGTGGTTGTGATACATGAGGAAATTGTGCCTTATACTCTGGTGGTGAGTTTCGAAAATCAGCAGGACCATGCTTCCAGTGGGATTTATTTAACCACCACGCTGGCCTTTGCTTGTAAAAAAGAAAGGTGTCCACATACTTCACAAAACAGACATGATCGGACATGTCATCTAAATATTCCAGATCATCTTCAGGATCTAACAGTGCTACTTTTGTAAATGCTTCTATCTTGGCCCTCAACTTGTCCCTATAGGTGTTGGAGACATGCATCTTATGGGGGACACAATCCTAGATTAATCTGTCACTGATAGTGCACGTACCTGGAAATGCATAATAGGCCCACTTTAGGTTTTATTCTGCACTGTCCAGAATGGACCTAACTCAAATGGGTATATGCTAATTTGTGTTGAGTCCACACCTCCATCAACAGCTTGCACCTCCCTCTTGTGTAGTGTATGTGCTAAGGCTAACTTAGAAATGTTCAACTGTTTGCTGGTTATAGGAATCTCCATTGGGTTTAGAAATCATCCTGAGGTCAATAGGACAACAAAAGGTGGGAAGACTCCCCCACAGCTAAATGTAAAACAGGAATACTGTTCCAACAATAATCTTGCAACTCTTAGAACACCTTGACATTTCAGAACATTTGAGATTGATCTTGTGCTTTTCCTTATTTTTGGCCCATCTGTTCCGGGAAAAAATATAAATATTTTCTGAGGTTGAGTAGGTTTCTTGATTGATTTTTTAACATTGTGTGGTCATCTACTCTTAGCTGCTTGTTAGGGTGTTCAAGATGGAGAGTCTCCTCCCTTGGGAACAGGGGAGTAACCAGCTGGAGCTGATTTAAGGTGCTGTGCCAACACTTGATGTGTACATTTTTTAGGAGGCAGAGCTGGCTGGATGGCTGTTATTGAGCCAACGAGTTCTAGTACCTTCACAGGAGGTCTGCAGCGCGGTCGAAGTGCTTCTTTTACATGGATCTTTTCCAGCACTAAGGGGCTCATTACGAGTGTGCCGGTCCAGTAAAAATGCTGGGGAAAAATGCTTGTCATTCTGGTGCTGGCATTTGTACCAGACCGGCACAATCAGAGTTTGCCGGTAGGTCTGACCTGGCAGTAGTTCATGCCCCTAGCAGCGAATAATTGCTGCAATAATCGGCACCAGTTCTACCGGGTTTCCTCCATTTTGGGATACACAGGCCTTGCCATAGGAATCAGTGGACCTCTTGGGGCCTCTTGGTTTCTATTGCCTCTTACCTTGTTTTTCCAAAGTGATGTTTGGTAGAAGAACCATATATGGTGTTGTGGGGAAGTCCAGGCGTTACTGACTGGAGCCTTCCCAGTGACTGTATCTTGTGGGTACCCCCTTAGGGTGGGACCTGTGTGAATAGAGAGTGTAACCGATATGCATTCTATGTTATGGGTGGCTGGTTTCTGTGTGTGTGTGAAACAATGAATGAGATAGCCCTGCCTGAAACCGACATGAATGCAGTGTGGTGTGCTGAAAGGCTGGGTGCTTGCCCCAATCCACACTTCTTGTTATGGGTGTCTGAGTGGAAATGAATGGCCAAAATGCCTGTGAGCCTGATTGGCTGCTTGCCTGCATAAATGCCTTTCTGTGTGATTGGCTGACTGAGCCTGGCTCAGTAAGAGTGAATGGGGGACAGATATGTATATCTTGGGACCTCTCACTTACCAATTTGTTCAGAAGCTGAAGTTGAAACTTGAAGCTGATCCTTGAAGCCCAGCTGGAGGAGAAGATTGCTGCTGCATTTCCTTCGAAGTAATCCAAGAGCTGTTGAGTCTGTCGAGGACTGATCCAAGAGAAGACCTGGCTAGGAGACCTCTCACCGAGCTACGAGGGACCGTCGTGCAAAAACTGCTGTTCTTCATAGAGGCACCCAGGAAGTCAGTTCGGCGAGTTCGGAGAAGGGGTCCCCCGAGAATCCTGTAGAGAGCACCTGGACATCGAGGGCCGTCGAAGTCCATTGGTGTCGACCGGGGTTTTTGGAAGATTTCTGTGACTGCTGGAAGCCAGTCGAATCGTGTCCCCCAGAAGCAGGGACAGCTTGACGCCTTGCTGCTCGATGCCCGCAGCCGAGAAAGCTCCACCTTGCCTAAGAACATTTTAGAGGGCTCCTTTGCCATCACCGTTGAGCAATTTGTCCCTCCAGAGAAAGTCGAGGTCGCCAGCTAATGAGGAAAGTCCGCTGATGGGTTTCCTGCCACCAGAAGCTGACAAAGATGTCCAGAGGACACTGACGGAGTGAAGATCCATGGTCCAGCCCGTGGTTGAGTCCCGATCACCGAGGCTATCCCGAGGTACGTGCTGTGGCTGCAGCAGTGACAGGCCAGAGGATGCCGAACACGATCCCCGATATCCGACGCCTGCTTCTGGGCCTGCATCCATCACCGCTGATTGTCTTTCAAGTCCACAGGATCTTATTGCGGCACCAAACACTTTGTATCGAGGTCTACTGCGGGCCTCACCTTCCCAGGACTTCCACTATCGAGGAAATGATCGTCAAAGAGCACCGCGAAGGTCAAAGCTGCTGTATCGGCACTAGTGTTCCCCTATTCCTTGAGGTTCTGGATGGCCAGTGGCGCCTGCTTGAAAGGGAGTACACCCTCGAAGCATACCGTGAAGTGGAGGAAACTCCTCCACTTCAGGTACATTGGGGTGGTTGAACTTTTTAACTGAGAAGCAAGACCTATTGAGCATTTATGGACTGGGCTTGTTAATTCTCTTATTTAATTTAATTTATTTAATGTGATACAGTTTTGCAAAGAAAACCTTTTCACATAAATCATTCCATTCATACAATCAAATATATAATAATATCCAATAATAAAACTAGAACTCAAATTCATATTTATAGATATAATACAATAAAATAAATAAGATACAATTCCTATGATTGCATAACATTTTTAAATCGATTGACTTCATTAGATATGAGTTTATTTGAATTGAAAAATTAAACACTTAAATGGGTAACCTTTCATTAAGAGATTTAAATGAAGGCACTCGGATGATCAGTATCCTATATTCCTCGAGTCATAATTGGCGCTAATGATCCTGTGAATCTCTGCCTCAGATATTGCTCACAATCTCTTGACCAGCATCACGACCCATAGGGCCCCTTAACTCGACTCTCTTATTTAACTCATTTGATTTCCAATTTCAGGTTCTACATGTTCATAGTACTCAAACAAGAATTTCAAGATTATGCAGTATTGCCTAAATCATATTTTTCTACGGTGTCCTTTTGTTGCCGTTTCATCACTTCAATTTTCATGAGATCTTCGCAATGGACCACACTCTATACAGAGACAAATGGAAACTGGCATTAAGGGTATTTAGGCAATGGTACCAAAACACAAGTTCTTTACTATGGTCTGGATGATGTACAAATCTACCATAGTACTTAATATATACAGGTCCCATTATTGGGAATTGTGCTATTATGCTTAAACGTCTCAGGCACCAGGCTATTCTTACATTTTCGGCAGAATAGTTTAGTCTTTGGCAATTGCTGCTCCTGCCACATCAGTGCCAGAACTGGAAAATTATTGATTCGCAACAGCAGTATAAACCTTCTCAGGTTAACTGATGGACATAGATTTAGATACTTTTGTGCTTGTTTGAAAGTATACAGTATATACTGAAAAAACCTATAGCTTTTTAATTTCTCAAGATGAGCAATGTTACTGTGCCAATCCCAGAAGTCTAAACGCTTGCCCAGGGAATATTTCAAATTCTCATTATCATCCCCCCATTGTGGGGTCCAGCCTATTTCCACAAAAAGCAAATTCATGTTAACTTTTAATTCAGGTTGCTTTCTGCTTTGTGTGTCCTCTCCCATACTGGCTAATAAAGGATTGGAAGGGTTATTAAGGATTTTGATATATAATTCCGCCCTCTTTTTCATAACCAGTGATTTAAGTGACAACACTCCTAACTCTAACCTCAAGATGGCCATTGGGATACATTGGATGAGACCCAATAGCTTCCTCCAGAATTTATCTTCTATGACTTGGAGCCACTTGAGATCAATATTGATCAATGCTTGAAGTCCATAGATTATCATTGTGACCAGGCATTGTATATATAATTGGCCTGCCCCCCATAAGGAGTACCCGCTTTGATTGCGTGTAAATTGGTAGATCAAGGCAGTTAATTGAGCAGCCTTGACTTTACGTACTTGTATGCAGGAATAGTAATTCTCCTTATTATCAAATTCCACTCCCAGATATTTATAGGATGGGGCATATTGTATTTCAAGTGTCCTAACATACATATGCGGTCGCGCAATCCTAACCCTAATATACAGGATGAGCTGAGTCTTATCACGGTTGATTACCAATCCATTGGTTTCTGTGTATTGCCATAACCTTTCAGCCGATCTTAGTAACCCACTGAATGTGTGATCAAGGATCACAAGGTCGTCTGCATACGCCATTACAGAGCAATGCCTGGTGCCAATTTTCGGAGGACAATTATGGACTCCTTGAATAGAGTGGGGGATATCTGAGACAAACAGATTGTAGAGTAAGGGAGTCGTAACGCATCCCTGCTTGTCTCCCCTGTTCTTTTTAATAGGCCATGTCATGGTCCCACAGCTATCAAGTTTTAGCTGAACTGTAGTATTACAGTGTAATAGCTGCAAATAATAAAGTATTCCTTTTGGGCATCCCAGTTCTAGCAATTTAAGCCACAATCTCTCTCTACACACCACATCGATGCTGCTTTAAAATCAATATAAAGGGCATTCAAGGGTGGACGGTTGGGTTGCTGTGCTCTGCTTCTTAAGGTGTTCATTACTAGTATATTATGTGTCGTAGAGTATCCTGCTCTGAAACCGCTATGGAAGCGATCCAGGACCCCTGCTTTGTCTACCCAGGATTGTAGTAAAGTAAAAAGTAAAGTGGCAAACTTCTTTCCTGTGCAGTCAAGCATAGATAACTATCTATAGTTTCCGGGGTCCGTTTTACACCCTTTTTTAAACACAGGTACTAGAATGGCTGTCTGCCACGAACAAGGAATATTTCCCTTCATTAGTACCTTATCGAACAGTAATTTTAATAAGCTTGCCCAGAAAAGGAAATTGTTTTTCATGACTATATTCGACAGTCCATTAGGTCCGGGGGCCCTGGATGATTTTAAGTTATTCATTTTGTTTTGTAAATCTTCCACTGTCACCAGAAAATGGGGAATTCTGGTCTAGCTCTATTTAACTCCATCTGCGCCGGTCTATGAGGATCATTACGGTTCTCAATAAATTCCACCCAATCATGAGCACTTATGGGATTGACGAGAGGTATTAACCTACTTCCTCTTGCCTCCCCCAATAAGGCCCAAATATTGCGGGTGTTCCTTGTGCACAGTATATTTACTGTGCGCTGCCAAGACTTTAATTGTTTAGACCTTTTCCGCAGGTTTAGCCACCAGCGATATTTGTTTGTACATTTTCTGAAAGCCCCATTTAACAAGGCCAGCGATCTACAGGTCATTCTAGCTTTACGGATGTCCCTTCTTAAATTATGTTTAGTATCTCTAATCTCTTTATCGAAGGGACCCTCCAATCGAGAATCTTTAATCGCTAGAAAATTACCTAGATGTGGAATGTTCGCCGGAAAAGGAATAGATCCAACTTTCTATCTCCTCTATTAGCATAGACTCAAACAAGAAAAAGGTGTTTACACTTGAATCGATAATAGCTTGCCCTGCCTTTAAGATATTGTTTTCAGACCATACTATCCGAGTAGCAGAGTGGTTCTCTAATAGATTACCCATTTTGATGACCTTAAGGGGCGTGATCCACTGCACCTAAATGCATAATCAGTGCCTTGTGGTCACTCCACTCATTTTCAGATATTTTCATATCTTTAATAAGCGCCGCCACTTCATAACTAGTGAAGATGTAATCCAGGGTGCTCTGGGCGAAGCCGCATTTCCAGGTATGTTTCCCAGGGCAGTCACTACATGTACGCCCATTTATTATTTCAAGCTCCCAGCCATTAAAGAAACTAACCCAACAATCCCCCTCTGAATCATCGACATTATGTACCATATGGCTGCGAGGTTGCAACAATACATTAGTAGCCGTACCACTACCCCCTTTAATGTGACTATTAAGATCTCCTGCAACCATAATATGGTTACTTTTGGTTTCATATATCCATTGACTCAGTAGGCTATGCAATGCATCCTGAATCTGTTCTCTATTATGGGCCCCAGGAGGATTATACACATTTACTAATAAAAATCTTCCCAGCTCTCATTCACCACAATCATAACCTCTACAGCAATAATATTGTCTTCAAGGGGGTAATAATTTTGCTTGCTGTCAATGCCATTGCAACCCCAATTAATATCCCCCATAGGGCCTCCCACGTAGACCCTTCTTGGCTGCTGATTGATATAACGTATAGCCATCCATCATGATTGGTGAGAGTAACCATGTCTCTTGCAGTAAAAAAAAAAGGTGTGGTTAGTAATCAAAGGGAGAGACCCATTCTCAGATGAGAAGTGCTTAAAACCTTGCGTGTTTCATGTTAGTAAAGGGCAATCTCAGTGTTTCTGTACCGCTAGTGGTTAAGATTCTGCTAACCATTTTATCATATTTTGGATGTCACTCATTTGGAAGTCTCTTTCCCCATCGGTAGGTCAGGTTTATTGCACTTATTGTTTCTTTGCATATTGACCTTCTCTGGTAATTCTGGATCTTCTTCTTCGAGATCAATATCAATATCCATTCCCACTTGTGCCAGACTCTTGTGATGTTTCCGAATCAGCTGCGCTGTAGCTAAAACTTTACAGTGCATGGCCGTAACATTAGGATTGATTGTATTTAATGGTTCAACAAACACGAAGTCCTCGGACAATATTACTCGTAACTGAGGAATCAAATGCACGGCGGATCTTGCCAACCATTTACTTCTCACTTTTTGATTTAAGTTCTTAATCATGCAGATTTTATTTTCCATTACCTTGCTGCCCCTTGGAGAATCGATGACTTCTTCCTCTGAGAGGGTATGCTCTCGGCCACATGAGATGACCCTCCTACACCGATTAGAAAATGTGTTCTCTTCTTTATGGTCCATACTTTTGGAAAGGTCTGAGTCCTGATTGTCACTGCTTACAAGTGAGATCTCATTGGACTTTTCGGGGATTATCCAACTGGTTAATGTCCCTAGCCCTTTCAGTCGGCGTTTTTTGGCTGTGATCACTTTTTTGCATGCTTTTTTGGATTTCTTGAGAGGAATGGCCGTATCTGGCAAGGTAGAGGCCACTTCGCACAGGGTTTTTCTCGCAGCCACCCGCCTTGCCAGCCGTTGCTGCTTCCTAGAGAAGAAGGTGACCAAATTGTCTGTGGTCACTGGGTTATCATCTTCATTAGGTATAGGTTCCGGGGTATCTTGCACAATTTCAGGTGATTTATTTGCCGACTCCTCAAGTGCTTGGACAGTCCTAGGCTCAGGCAGATTAAGGTGGAGTATAGTATTTACATGAATCCTTCCACATAATTTTAAAAGGATCTTCATGGCAAATTGTAGCGATGCCATTGAGGCCTTTAGATCAGCTGTTTCTGTAGTGTTAGAAAGAGAGGCTTCATTCGGTCTGATCTCTTACTATCATCCTGTACATTCGATGTCCATTAGTAGATTGGGTGATGCTGAAAGCCACGCTGACCCTACTCCTGTTTGCAGGCAGTCAGCAGGCTGCAACACCTGTGCTTCAATGATGATTGCCTCTCCTCCCACAGGCACGACCTTGCTTGTCGCAGATGCCATTGTTCTCTGTATCGACAAACAAAGGTCAAAAAGGGAATTATTATCAATGTCCCCATAATTTGTGATGTCCTGGGGGTGACTGCCATTATGGGTTGGCATTGACTCTTCTTCATTAGGGGAAACACTTTTATCCTATTAATGTGTTATTTTGAAATAGAGCCGGGATCGTTCGTTCCCCTTTCCTTAGGGACCTCAGCTGATTTTGCCCCATTGTTCTTCCTATTAGTGACTGTTGTCTCCTTGTCAGAAATACCCTTCTCAGGTTGTAACAGGGTTTCTGAGTTTTGGATTTCGGTGGCATGACGTGTCGGAGTATAATTTGTAATGAGATAGTCAATTTGTCTGTATTAGGGTGTGAAAGACTGTACTCTTTTCCGCCAAGCATTTTTTTAGGCTTAATATGCCCAGGTCCAACCTTTGTTCCTACCACCTTCTACCACTACAACTGTGTGATTAGGAGACTGTACTCTACGAGAGAGCTGGGTTCAGTCAAAATGAATTCACACCAGTTATTACTCGCAACTGACTCATTACACACGGAGCCACTCTGAGTTATACAGGATCAAAAGGGGTGTTCTCCGGCAGTCTCCTGCGCACTATTGTTAGACAGTTAGCACGTTTACAGCTTACCATTTGAGTTTGTATATGCCGGTCCTCTGTTCTAGCGATAGAGCAGTGGATACAAGTTGATGTGAAATCTTCTCTTATTACAGGTTGCCCGGGTGAGGGGATACTCGTTCAGAATTGTGTATCTCTATCCAAAGAAAGAATTCTGCCATTGCTTAACCTGCCTTCCTTCCTTTATTATCTATGGTGATACACCTCACTGCATGTTTTGTATGCTCCATTGTAACTGCCACCAGTTGATGCATTTTAAAGGAATCTAAAGTGTTAAGTGTATCTGAACCTTATTTTTACATAATTAACTGTGTTAGCACATAACATAATGTGTGGACATTCATTTGTCGGGGGTTGGGGACTCACTGTACTTAAGAACCAGCCTGCATCACCTCCTGAGAGCTTAAGCTTTGGTTGCTCGTTCATAGCTACTATATAGAGAACCTTGGCTGAGGTGCTCTGTGTCTCTACCTTACTATATAGGGGGCAGAAATACAGATACCCTCCTCCAGTCTTTACAGTTGCCGGCACTCGTAATAGCCCGATAATACCGGGATATAGAGCGTTGGAATCCTGGCGGGTTACTGGCAAACCTGTAATGAGCCCCATTGTCTCCAGATTTCAAGGTGCTGTGTGACTTGTCCTTGGCTTAGTACTGTGGTAAGACTTCTTCACCAGAAATGGAGTCTCTCAGGAGATTGGCTAAAAGTAGCAGCAGTCTTGCTTGGTGAGAGAACTACAAGGATTGTATAAGTTGGGGATGTACATGGGAGTGACAAACAGTAGAAAATATGGGGTTATCCCTAAGAAAGACGAGGTAAGTTATGAATGCTATTCTGCACTAAAGGTACAAGATTTACCTAATTACCTCCAAAAGAGAGGACCCATTCAGTCAAGGCTTTCTTTATTATCCCATTTGCTCTCCCAACCACCCCATTTCAGTGTGGCCGAAACAGGCTTGGAAAAATGCTACTACAACCCCAGCTTCAAAGGGCCTCTCTTAAGAATTTGCCACAAAAGCCTGGCCCATTGTAAGTTTGTAGTAATTTTGGTGCTTTCATAGCTACAAAGGAAAGCAATCCTTTTATGACCTCTTTACAGTTGGCTTTCTTCAGGAGAATTAACTAGGTGAATGTGGTGCACGAATCCACCACGACTAACAAGTATTTGTCCTTTTTAACGGGTGTCAGTGGACCTATGTGATCCATAAACTTACATTCAAATGGCAATGTTGCCCTTGTTAGTATGCTTATTTGGTAGTACCCCGTCTGTCAACAGGCCCTTCCTTTGTCCTAGTAGTGGGTTATGACTGTCTGCATCCAAGCATGTTCTTATGTCCTCGTCTATATGTGTAGCAGAGTGTGTCAACCCTACCATCACCATTTCTACAGTCTGCTGACTTGCAGACTGATCAGCAAGTACATTGCATGCACTGTGCAAATAATTTGTTCTGTGTGCTTTTGTATTTATAACCCAGATGAGAGATCTGTCCTCTTTGATGTCCGATGCCATTTGCCAAAGTTTCTTTGAAAATATTTATTTGCCCTTGCAATCTATGAATGAGTGAGCTTGCCATCATTGTAGGTCAAGATTGTAACCTTTTACAACATGCTCTGAACCAGACAAAATGTATGTGGGTTTATGCAAACCAACTTATCGCAGTGCAAGAAGGAGGCCATGTACCTCACCAAGCTGAGCTGATGTATCACCTAGATGCTTTGTTTGTGTATCCTGGTCTTCAAACTCATTCTTATGGTTGAAGTAACCTTTTACAGTAGCACAGGCAGCAGAATATTTAGAGTGTGTTCCAACTGCTGGTACAGCACTCCCATCATAGTATATAGTATATCACATTTGCAAACATCCAAAATGGGATGACTGGTGCTGCTGCATCTGCTTCTGGTTTTAAAGACCATTCCAGATCATACATCTATTGTAGTTCTGGATTGTAATGATATTTTATATCTGATGCTACTTGGGTGGATGCCCATTGAACCCATCTTGCGTGTAGTATATTTGCATTTAACATACTCGAGCATGTAGCTTCTCTAAACTGCACAACCTGTGTGTTTTATGTGCCTCATTTTGTTTGCAGCTTGTGTACATTCCTTCTGCACTATTACTTACACTGCAGCCAGAATCGTCTCCTCTGGAGCACATTTCTGCTGTGGAATTGTATAGACATGTGAATGATATACCATGAATTTGTCTCACCATGATTACATACTGCATATGTAGAGGCATTTAGAACAGGAAATATTACTTCCAAATATTTTTCTATTTTTCTGTACTGAAGAGGACTACTCTGAGTAATTTGCTGGTGAATGTGGTGCAAAATGCACGTGTGCTCCCCCTTCTAGTCTGATGGACGGAAGTTGGTTTCAACAGGTTATATTGTGGTTTCACTAAGGCTGCATATTCTGCAACATATAAATGCCCAACATTCAAAAGGCCAAGCAAGGCATGTAACTGTTTAAGTGTGCGTGGGCTCTACAAATGTGAGTATTCCTCTAGGAATTTAGGGGCAAGTGCCTTTCCCTCATCAGGTGGTGAAAACCCCAGAAATATGATTTCTCTATAGGCTATCTTAGATTTTTGATATTGAAAATGGAGCCTTTAGCTGCTAGTGTCCTTATGATCAAATTCACCTTTTATTAGTGTTCATTTTAATGATCATCTGTATGGTATATTTCATCTAAATATGTCAAGCAATTCTGAAGGCCTTCTAAAAGGGATTGTAGTCTGCTTGAAATAAATCCCTGGGTTGTTTTTGTACCTTTGTAGGAGTCTTGTGAAACAAAACAGTTTTCCTCTGAATGTTGTAGCCGTGTACATATAGCTCTCTGGATCCAAAGGTTGTGCACAAATCTATTACCTAGATCCAACACATTCTTATACTTCTATCTGTGTATGTTACTCAAAAGGTCAGAACTGTGCATGTTCTGAACAGCTTTTACACATGTGTTTGCTTTGAATATACTGAAGTTAATTACCAGACAATATTAGCCATCTGGCTTGGACACTGGAATCAGTGCTGTGGTGTTTGGCTTTGCTTGTTGTACCAGAACTCCTCTGTCTACTAACTGATCCACTATTATCTTTAAATGTGGAATGGCCTGAGCTTTGGTTGTCTACTGTCTCTGAGGCGTTGGTGTTGCAAACACTGGTATTCTATTTGGAGGGCAATCCATGCCATTTCTTACATGAGTATTGAATAATTGTGCTGCACCTAAAACAGCCCATGATGCTGCATATGTGTTCACCAAGAGTTCCTGAACCTCTACTGAAAAGGCTGGCTCTCCATAACATAAAGCCAGGTCCAGTTTTTTTCTGCTAAAATACCATCCTGTTATGTGCAATGTAGACCAAAATAGTGCCTCTATTTCTTTTGGGTGTTCCTTTTCAAGTTGTATTGTAACCAGGTATACTTAATTGTCCTCAACCACTTCTCCTGTGAGAGTACTAGCATTCAGGTCCAGCTTAAGGCACGATTGAGCGGAGCACCTGCACTGGGGTGCACAAAACAAAGGGCGCATCGGCACACCGCATTGCCCCGTAAGCCAGTCCTGCAGGACAAATGTTTTGAAGTCAGGGTTCACCCAACTTCAAAGTAACATGCTGAATACAGCGAGGTGCTCCAAACGCCGTGCTGCAGCTAGAATGTTATTTTGAAGTTGGGTGCACTCCGACTTCAAAAAGCTCAACTACAAAATAACGTTCTGGTTGCTGGGCGGGAGTGCTGCGCTGCAACTAGAAAGTTACTTTCTGCCTGGCCCCACTGCGCATGACAGGAATCCAGCTTCCTGGTTTCTTATCTGCATAGTGGAAGTTGGAGCGCAGGTGCCTTCCAGACGAAGAAGGATTTGGACAGAAGAAAGGTGCAGGTTAGAAAACAAAAAATCGTTTTTGTGTGTGTGCGAGTGCATGTTCATTTATGCTGCATTTATGCGAAGTATGTATGTGTGCATACAAGGACGTGTGTTATGTACTCTCATGTCATGTATGTGACTGAATGAGCAAGTGTAGTATGGTGTTTGGGTGAAAAAGTGAAGGGTTTGAGTAAATGAGGGAGTGAATGTTTTTTATGAATGTGGCTAATATGTGAGAGGTTTGAAATGGGAGACGGATGCAAAGTTGTAGTTGTATCCATGTTTGCCATTTATTAAAGTAAAGAGGGGTGAGATTCATGCCTATCTTTCCCTATTCTAACGAGGAAGTTCCTACCTCGCAAATTAACCCTTTAACTACCATGGTCCCCCCCCCCCCAGGGCCAAGGCCTTTTTTGGTGATTTCAGTATGTCTCCATTCAATGCCTTGTAACTTTATTGTACATGAGATTTCCTGGCCAAATTTGGCCCCTTTTTTTCCCACATGTAGGCGGTCATAACGCCACCCAGGAAACCTAGGTTGCTGTAGGGGGGTGAGAGAAAATAACCAAGAAGGGCAAACATTACAAAGAAGCCTGTGGTTTTTTCCTTGTAAGCTAGGAACAAATGGTTTACTGTGCTGAATCCCCCAATTTCCGGGCTTTCAAGAACCGGTTGAGTGGAAACGAAAAAAAAATATTTTGATGTGGTTACCAACCATTATGTGAGAGGTAGGTGATTTTGGCCATTTTTGCCAATTGGACATGTGTGGACGAAATGGAAGAAAAGGGTAGGAAAGTCGAATTGGAGGACAGAAAGGCATACATTTCTGAAAGGTAGACAAAATTCCAAGTTTAGTATGGGACTAGGTAGGGGAAAATTCCATAGTTTGGGGGAAAAGTAGGAAAATGACAAAAAAAGGTATGTGGTGTACATGGTTGGCCAGGTACGGCAATGGTTTCAATGAATTTTGAGAAAAACAACGCTCAGCTACATTCCCCAGACTCTTCCCGTTAGGACATCACACATTTTTTTTTGTAGTGTTTCACAAAACAAGCAGTACCACAAGCCAAAAACGGAGCCATGGTATACAGGAGTTTTATGCTTAAGGCCTCAACAAAGGTACTTACTATGTGTAAATCAAGAAAACCAATGTGGTGAGGAAGGACAGGCATACATTTTTTGAAAGCGCACAGGCAGACCTTTTCAAAGGTAGGTGACTTGTGCAGGTTACAAAAGTGTATGCTGCCTAAAGCAGCGACTAAATGTAGGGCACATTTGGGAAATTAAAGGGTTTGTGACAAAGGGCACCATCAAATGGGTCAAAACGTTATGAAAACCACACAAACACAACAAATGTCATACCTTCCCACGTTTCCACAGGTGTTCCGACGAAAATTGTACCTCATATGTGGGTGCCGCAACCTGGGCTCCAAGGGGAAAGCCGAAAACACGGCTAACCCCAAGTCTTTTTGGACAGCAGAATTTGTGGGATTCTGCTCAAGCGCACACCATACAGATATGGGCCTGACAACCCACATGGTAGACATCCGCTCCCAGGGAAACACCAATGTTCTGCTGGCATGGGGGGCAATTTGTGGCCTACCCCTGCAATTGTGTCCCAGCCCACCAAAATATCTGCCCAGACGGCCCATTCCCACCTACACCACCAACGATCCTGCCCCAGTCTCACCCACCCCACTGACAGTGGGCCCTAACAATAGAATAATAATAAACAGTACTCGCATAACATTGCAGCTGCTAGCATAGAAAAAGCTGTAAATGAAACAAAACACATTTGTTACCTATGGTCACCCCAGCAAAAATAAATCTACACTCATACTTTCAGATCATGCCCCCCTCTTGCAAGCCATCCCTGGTGGTTTACTGAACCTCGCCCCCAGTAAAACCACATTTGCCCCTTCCTAGGGCCTGAAATCTGCCCCCAGGGAGTGCTGCATGACGTGCCCCCCCACTCCATTTGGGGGGGGAGAGCCCACCCCAAAACGTCGGACAGGCCCCCCCAATTGATGGAGCAGTAGGGTTTGGGCACCCTGGGGGCAGATTGGCATACCAATCTGCCCATCTGCACCAAGGGAAGTTTGGTAAACAAAGAAAAAAATAGAAAATGGCAGACTTCACTTTAGGGGGGGCTGAGGGACACTCTAAACCACTGGGGAATTTTGTAATGTAAAGGGGGGTGCACCTTTCCACCCCCACCCCAAATGGAGGGGCGGGCCATCTCATGTAGCCCTCCCTGGGGGCAGATAATGGGGGGACCTGTCATGCACTTTTCCCTGGGGTCAGGTGTCCCTTATCTGCTCCCAGGGGGGGCTGCATGACACGCCCCCCAATCCATTTTGGGTGGGGGGGAGAGGGCCCCCCTCCCTTCTCATTACAAAATTCCCTGGCGCTTTGGGGGCCCCATGGCCCCCCTAAAATGCTGTCTACCATATTCACTTTTTTGCTTCGTTTACCCAACTCCCCTTGGCGCAGATGACACAATAGTGTGCCATTCTGCTCCCAGGGTGCCCAAAACCTACTGCCCCACCCATTGGGGGGCCTGTCCGACATTTTGTGGTGGCCCTCTACCCCCTCACGCCAAATGGGTGGGAGGGCAACTCATGCAGGCCTCCCTGTGCCTCCTACGAATGGCTGCGTGAGGTACACCCCCCTCCATTTGGGATGGGGGGAGAGGGACACCAAAAAATGTGGTACAGGCCCCCCAGTAGGCGGGGCCGTAAGGTTTGGGCACCCTGGGGGCCGATTGGCACACCAATGTGCCCATCTGCGCCAAGGCAAGTTTGGTAAACCAAGAAAAACATTTAAAATGGCAGGATGCACTCTGGGGGGGCGGGGGTTAGGGGCACCCTAAACCGCCAGAGAATTTTGTAATGTAAAGAGGGGGTCCCCCCAAACCAGATGCAAGGGGGGCATCTCATTCTGCTAACCCTGGGGGCGGACATGAGAGGGGCCATATCATGCAGCCCTCCTTGGGGTCAGATGCCCCTTCCTAGGAGCAGATAACTGCCCCCAGGGAGGGCTGCATAACATGGCCCCAGCCCATTTTGGGTAAGGGGGAAGGGACACCCCCTTTCCATAAAAACAATTCCCTGGTGGTCTAGTGGGGGGGCACTCACCCCAAAACCATCATTGAATTTATTTTGTTTTTTTTTCTCACTTTGGGCCCATTCCCTGGGGGCAGATGGGGGCAGATGGGCATCCATCTGCCCCAGGGGGCGCTAATGTGCAGGCCCCATCCTTTGGGGGGCCTGCCCACATATTCCTGGTGCCCCCCTCCAATTGGAAGGGGGGCCACTTCACGTACTCCTGCCTGGGGGCAGAAATCTGCCCCATGGAGGGCTACAAGGGGTGCCCCCCCTTTCCACTTAGGGTGGGAGGGAGAGGGCCACCAACCTTTCATGTAGAAATAAATCCCTGGTGGCTAGTGGCCCCAGCCGCACCCCCAACCCCCTTTTCTATGTGTTTATTTTTTATTATTATTTAGAAATATCCCCCACCCTGGGGACAGATGATCACCCATCTGCCCACAGGGGGGCACTAACCTGCGGGCCCATCCTTTTGGGGGCCGCCCACATATTCCTGGTGCCCCCCACTCCAATTGGATGGGGGGCCACCTCATGTACTCCTGCCTGGGGGTAGAAATCTGCCCCCATGGAGACTACAAGGGGTGCCCCCCTTTCCACTTGGTGTGGGATGGAGCGGGCCACCACCCTTTCATGTGCCAAAAAAACCCTGGTGGCTAGTGGCCCCTCACCCCCACCCCAAACCGGTTTCATTGATGAGCGCCAGGGGACCACTAAGGTGGTGATAGTGCGCTCCTGGAAATGAAATGATTCCTTCTGTTTACAATTATTCAAAGGTGAAGATCTGAGAGATGCCCAAAGAGTTCTCTTGTGACATGTTAAAAATCATAGCAACCATGGTATTAAGATTTGTTTTATGTTTGTTTTTGTAGAAATGTTGGAAGGATGAGAAAACCTAGCGATGAATGTGAACCTATGAAAATCAGTATAAGTGCCCTGAGGACAGCACCAATAAGGAATGCAACCTGAATTAATTAGTGTGCATTTTTTCAAAAACTAGTATTGGTTCTAGAAACACATTGTTTAAAGTGTAGGCACATTGTATTTGCCCTCTCATTTCTAGGGGGTTTCCTTAGGTAGGATCCCAGTAGAGCCATTAAGTAACTCACGGTGAAGACACAAAAAAAGCTCATCTCGAGGTTTTTTTGCCATATGAGTCACATATGTGTTAGATGTATACATGTGTTTCTTCATGTAAAATTGAATTATTAGTATATGATTGTCTTTTTGATTTGTGCAATTTTGATAAATATTAAAATATGATTATATTTTGTGATAATCCATGGTTACTTGCTCTCATTCATGATGAAAGGGTGTGACATGACTACCTCAACAGGCATTTGAAACTCACCAATAACAGAAAGGAAGGAAGCTGGTCTGTGGGATTTTGTGTTTTTTGCATATATTTGTCCTCACCCACACATCCCCTAAAAAGAGGACCTCATAGCTCTAGTTAGCAATCCATATATGAAGAACATTCCTGTGATGAGGATGTCACTGCAGCTGGAGTTAGGTTTAGAGCCAGGGAGGTCCCTGAAGAGCTAGTGGACCCACAATCTAAAATAACAGATCTTTATGACTGTCTCCAAAAGACCAGTGGCTTAGACACTTCACTTGAAGTGGATTTTGAAAGACCAGACCCTACAGATAATGCTGATCCTAGTTATAGGAATCTTATGGGAAGGGTCATTGATTTTATGGGTTGGAAGGCAGCTTCCCCAGATTTCGACCAGGATGACATGACTGACATCCTGAGTGGAGGTCCTTTTTAAAAGATCCTGTTCTTCCATTCCATAAAGCACTGCAAAAAAGGGTGATGGTAAATTGGAATACTCCTGATTCTATATCGGCAGTAAATAAGAAACTTGTACCAACATATAGGCCATCTTTATCTTATCCAGAATATTTATCTAAACATCCCTCCCCTGAAAGTCTAGTGGTTCAAGCTGCAACCTCCTCTAGGCAATCCGCTTACCCATCAATACCACCAGACAGGGATGATAAAAAAAAGTTGATGCTTGGGCTCGGAAACCTTTTTCTTCGGGCAGTATGGCCCTTACATCTACTAATGTCACTTGCACATTAGCTAGATTTACATATACCCTGTGGGATTGCATGTCATTAGCGGCTGAACGCATCCCGGAAGGTGAGGAACGGGATGGTTTCCTGGTTATAGTAAAAGATGATAAAGAGGCTATGGAGGAATGTCTTCAGTCAGGACTGGACACTGCGGATAGTGTAAGCAGGTCCACGGCATCTAGCATGGTCCTACGCAGGTTTGCATGGCTAAGGAAGTCTGGCTTTGCACCTGATGTGCAATCTAGATTACTTAATATACCCTTTGATGGCTTGAGGTTGTTTGCCAGCAAGGCGGACGAAAGCTTGGAGAAGCTGCAGACCTCAAAAGCGGCAGCAAAATCACTTGGTGCCGCTATAAGGCATCCTCAACAACACTCTTACGCAGGCTCATCTTCCTGAAAGAGTAGCTCTTTTAACTTCTATTCCTCTTTTGGAAAAGGTGGGGGGACAGGATAGTCGGAGAGACCAACAGAAAAAACCCTTTTGTGGTGGAAAAGGGAGAGGTGCTAGATCAGCCACAGCAGCAGCTAATACCTCCTCAGCCACTGCTGCCGCTGCTGCAAAGCCACTTTGAGGTCTTCACCCCCAAGACACCGGTGGGAGGTAGAATCGCTCGGTATCTGGACGAATGATGGGGCATTACGTCAGATGCCTGGGCACTGGAGATAGTGACCCATGGTTACTGTCTTCCTTTTCATCAAAGACCTCAAGATCATCCACCGGGAGCCAACGCTGTAAACATTCCAGACCCGCTCCTCGTGTAGGAGATGTTAACCCTGCTAGAGAAAGGTGCAATAGAACATGTACCTGTAGCGGAGGGTTGTAGGTGAAAGGGTCGACAGCAATTGATTCGAATGCAATAGTTTAGAGTCAAAAGGACCGAAACAAAAAGGTTGAATTTCTTTTTTTTTTTTTTCCTTTTGTTTTGGTGGGGGGGCCGCCAAACCCCTGTTATTGGTGTAAAAACCACCTTTTTTTCCCATACGGAAGCCAAAAGTCCTTTTGACTCGAAACTATTGTAATTCGAATCAATGTATTCGACCTTTGACTGGACACCGTAGCGGAGAGGAACAAGGGCTGGTACTTCCCCTTTTTTCTCATCCCCAAAAAGGACGGAGGATTGAGACCTATCTTGGACTTAAGAAACTTGAACAAGTTCCTCAGGAAGGACAGGTTCAAAATGGTGACTCTTTCTCAGATCCTTCAGGCTCTTCAGCTTCAGGACTGGCTGGTTTCATTGGACCTTCAGGATGCTTGATTTCATGTGCTAATCCATCTCAAGCACAGAAAGTACCTGAGGTTCGCAATTGGTGGTTCTCATTATCAGTTTCAGGTTCTACCATTTGGGCTGACCTCTGCCCGAGGGTTTTCACCAAGCTGATGGCGGAGGTGGCAGTGAGTATCAGAAGAAGGGGGATTCACGTCTACCCTTATCTGGACGATTGGCTAATCAGGGCGAGTTCACCCGAACAAGCACAGGAACATCTGACCTTGACCTGCCACTTCTTACACAGTCTGGGCTTCTCCCTCAATTACAAGAAGTCACAAATGATTCCAAGCCAAAAACTCCAATACATCGGAGCAGTCCTGGACACTTCCTCAGGGAAAGCTTCGCCTCCCGAGGAGAGAGCTCACCACATTCTGCAGATGGTAATGAAGTTTCAAAATGCCCAACATCTACCGGCATTCGACTTTCTAAGGTTGCTAGGCCTCATGGCATCCTCCATTTTTCTGGTGCCAGAGGCTAGATTGAGGATGAGATCACTTCAAAGGGCCCTCAGGACTCAATGGTCCCAGTTTTCGGGGGAGATGTCAGATCTTCTGCAAGTTTCGACCAAAGTGACTCAAGTTCTCCTATGGTGGGCTTGCAATGAGAATATCCTCAAGGGCGAACCTTTTTGGCAACCATGGCCGGAGATAACGGTAGTGACGGACGCCTCACTCACGGGGTGGGGAGCCCACACCAACGATCTGACAATCAGCGGTCGTTGGTCTCCATCGGAGTCCAAACTACACATCAACCTTTTAGAGCGGAGGGCAATCAGACTAACGCAGAAGGATTTTCTGCCCTCTGTACAGGGAAAGAATGTCCTGATAATGACAGACAACACAGTGGCCATGTACTACCTCAACAAAAGAGGAGGCATAGGATCACTCCCACTGTGCAGAGAGGCAATGCAGCTTTGGCTCTGGGCAGTGCAAGAAGGAATCTCTCTATAGGCAGTCCACCTAGCCGGAGAGCTGAACGCGGCAGTGGATGCTCTGAGCAGGCAGAGTACAGTCTCCCACAAATGGGAACTAGCTCAGGAAGTCCTTCAAGAGATCTTTACCCTTTGGGGAACCCCTCAAGTGGATCTGTTCGCAACCGGTGCCAACCGGAAGTGCGAACTGTACTGCTCAAGGGAATTTCCCCCAAGAGGAGCTCTAGGGTACGTGTTCGTAGTGGACTGGGTATTTCCACTCCTTTACGCGTTTCCTCCTGTCCCCGTGATTCCTCAAGTAATCAGGAGGTTGAGAAAGTTAAGGAAAACCATGTTCCTAATTGCCCCGTAAAGGGCGAGGAGGATGTGGTACCCGAGCCTTCTGGACATGTCCATCTGCCCTCCAATACGTTTTCCACAAAGAGAGGATCTTCTCTCGCAAGAGGAAGGTCGGGTTCTCCATCAAGAGGTCAAAACACTGAACCTTCACGCATGGTTTCTGAGAGGCTAAGTTATGAGGATTGGGACCTCCCAGATGACGTAATGGAGATTTTGCTTTCGGCCAGAAGGCCAGCAACAAAATCCCTGTATCAGTGTCGTTGGAACAAGTTCATTAACTGCTGCAGGGATAAGAAGGTGGATCCATTCCTTTGTAATACTCCAACAGTACTTTCTTTTCTCTTACATTTAGCCAATTTGGGGCTCCAAGTTGGTACTATAACTATCTATTTTTAAGCGCTCCTAGGATGAGGTGTCCTATTTTAAAATGCCTTTAGTCTTTCAATTCTTGAAAGGGCTGACAAATGTATACCCTCTGACACTTTTTCAGGTGCCCATCTGGGATTTGAATCTAGTATTAAATGTTCTCCGGTGTGCCACTTTCGAACCTTTACATTCTTGCCCATTAAGACTGTTAGTAGCTGTAACATCAGCCCGCAGGGTAAGTGAGTTGCAAGTACTGTCTTGTAAGCAGTGCTTTAAGTGGGGTAAGAAACTGAGGGGGGGGCCCTCATTTGGGGGGCGTGGCCTAAGACGTGATGGGCATGGCCTAATTGGTGGGCGAGGCCTAAATGCGACATGGTAAAACTGGTCAGGCCTACTTTACTAAGTACATATTGTGTAGCAGACTGCTTGCTACATGGCTTAAAGTATAGCAAATCAAAGCTCAAGGTGATTATTTATTTATGTGGTTTACTGCACTGAACATAGCTTATCTTATTTGTGAACCAGATTTTATGCTACCCATGCCTGCCACTTATGCTGTGCCCAATCATTTTTTATAGAACAAAAATTGCCAATAAGGGCACATTGCTAGTCAGTCACATTGCAAAAGAAAACATTGCAAAAGAAAAAGAAAAAAAAAGTTTATTTGCCAGGTGGCATTTTAAAATGCTCATTTGCAACAGTTAAATACACCACAAACCACTTGTGACAATTAGAATTTTCAGGAATATTGAAAAGTTAGGCAGTGACAAAGGCAGTATTCTAATGCCATAGTGGGATGTATTTGGTGTATTGGCCCACACTCAAGTAACAAGGGTAGGATTTGTCAACACCTGATTGAAGCCCCTCTCCCATTTTGTTATGAAATTAGAATACAGCAAAGTCCCAACCATGAGTCAAAAACGAAAGGTGCTTTGTACATTGGAAACGGATTGTACATTGGAATGGATATTGTGAAAGTGGAATGTCGGCTCATGGACATACAGTAATTAGCACCAGGAATAAAGATCAGGGTGTTAAGGGCCAGCATTGTGTGAAACAAATCCGGTATCAAATCCGGTATGGCATGCCAAATGCAGTAATTAGCACCAGGAATAAAAATCAGGGGAACATAAATGAAAGAAAATGATCATCAAGGGTCAGGAGAATGCTTCATATTTGTGCTAGGCAAAGGAAAACTACCCAACATAATGCCCATGTTGCTTCACACAAACAAAATAGTCCAGAGCACCAAAGAGAACTGAATATCAGGGCGCACCAGGCTGGTTCACAGAGCCACCATGCTGACTTCGGTGCAACAATTGGTGCAATGAGAAAATAAATGAAAGAAAATGCATGCGATCCTCCTCGCATGCGAGGGAACAAACAGCAGAATGTTTGGAACAAGGAAAATAAATGAACAAAAATGCGTGCGAGCCTCGCACGCATTTTCTTTCATTTATTTTCCTTGTTCCAAACATTCTGCTGTTTAGGGAACAAACAGCAGAATGTCTGGAACAAGGAAAATAAATGAACGAAAATGCGTGCGAGCCTCGCACGCATTTTCTTTCATTTATTTTCTCAGTTCCAAACTTTCTGCTGTTTGTTCCCTAAACCGCAGAATGTTTGGAACAAGGAAAATAAATGAAAGAAAATGCGTGCGAGGCTCGCACGGATTTTCTTTCATTTATTTTCCTTCCCGGGACTCTAACTTCCTCTGGTAACCCTCGCGAGGGGTTGCCAGAGGAAGTTAGTTTCCAAGGTGCTCTTCCGGCAGCACTGCAGCAGGCAGCTGTGACTGGCAGAAGTGTCAGCCAGTCACAGCGTCGCTCAAGCTGTGACTGGCTGGCAAGTCTGTCAGTCACAGGCTTGCCTGACTCTGCCATGCCTGACTTCTTGATGGGCGGCCGGCGGGCTCATCTCCCGTCGCGTCTGTGGCGGGAGATGCACCCGCTGTGGCTTGGTGGGATCGGGGGACCCCGGCAGGGCCCCGGCAGGGCCCCGGCTCAGTCTCACTTTTTGGAGACTGCCGGGGCCCGGCCCGGCAGGCCCCGGCCCACTTTAAGCACTGCTTGTAAGCCTCCTCACAGCATTTTCCATAGGGACAAGGTTATTCTAAAAGTCAAACCATCTTTCTTGCCTAAAATAGTTTCTGATTTTCATCTGTCACAAAAAATGGTCTTACCTTCCTTTTATCCTCCGCCTCATGCTAGTAAGGAAGAGGAAAGATTGCATAGACTGGACCCAAAAAGGGCTCTCAGTTTCTACATTTCCAGATTGGCAAATCTTCGACAATGTGACCAACTGTTTGTTGGGTATACTTGGCGTAAATTGGGCCTTGCAGTATCTAAACAAACTCTATCCAGATGGATAATTCTAGCAATCTCTGAATGCTACAAATTAGCTGGGAAAGAGCCTGCAGATTGATTAAGGGCTCATTCAACCAGAGGCATGGCAACTTCCACGGCTCTTCAGAGGGGTGTCTCAGTGCAGGATATTTGTGCCGCGGCCACCTGGTCGTCATTGCACACCTTTTGTAAAGCATTACTGCTTGGACTCTACTTCATATCAAGGAGGACTATTTGCAAAAGCTGTCCTTCATTCAGTCCATAATTAACATTTCTAGTACTCCCGCCTCCAAAATTACCACTGCTATGGGAGTCTATCATAAGATGAGGAATACGTGGGAGGACACAATGAATTCGAAGAACAAGTTACTTAACAACTGTAACGTTCTTTCGATTGGATGTTCTTCCCACGCATTCCTCATCGACCCTCACAACCTACCCCTCTGTAGAGTTTACGCAAGTTGCACTCTAACTTCCTTAAGAGCCTGAGGACTTAAAACCTGATCAGTTGATGCGACCATGAACACCGTAAAAACAGAACTGAGGTAATGGGGGGCTGCTCGAGCCCTTTATACAGCAGATGACGTCGACGCCCGACGGCGGCTCTCGAGGGACTTCGACTCTGCGGCCTCGAACAAAGAACCGCTGGTGAAAAAAAAATTACGAAGCAGCAGAGCTGGGATACGATTTTCATAAGATCAGGAATACGTGGGAGGAACATCCAATCGAAAGAACATTACAGTTGGTAAGTAACTCGTTTGTCTCGTTCACAAAACACTTATTCAGAAACCAAAGCAATTGTTTTCCTCCACACAGTATCCTTCCTGGTAATTGTAATTGTTTATTTATACAGGACTTCTACACAGGTGGAATGCTTCAAAGCACTTCAAGGCAGAAAGAGAACAAGGGACTACAGTAATCATTCTTAGGCTTTGAAGATTCAGAATGATCTAACAGAAAACATATCATACTAGGCCTAACTGTGTTTCTCCTAGTGTATGTGCATGAAGTGTTACAGTTGCGACCAAGCTAGGGAGGGGAGACAAAAAAGGGGGTGGGGGACAGGTTAGACTAACTAACTGGTCCTAGTTCATTTAGTTCATACATGCTTACAGACAGAGGTGCGAGGAACGAGGTCTGGGGTGGAACAAAGTAGTCCAGTCCAGCAGGGCCCTCAGTTAAGTGCAGAGAAGTTGCCCAGCTCATGGAGCGTAAACTGAAAGTGCAGTAATGCTGAACATAGTGCAGCGGCCCGGAGGCACGTGCAAAAGACTGGCGGGGGAGCCTGGGACCTGTAAGGCTCTGAAGGTGAACCAGGCAACCAGCCAGAAAAAACTGAACAGAGTTAGGGAGGAGAAGGAGGGTGGAGAGAAAAAGAATTGAGGTTCGCAAGGGAGAGGGAGTGAGAAGAGGAAGGTCTTAAGGAGTTTCTGGAACCTAAGGTGCTCTGGCTCAAGGTGGAGAGAAGCAGGGAGGCTTTTCCAGAGGGAGGCACCTGCAGAGTATAAAGATCTACCCCCAAATCTCTGTTTGTGAAAGCGGCTCACCCGCAGAGTTGGAGGAGGACAATCATAGGACTCTAGAGGGAGAGTATTTAGGAAGAGAGCATTGTTGATAGTGTGGGCCCCGGCACCGGAAAGCCTTGTGGATTATGCAGAGGGTCTTGAAATTAATCCTTGCAGCCAGGGGGAGCCAGTGGAGGGATTTCTGCGCTAGAGAGATTCGGTCCCTGGGCTTGAGGCTTGCGGTTCTATTCTGGATGAGTTGTAGAGGACACAGAGTAGAAGTAGGAAGATTGAGAAAGAGGCTGTTGCAGTAGTCCAACCTAGAGAGAACCAGGGCTCTCGAGGTGTTGAGCATCTGGGGGAAAGTGAGAAAAGGTAGAATACCTCTGAGGAGGTGTAGTTGGTAGTGGAACTTTTTGGAGATGTCTGAGATGTGAGAAGAGAAGAATAGAGTACAGTCGAAGATGACCCCTAGATTTCTCCCCCTTTTGGTAGGTGAGGGTGCAGGGCCAAGGGTGGCCAGCCAGTATGAAAGTGAGAAAGCAGTAGCAGGGTCCCAATGAGTACAATCTATCGTACTGGCATTCGGGAGGAAATCGTTAGCAGCACACCAAGGCTGAATTGCGGATAGACAGTCAGGGATGAGCGAGAAGGAGAAGGAGGAGGAGGATGTCGAGGGTAGCCTGAAAGAGAGCTGTGTGTCATCCGCATAACACTTAAAGTTAGAGGTAAAGGTAGAGATACTGTGGGCAAAGGGGGCCATGTAGATATTGAAGAGCCAGAGGGGTAGATTAGATCCTTGGGGGACACCACAAGTAGCGAGAGTGACAGAGGAGAGAAAGGACCCAAGTTCCACCTGGGAGGGCCAGTCAGAGAGAAAGGACATGAATCACACCAGGGCCTGATCTGTGATGCCCAGGTATCACGGAGATGGGTGATCAGGATGTTGTGGTTTACCGTATCGAAAGCAGAAGGGAGGTCGAGAAGAATGAGGACAGAGGGAAGTAAATGTCACGACTCTGCTTCCTGCAGAACCGCACACCATCTCTTCCTGATTCGGCTGATAATAATAAAATAAAAGTGCAGAATGACCATTTTTTGCCCACTCAGCATAGTAAAAAATGAGGGATCTCAAAATGCTGAACAAGGGGATGCGGGTGTGTCCCCTGCTCCCCTTGTTCGGCATTATGGGCTACGGGAGTTGCAGGTATGTACCCCGCATGACATTGCAAACGGGGGACAATAAAGTAAAAAAAAGAAAAAGAAAAATAGGAAGAAATGACCATGCAGCGTCAGCTCCGACCCACGTTAGTGGGAGGGAACTGACGCCGCAGGGACAGAGGGGAGTCGGCGGTGCACACCGAAGCTTGCCACCAAAAAGGTATGAAGGGGAAGAGGAAACGGGATGCGGGAGAAGGGATCTATGTGATCACTGCGCAACGCAATTTTCGAATTCGACATTTTCCGATTTGTGATTTCATGCCCGCGCAGTAATCCCGTAGATCCTCTCTTCCCACGTCAACTTCTGCTGGCCTTCACACACCTGCTTTAGCTTCAACCGCTTCAGCCTCTCTCCTGACTGCTTCTGCCTCTGTTACTCCTTCACCTAACTTTGTCTCATTCTCAGGTTTAAATGTCCCACTCAGGTTCCTCGACTTTAAACAACTAGACCGCACAGTACTTTCTGTAGCACCATTGATCCTTATTAACTCTGTCCCAGTACCACAGGCATTATGGATCTTGAAGTCCATAGTGGTTGTGGCTCTTTCATCTCTCTTTAGTTCTGATTGATTTGTGAACTGAATATTATCAGAGCTGGGAGATGTTATGTGAATGATATATGATTTATTATTTGGTTGGGACTTTTACCGAAGACAAAATCATGATAACTAGAGGATGTCACATTTGATTAATAAATTCCCAAAGCATAAAACATATTCTGGCTAGGTGACTTTGTTCTTTGGGTTTGCTAATGGCAGGGACTTCTGCAGTGACAGCATGCCATTAGATATTCAGGAATTTATAGGACTTTCATCCGCACAAGAAGATGAATACTGAGTCTCTCCCAAGGAGTCATCACTTCCCCTTGATAGCTATCTCCTCCCATGTGATTCTCCCTCATCGCAACCTCAAGGTCAGTATCAGGTGGTGTGAGAAACCAAAAGGTGCCTCGCCCGCTAGTCTCTGGGGATCTGTCATCCGGGTGGCCAGGACATGGCCATCGCTTTTGGATCCAGTTCCTGGGTGTGGACCAGTGCGGGAGTGTCACCTCGGTGAGGGGTCTTCGGGAGTGGGAGTGGGACACCGGCTGGTGAGACGCGGTATCTCCTTCCCTGCAACACCTTTACCACCCTCCTTTTACAACACAAACCCTTTCTCAGTGACAGCCCGCTCTAAGGGAAACAGAGCCGTGTACCTGGTATGTCCCAATAGTATGGTCAGGTGGGGTCAGGCAATTATCGACAATCTGACTTCCATTACACTTCCCCACACAAATAAAAGTCGAAGCACAAGGGCACACTCTGAGCGAGGCATAGCACACGAGGAAACGGCAGTGTGAACATGTGGATGTGGAGGTGGGACGGCATCTAAATGGGACCCCTGCCGGGGCTGAATCAAATGTAGGCCGCAAGGCGGAACAGCTTCTATATGGGACCCCTGCCGGGGCTGAATCAAATGCCGGACGCGAGGAGAAGGGGAAGGCACAAACAGAGCTCACAAAGTTTCAGCTCGAGCACAGATGGGAGGGGGTTGCGGAGGCAGAAACGGGAAAACAAAACCAGGAGGAAAATGATCAGCGTCCCTGGCGTCCGTTCATTTACAGTAACGAACAAACAGGAACGGACGCTGAGCAAGACAAAAGCGATACGGACTTGATAATACCCGCTCCCCGCTCATGCAAACAAACACTAAACTCACCTGATAGTCAGGCCGGCAGCAACCCATGGAAGGGGAAAGTAACCGGAATGGGGAATGAGACCTCTTGGCAACCTTCGTACAGAGAGGAAGGGGGCAGGGCTAATGGGGATATTTATAGACTTAACCACCAAGCCCATTCTGATTGGTCAAAAGCCATCTGTCCCCTATTTGAGGAAGAGACTAACAACGGACTGTGTGTGTTTCATCTGGTTTCTTTCAGAACATCCGAGCTGAGAGAGAGAGAGCCACACCGGAGACGCTCTGGGTGTATGAAGATTAACCTAGGAAGACAACAGATGCATCCCCAACAAGGAAGGAGAAGAAGATTGAATTTAAGTTATTTTTTTTTCTCTCTTTGTACACCTGAATTAAATGCTGTTTTATTTTCCAAATCTCTGCGCGCCTGCCTCATCCTTAGAAGCAGTTCCAAGATGGCAGTTTAAAGAGAGGAGAAAGACGGCGAACCAGAAGGTGGTCGCAAGGAGAGAAGTTCCCTTGACCACTTCGACAAGGAACCGTTACTTCCACAAAACTTCGAGACGAAACGTAAGACCAGGAAACCAGGCTGAAGAATCCTGCATTGTGTGTCGGAGGTACCCGCAGCCCTCCCGCGTCAGCAATCAAGGAAGGGAGAATCTCTGCCACTGTAGTACTGTCATTGGAGACCAATACAAGGCTGGAATGTGTTGAAGCAAGGTTGCAAGCAGCAACATTGTATGGCGAGCGCTGGAAGGAACATTGTTAAAACGTGTGTGATAAGAGACGCAAATTAAGTTATACTGCTGATGAGTGATTGAACTTTAAATCAAGCTACAATACCTTTGACAGAGTAGTCCAGCACCGCATGGGTTGCCAATCGAAGGTCTCTGTAAGGTACCCAGCTGAGAAGTGATAAAAGTAGATGAATTTGTCCGAGCCCTAAAGAGGGAGATTAAGTGGAAGCTTTGTGTTAAAGTGGGTCTAAGCCTGGCAGAGGGGGGGGCTGGGGTGAATTAAAAATCACCCAAGTAGCTATATATAAGAATCCTAAGGAGAAAGGAAGTTTTGAATGTTTGTTTGTCACATCAGACATTTTGAAGTAAGAGACTTTGAATAGAAAAGAGACTTTGACATGGAAGCTCTAATACTGAGATTTTAACTGCCTCCTCGTGCTAGAGATGCCAGAGACTGTGCTGAGCTTGTTTGTGCCACCTTGTCCCATGCTGAAAACGCGGGGAAAGGAGGCCAAGGGCCTGAATATCCTGACATATAATTTCTTGAACACTTTTCTTTTTGCATACGATAATTCCCCACACTATTTGTATTTAGAAGTAAGGATTGTCAATAGTTTTATTAGTAGACCCTTTTATTTTGACAAGACACCCCTAGGACTGCATTATTATTATTTGATGGCCGTAGCTTGCTCCCATCTTTAGATTTAGGATTAGGTGGGTGTTTTTCAAACCCGATTGAAATTCAATAAACACCCTTGAACTGTGATCACTTGTGTCTGTTTTACTGTTTGATGCCATGCCTTCCTTACACATGGTTTCAGAAGTTGGATGCAAATCAATTGAGACAAATTGGGAACTCCCAGAAACTTAGTCATAGAGCCTGAGATCACCATCCCCATGAAAGAATTCATAGGCTTTGATATCTGTAGCAGCAGAGAAGCTACTATCCCTCCAGGGAAAAGAGGAATGATTCCCACAGACTTAGTCGTGATACCCCCTCCTGGATGTTCTATAAGATTGGCTGGCCTGGCCTGGAAGATCGGTGTAGATGTCCTAGTGGGCGTCATAGATCCAGACTTACAGGGAGACAAATGGGGGTCGCAATGAGGGAAGTTCCCTTGACCTGTTGGACAAGGAACTGTTACTTCCACAAAATCTCTTGAGAAAGCATAAGACCAGAAACCAGACTGAAGAATCCTGCATTGTGTATCTGAGGCACCTGGGACCCTCCCGCGTCAGTAATCAAGGCAGGGATAATCTCCAGCTACCATGGCACTGTCCTTGGCTCCAACAACAAAGCCGCTTCAGTGAAAGCAACACAGCCGGTGAGTAGACCGATACAAGATCAGTCTGGGTTGAAGCCAAGTTTGCAAGCAACAACATTGTATGGCGAGCGCTGGAAGGAACATAGTTAAAACATGTGTGATAAGAGACGTGAATGAAGTTAAACTGCTGATGAGTGATTAAAGCAAGCTACAAAACCTTTTGACAGAGTTGTCCGGGATCGCGTGGGTGCTCAATCGAAGGTCTCTGTAAGGTACCCAGCTGAAAAGTGATAAAAAGTAGATTTGGTCCGAGCCGACAGAGGGAGATCAAGTGAATAAATGTAAATCAAAGTGAGTCTGCGACGGGTCAAGTCAAATCCCATGCACAGTCTAATGTCTTCGATTTCGATGAAGTAGAGAAAGTTTGGAAAAGTATATGAATTTGGTCAGAGCCCGATAGAGGGAGATCATTTGAAAGCTTTGTGTTAAAGTGGGTCTGAGCCCGGCGGAGGGGGACTCTGGGTGAATCAAAAATCACCCAAGAATCTATACATAAGAATCATGAGGAGAAAGGAACTTTTGAATGTTTGTTTGTCGGACCAGGCCCTCTGAAGTAAGAGCGTTTGAATAGCTAAGAGACTTTGACATAGAAGGCCCTTATACTGAGATTTGAACTGCTTCCTTGTGCTAGAGAAGTCAGAGACTGTGCCGTCTTGTCCTGTGCTGAAAACGTGGGGAAGGGAGACCAACAGCTGGAATATTCTGACATATAATTTCTTGAAAACTTTTCTTTTTGCATGACATTGTTTCCCACACTATTTATAAGTAGACGTAAGGATTGGCAATACGTTTATTAGTGTAGGCCCTTTTTATTTTGATGAGACACCACTAGGACCACATCATTGTTTGATGGCCGTAGCTTGCTCCCATCTTTAGATTTAGGATTAGACATGTGTTTTTCAAACCTGACTGAAGTTCAATAAACACCCTTGAACTTTGATCACTTGTCTTACTGTTTGATACCATGCCTTCCTTACAGTACCGACTACCTTTCCCTGGCCACATAGGAGATTTTAGGCTGGGATCACTGATGACTCCACAGGATTCATCACACTTATTGCGGTATGACTTAAATCTGGGCATCTATGTTAAAGCAGGTTTGGTACTACGCTTGCTTTATCATAGATGCCCAGAATTAAAAGTAATGAATGACTTTTAATTCTGGTCAACTATGATGGAGTAAGACTGAAATAAAACACTAAGCACACCTAACGTATGATGAGTATAGGTAATTGATTAAAGAGGATTGTAGTGTCATTTTTGACTCAAGTATTTTAGAAATTTTGAGGTGCGGGGGTGATAGTCTCAACCTTGGCATCTAGGTTGGCAAATGACACAAAAAAAGGAGGACGTTCCCAAGATGGGGAACTCCCGTCCCCTGTACACTATCTAATATCTGTATGTACAGATCAATAATTTGTTGTGGTGTAAAGTTACCTGGCAATACAACTATTACCCAGCATAACCACTTGGTGCTTCTCAGTGCAATTCTGTAACTTATTCTATATATATAGCTTGTCGAATAAATGATTTTAGAAAAGACAAAACATTTAAAAATGACAGTCTTCAAGTTTGTCACAAGAGCTTGAGATTTATTGTAATTGATGGCCCAATGCGTTTCGAGAATTCACTCTTCATCAGGGGGAAAATTCATATTTCTCTACAAAATGAAAGAGAAGATTTAACAATTTTAGTAATCAAATAAACCATAGTATTTCATTATTCAACACTTCCTGCCATTTCTTGCCACAATAGATGTTTGTTTGTTTGTTTGTTTTATTATTTGTAATGCACACCTAACCCAGAGGTAGCAGGGCGCAAGAGCAACAAGAGGATTGTATAGCTTAGATTACATAAGGCGTTGCAGATAGAGTACAGCTAAAGTTACAGTGCTGGACACATCATCAACATTACACAAAATACAATAAGTCATATTTGCATGCGATATTCAGGATTTACAAGTGTCATGCTAAAGTCGAATGTATACATGGAAGCATGGGAGATCGGTGATATATATATTAGTTGGCATGTTTCTTAATCCAAAGGATGAGATTAGATATAAATTGCAGGTAGGCGAGGTCTTCCCTTAGTGAGGGTGGGAGGGAGTTCCAGTGTTGTGCTGCTTTGACAGGAAAGTTGCTCCCCAGTCATAGTGCGTTTAAATTTTGACACCAGTAGAAGGTAGGAGATAGCCTTTCTATATGGACGGCAAGATACTTGTCTGGTGAATCTCGCTGTGAGGTATTGAGGGGCAGATTGGTGGAGACATTTGTGAGTCAGGGAGACAGATTTGAGGAAGATCTTGTCTTTCGTAGAGAGCCAGTTAACAGATCTTCTGGTATCTGAGATGTGGGCTTTCTTCGGGAGACTTAAGGCTGCTCTTAAGGCATTATTTTGCAAGATTTGAATCTTGTTCATAATGTATTTATTGCTACCTACGTAGAGGGCATTACAATACTCCAGATTGGACAGGATCAGTGCTCTAGCTAAAGTAATACAGTTGTTGGGTGAGAGGAAAGTTTTCGCTGCTCTGATTAGTTTGCAGGTATAGGAGGTAGCGGAGGCCATAGCATTCACTTGTTTTTTGAAGGTCAGTGTGGAGTCTAGATAAAAGCCAAGGGTTTTAACCCCCTTGGCCACAGCAATGATGTTATTATCGATTACGAACAATGAATGACTCTGGCCTAGTTTGTTAAGATTGGATGTAGTGCCTAGAATGAGGAGTTCTGTTTTGTCATCATTCAGGCATAGACCGTGTGAGCCCATCCATGCCTGGATGATGAGGTACACTCTATTTACAAAGGCCAAATCTTTGTCATAATCCCCCGTCAGCGGGATGAGGATCTGAGTATCATCAGCGTAGTTTGTGTAGGTGATACCCAGACCATCAAGATCATCGAAAAGCGGCTTTGTGAAGATGTTGTACAGCGTGGGAGAAACACAGGAGCCCTGGGGCACACCACAAGTAATGGGCATAGGGTCAGCAGCTGCTAGAGGGGAAAAGACTTGCATTGTTCTGTTATTGAGAAAGGACTGAATCGAGTCAATTGCCTCTTGTGAGAAGTGGGCTGCAGACTCTAAGTGGTTGCAAAGGATCTTATGGTCCACCAGATTGAATGCTGCTGAGAGATCAAGGAGCAATAGTATTGCCGTCTTACCCTCGTCTCTCAGCTCATCTATTTGTGCCTTAAGGTCTATGAGCGCAGTCTCCGTTCCATGTTGGGGTCTGAAGCCTAACTGTCGGACTCTTAGAAGGTGGTTATATTCGAGTTGGTGTTGGATTTGTAAGTATGCTATTTTGTCAAGGATGTTAAGTAGGAATAGCACTGTGGTGATGGGGTGGTAATTGGTAGGGATGGAAGGATCTACATTTTGTTTTTTGAGGAGTGGGAGGACCCAGGATTGTTTCAGGTTGTTCGGTATTATGCCTGAACTAAAGGATGCATTTATTAGTTTGGTGATAAAAGGGGAGAGTTCACGAGCTGCATCTTTTATGAGTTGTGCTGGGCATAAGTTACCATGGCAGTTTGAAGGTTTGAGAGTGAGGATGACTTTTTCAACCTCTTTGGTAGATACTTTGCGAAAGTTAAAGTGGGCAATAGGCGCGTGGGGTGGATTCAAGATAGCTTGCGGCACTGGCGCATTGGTGGTGTTAGGTTTGGAAGTAGTGAGGAGAGAGTTTTTTTTGTTATTGATCTTAGTCTGCAAGTTTGTAATTTTATTGGCCAGAGCATTTTGTATGCCCGTACACCAGCCTTTGTCCTTGAGGCAGGAGTCTGGGATTTCGGTGGGGGATTCTACCTCTTTCAGAATTGCAAAAAGCTCTTTGGTGTTTGACTTGGCTTGAGAAATTCAGAGGTTGTAGGAGGTTTGTTTGGCTAGGATGATTTCTTTTTCGTAGAGGGAGGCTAATTTACTCAAGTTATTCTTGTTAGTCTCTGATGGATCTAGCCTCCAGATTTTTTCACATCAGCGTTTCGCTTGTCTTATAGCTTTCAGGTGAGGAGAGAACCAGGTATTCACATGTTTGCAGGGTTTGCTCTTTCTAGTTTTCAATAGTGTTATGGAGTCAAGGGATGATAACATCACTTTGTTGTACAAATCTACCATAGTGAAAGGATCTATGTGGTCCGATATAGAGTTTAAAGTAGGTAGAATCAGAGGGATGATGTTTTCAGGAGTAATGTTTCTTTTGTTTCTGGTGGGGACAGCTGGTGCTAAATTGTCGATATGCAGGGGAGGTGAAGCCTCTAGGGAAAACGTAATCAAATGGTGGTCAGACGAAGGCTGGGGCATTATGGAGGTGACCGTAGTTGGGCAGTTATGCTCGGCAATCCAATCAAGGGTTCTGCCTTTGATGTGGGTAGGACCTGTGATCATTTGGGTGAATCCTAATTCCTCTAAGGAGTGGTTAATTAGAGTGGCATTAGAGTCTAAAAGGTCACTAAAGCCAAGGTTGAAATCTCCTGGTATGAGGCTCTGAGAGGAGCTCTTAAGGTTGTTGGAGAGGATATTCGTTAGGTCCTCTTCAAAGGATCCTAGAGGGCCTGGAGGTCGGTATATAAGATGGATGGATACAGACTGGGTATTAGAGATGGTTAATTTAGCAGTGAAAAGATTCACATGAATCTGTGTTATACGGCAGAGAGAGTTGCAGTGTTAGGTTGGTTTTAGCGATTATGGCGAGACCTCCACCTCGAGAGGTGATACGATCAAGTCTTAAGAGGGTGTAGTCATCTGGGATGGCTAGTATAATTGCTGGACCGGCTGCAGGGTGGAGCCAAGATTCCGTAATAGCTAAGAAGTCTAAGTTTTCGCTTTGTAGTATGTCTGCTATATCTGTTGCGTGGGCAACCATAGAGCGGGCGTTTATATGTGCGCACTTTGTACCAGTCTGTACTGGTTGGGCCAATGATAACTGTACCTTGTGATTGCATTTTGGGGCAGAGATAGGCTCTTGGAAGAGTCTGCTATTAAGCTGAAGAGGGTGCTGGGAGTGGCTGGTTTTGCAGGAGCCAGTAGTAGCATTGCTCAACGCTGTTTTAGTTAAAGGGTCATACAATCGTGGAAGTCTATCACGTAGTTTGAGGTTCCTCTGTAGTAGACTACAAGGTCTGGTAATCATGTCGACCTGCTTAGGAAGGTCATGCGCAAATGTTGGTGGAGGTGGGTGTTGTATCATAATGAAGTCCTGTATGGTGATTATATGGAGGAGAGTCCTTAGTAGAACAGTGTAGAGCGGTGGAAGATACATATCGTGTGCGTGGAGCTAGTTGTGGGGTAGCACGTGGATGGTAGTTATGTGTAGGCTGCTATCAAAACTGAGTTCATTGATAGGTATTAGAGGCAAGATTGGGCATGTTTTCCCGTGAATCCACAGAATATAATTGGGCAACTAAACATGTGGCACACATTAGATTAACACATATTAGATTAATACAGAGTAAGGCAGCAGTCTATTGTCATGCATGGCACAGTAAATCTAACAAATCTGGCCTGATACAGATACGTAGGAGCCTAGGGCTATACAAGTGTAGGGAAGCACATGTGCAGTGAACAAACTGGCATGAAAATAGTATACTAGGTGGTACGTTAGAAAGCAATCATTCTCGGGCACAATTTTCTCAGCTAAAACCAGTTAGGTTGCAGTGTAAATTACAAAATGCTATGAGACTATTAGCAATATTGGAGGCGCCAGGGGATTTGAGGCGGAGGTCTCTCAAAAGTAGTGCACAACTGTGCGCGGGCAGCAAGTAGAGTTCAAGGGGTGGTAGCAACATGTATTATGAACGTGTCTGTTTCAAGGATGTCAAGTTGATAACAGTGCAAAATAACATTGATCAGGTGCGCAGACTAGTTTTACCTTAATAAAGGTTGGCGAATCTGTACCATTTGCTTGGTCATAGTGGTGCGGCTCCTAGGTGTAGTGATATGTCAGTTCTCCTGGGAGGATGGACTTTTAGATGGAGAGGAGCTAATACATATCATAGTGACTAGGGTTAGAAAACTAGCCAAGACTAGGTTTCTGTTAGAGACATACAGAGTCACAGGTGACGCCTAGGTAGTCAGATAATGGGATAATAGCCAGGTGTGCATGGGGCACCCACATGTTAGTTGCTGCTGTTGATTGCAGGACGATAAAGGCAGTGGAGAATTGGAATGATTCGAATAACAGTAGGTTGAAAACAATTGAATGGTGTAAACACAATCCCAACAGTACAGTGTTATAGTGGGCACTTAGAACAATCAATAATTTGCATTGTGGTAAGGGGCAACAATAGTCATCAATAATCGGTCAACAAAGATGATACCAGCAGTACATATAGAGGTTATAGTTAGCAATCAGCAACGGGATAAACCAGGTCTGAGCCGTGTTAGTTAGATACCAGCAGGAAAGAAACAGATGGTGCTAGGTAATGTTTTTGTAACGAGCTAGCGGCAAGATAAGTAAAGATATATAGCTGTGACACTTTGGAACTTGGCCCGGTGTGACACGATAGGTATGCTTATTATGGATCAGTAGATATAGACTGTATAGACAGATGCTGACAATGGTGACCCTTACTAGACATGAACATTAAATGGGGTAAGACATTTAAAGGTGCACAAGACTATTGTGTCAGATACGGGGCCAGGAAGCGCAGCGGAGGGCTAGGTGATGGCGGCCAAAATGCATAATAGAGATCGCCAGGAAGGGAGGGCCACATATGGGGGTATAGACAAGGTACAGACAAGAAGCGTTGTGTGCACTTGCGGGACACAGCAATATTAGACCCTAATAAAAGTACCTTTTATGCACGTTGAATGGGGTAGGCCGTTCGATGAGTCGAAGACTGTGGTTTTTAGAGTTAGAATCCGAGTCGCCCCATGGCAAACCGGGACAAACATGGCCTTTTTCAGATCATATATAAGAAAATGTGCAATCTTAACGTTTACTACCACATAGGAGAAATTTCAATGAACAATAAAAAATAATAATCAAAGTCCTTGACAGATCATTATCAACATGTGCTGATTTGTAAAATCTTGTGATCTAGCTTGAAATTAAACTCAACTAGGTCGTTTGGACTGAGGACTAAGATAGAGCACATTCGCTAGAATTTCACAATACGTTTCACAATAAGTTTTTCTGACCTTGTGTTTTATAGATTATGCAAGATTATGCATCCTTTCATCTGGATGTACTTTAAGTTCCCGTCAATGCCTCCAGAATAGAGGACTTCCACCTTTTTGTTTATGTAGGTCCCTGTAAATGTGTTAAATAAACACACTAATTTATATATGCTGGAAACAGGAGTATGTGCAGAATTTCGTATCAAAATGTTGAATCAAAATATGTGCTGACCTTATCAAAATGTGTTCCTCATATTCACGTGATTCGACCAATGCTTAACCAGTGTCCACTTGGTGACCTTATGATGCACCTCTAAAGTCGAGTTAGACCTGATCCACAAGAGGTAAAGGAGTAGGCAAGGTTGAAAGAATATAAGGTGGAAGGAAATACGAAGCAGCTATCCCGGACAATTCCATTGCTGATCTGCCTGAAAGGAAAGGAAAATAAGTTCCCCATCAGGCTTTAATAGTATTTAACGAGTAACATAGGACAGATACCAACTCTTCTCCACCAAGACTTACTTGGTGTAAAAGGTCCACTGTGTGTACAAAGGCACGCCCACTGTGACCATTATTGCCGCAAGGGGACGAAGCAAAAGTGATTTGGTGTGATTGCTTTATATAGCGTCATACCAATGACGTATGTGCGTGCAATGCGTGGCCACATCATAGGTGATGACGTATTGCTGCGCATGCGCGATGGTTTCAAAATAGTGAAACTATAGAGATCCATTCAACAGAGTAATGGATGCAAAAGGATAGCCCTATTCGATGTATGTCAATATTTGGACTGTGATCTAACTAAAGAATTGCTAAGCCAGAAGTAGACAAATGCGATACATCATAACACGCATGCGTGTTAGTAATAGTTAGATATGTGTGACCGACACTAATAGTGATGTCATGCTGTGTCAGCGCTGCTGATGAAAATGTGTTTGAGAGGTTGTCAAGACTAAGATGCACAAGTCATGATACGAAAATAAAGAGAAAGGGTCACAGGTGGACCACGATAGTTTGTGATAATGATGTCCTGTTAGGTAATGGTTCTTTTCACTTGAATCAAGGGACCTATTCTTATGGGTAATGGTATACCTTCCAAAATGTGTGTGTTTAAGGAGCATAATAATGTCATGCAATGGTTCATGTAGGGCAAATACTATCTAAGTTGATATCCTACCCATTGAACTTGTTGGACAACATTTCCTATTTGATAAATCTAACAATGTTTTAACGATCCTCCTTAAACTGCTCCAATTTGGGGATTCACAATCCATTTGAGAGATATTAACACATGAGATTTGCAAAATCACTGTAAAAACATATTGACAAATATATGTAAGACCACATTTGTCAACCATTTTCATAAGTGTGAGTTACATTTATGCAATATCATCACCACAATAAACAACAATGCCATGTATGGAAAAGTCTGGCTTCTATTACACTGTTTTTATAACAATATTTTTATATTTTTATAAAACAATTGTTTCCAACTATTTGAGTTATCCAAACAGTGTAATAGAAGCCAGACTTTTCCATACATGGCATTTTTGATTATTGTGGTGATGATAAAGCATCAATGTAACTCACACTCATGAAAATGGTTGACAATTGTGGATAGTAAATAGTGCTTGGGTGCCCTCAATATATGTGCAGCCAGTGCGGTTTTCGTGGTGTGTAGCTGCATTCTTATTTTTTTTTGTATTTTTTTTTTGTATTTGGTTTAGCAACAATTTCAACCTTTACAAATCATTCTTCTTCATACATTCTTAAAACAATAAGATTCTCAATAACAAAAAATTAAATAAATACCTATCCAAGTATCTATTGCTAATTTTATCATGTTCTACCTATTACATCTCTAAATTACCAGGAGTTCTTTATCTTTTGTGACTTCCACTATTTTTTCTTGTTCCTCCTACTCTCTTCCTGCCAGTGCCCTGCCTTCCATTGTTCTAAATTATGAAGTTCAGTGCCCTCAATATTTCTACTACTGCTGAGGTGAGAAGTGTCTTGTGGCTGATATCATTCTGTCCCAAAGGTGCTCTAATGCGATTCTTTCCACGTTTATGACAAATCTTCTTAGTTTGTGCTGCCTCAGGGTTAAAGTCCCTTCGCATTCCATTAACAGATGACGGAGAGACTAGTTCCGTGGGGTAGCACAAATATTACAGAGCGTCACTGCTTTGGCGCTTTGATGTCACACCTCTAAGATCTCACCTCTAGGTAGTAGATTCAACCTGATTCTTAAACTATTTCTGATGTTATAATCAGGAGACTTTACCAAATATTGTGGAAGGTGGCCTACTACCAAAAATGTATTTGTGGGGATTGAGTTCCGAGCATGAGCTGCATTCTAATGCTATGCTTGGTGCAGTGGTTGTGTAAGATCAGTAGAATATGTGCAGCACTGCTGTTGACCTCAGCAGTTATATTCTAGCGGTGATGGAGTTTGTTTATGAGATTATGTGTGCAGCTAGGTCGATTTTCTTTTTTTCATGGGGTATATCTGTGTTCTAAAGTCTGTTGAGGTGTAAGTGGCGGTGTCAGGTATTTGTGTAGCTAGGCCAAAATTCATTGAGGCTGCATTCTATTGTTTGATGGTGTACAGGACAGTGAGCATATTTGTGTGTATGAGTGTCAGTGCGGTTCGGTGGGAGACCCCTATTCCTGTTTACCTTTGTGAGGAACCTGAAGGCACTCTCACAACCACGCCCCAGGAATCCTCTGCTCAGGTGGCATGGGACAGTCCATCGCTTTTGGATCCTGAACCTAGGGGCGGGCAAGCGAGGGAAGGATCACCTGTGGGGATTAGGGAGAGTGTGCCTGAGAGCGAGACATGGTATCTCCCCTTTCCTAATATTGACCTACCCTACACTTCCTCAGGCTTTATGGGTTCTATCCAATCCCAACCCATACTTCTCCATTCACCCCTTTCTAGTACTGAGATGAAGAAGAGGGAACTAGGAGTAATGCACACTTCCTATGTTTAACACCACTGTAGTACTGGGAGGAAGAAGAGGGGTATGCAGGTATCCACTACTGAAGGTCAGGCATGTCCCAGTAATTGGGTTTATTTTGGTCAGGCAATACAATCCAACAACCCACATCTGAGGCTCCTTAATAGTGTCCAGGTGTATAAAGGGAGGAGACCCGAGCCAGCAGAAGAGAGAGAGCTACCTTGGTGGAACGAGACCAGGAGGTCTGAATGCTGGCACCGATGCAGGGTGACTGCAGGTCCAGCAACAAGCGAGTCGTGTGGTGGGTGCAAGACCGGGAACCCGTAAAGCAGAAGGCGGGCAGCTGGAGCTGCTGAACAGCTGAAATGCAGAATGGATGCAATCCCCATCCATTGTAGATGCCGGCGTGTGCAGCGAAGTTCCCGGCGAGGAAGCGGAGCAAAGGTGGTCTGCTTTCCGGCTACGGAGAAGGTGAGCGGGAGCTTAAGGGACCATCGCAGTGGAGACGTGAAGAGCCGGTGGTGATCAGAGGACATGGAAACACTGGAGCGCACCCAGAGTACCACAGGCCAGTAGCAGTTCACAAAACTGAATACATATGAACTACATTGAAAATAGAGCTGAATAGAAATTAGTTTGAATGAAATTACACGATTTTGAATACCAAACTGAATGGAAAGTACTGATTGAATAAAACCGAGACATATGAAATACTGAATGAACATTTGAAGTTAAACTGACATACGGAAAGTCAGACTGTGTGCAAGCAGCACTGTGAGCAGAACCAAAAGCATATTGAGCATTTGACAACCAAGAGGTTATTAATCCAATGTGGAAAAGAATTGTAAGTTTATGGAAAAAGCAAAAGACTGATACAAAAGTATTGCCCTAACCAAACAGCATATAAGTGTGAGAGGTCAAAAGCCTGAAGCAGAAGAGGCTGTGAAGGAGTTAAACAAGGCCAAGCTGAACCTATGGATGCTCGACCTATAATGGGTGGAACGTGTGGTCTGGCAACCTCGCCCAGACCAGGGAGCCCTAAATGGTGACCAGCAAAAAGACTTTGTGAAAGAACCACAGAGAAGTGTGAATTGACTGCTAAAGCAAGCTAGGAGGAGGATCAAGTGGACCAATTTTTTCCTACAAGGAACATTAAGCAAGTGCAAGCTACATAAGTACTACAGTGCAATCTTGAGGAAGGGAATCTTGAGAACTGAAAGCACTGATAAACACTGTCTTGGGGGAAGGGAACCTCAACATCTCCCTTTTATGTGAACTATGCTAGATCGAACCTGGGGAAGGGAACCTCAAAACATTTGGCAGATCATTGGTAAGACAAGCATCCATTGTAACTGTATTGAACCTGTGAGAGAACTTAAGCTGAGAGCAGCTGAAACTTTATTTACACTATTTGTGTTGGCTAAGAAGAACCCCACTCCATGTTTAATACTAGATGTGAGGGCAGGCATAGGTTTTGACACAGCCAGACTTTTGATTTGGACTTGCAGACACAGACTTCCCTTAGTTTTCTTTAGGTAGGGAAATTTACACCTTGGGTATAGTGCAAGTTAGGCATTACAACATCCTGATCCTTAATAAAGATTCTGATTTTGAATTTGATATCCGTTGTCTGTTATCTCTTGATACCATGCCTGTCTCTCACCCTCCAGTGCCTGCTGAGCTTATTGTATCTATTCTACAGGCTCAGAGTATTGGTTCCCCGAGAGAAATTCAAGTGTGGAGTGTGTTTTGATTATCAGGCTTGAGGTGGTCTTTCCTCCTTGGCAGTGTCATTGGTGTTGAGTTGCCCTATTCCTAATCTTTATTGGGTTAAGCGAATTTCAGGTCTATGGTTGTCCCTGTGTTTCGCAGAGCCTGCCAATGTTTATCGGATAATAACCTCTCGTTGAGCAGTCACCTCCATTTCTGTTCCATCGGACATACGAGTACTGATTAGATCTGTTAACTGGTGTTCAGTGGACCCAAGGTCCAGCATCGGCATCTATGGTCATCCCTTTTTCTTGTAGAGTCTGCAGTTGCTTAATTGCATTTCCTTCAGTTCTGTTTTATAGGACATACAATTTCATCCTAGGAATGAAGACTGGTACTCAGTGAACTTGAAGGTCCAGCAACAGATCCTGCTGTGATGTTTCTGGTGTCTGACTGGCATTGTTACATGCAGCGGGGCTTAGAGTGTTCCTGAACTGGTGTGCGATTAGAGTATTGATGACAGCCGTCCGCACCTCGATGTCACTTGCAAGAGCTTGCCTTGCCAGATTCCTTGCCTGATTCAGCACGTATTCCCTTGAGGTCAGTCCATTTCTGAAGCTGTGTTATAAGTGCTAGTGGGCCTTTTTTCGTGTGTACCCCAGGGATCAGCTTTGTCACCCATTTTGCTTAACCTATGCGTATGCCCATTAATGAACATTATCCGTCAACACAGTCTGTTGTTTTATAATTATGTTAGTGATTATTTCTAGTTGACATTGACCAAGACTTAAATGGCCAACTACAGCAGGCTAAAAACTGCATTGTTGCAATCAAGGCCAGGATGGACTTGAACTATCTTAAAATAAACAAAGAAAAAAACAAGATCATGTTTATCAATCGTAACCTCAGCCCCCTAGCCTTTGACTTCTGGTCTGAAGAATTGGGAATATTCTCCAAACCAAAACGAGGTAAAGAACAGAGGAGTAATCTTTGATAGCTCCCTTGCATTAAAAGGACAAATAAATACTTTAACCAAATTGTGCTTTTTCCTGTTTTCCTCTTTCCCCCAATGTGTTACCATTGTAAATTCTTTGATTCTGTCCAGACTAGATTTTAGCAACAGCTCCTACTTGGATATGTCATAGGCTCTGCTTCATCGCTTCCAAAGAGTGCAGAACGCATCGGCCAGAATACTCTTGAATCTTAAGAAATTTGATCACATCACTCCCGCTCTGAAATCGTTACACTGGCTCCCAGTGAGAAAATGGATAGCTTTTAAAAGCATGTGTATGATCTTTAAAACCGCATACTGGCTGGGCATCTCTCCTTTTACGGCCAATCTCAAAATAAACTAAAGGAAACACTCTAACAAAAGGATTTTTCTGTCCCTCACACTTGCACATACAAGAAACCTAACCCGGTGATATCTGGCAATTCAGATATAACAGAAATAACAGTGCTGTCCAAAACCTGGTAATTGTTTCTCCTTGTAACATGGGCGAGAACCCATTACCCAGATTCAAACAGGATTTCAATCAACATTTCAAAAGAATAAGGAAATCCCATCTTTCAACAAAGTTCCAATATAGTTCCTCTTGCCCCAGTAAGTCTCTCACTTGAACTTGACTAACAGTTCAAAGTATTCAACAAGTCTTTTATCTCTCCTCTTGTGGCACAGTGTTCAATATTACTCTTCTCAGAAAACAAAGATACTTCCACAGTCCATCAGTATCAACAGAAATTCCTTTGTCAGGATGATTCCACAACAGTTCACAATATATGTCATGTGTGGTCTTGCCAATTCTTCTTCAGCACTTTTTACCACACCTCAGTACTTCAATGACTTCCATCTGGTCCACTGACCTGCGAGGTCTACCATACAAGGTCCCTTGCTCTGGTGTACTCGCCTGCCAGGACTAATTAAACTACTAACACTACTATAGGTACTTCTGTGAGTCAATCTGCTTCTAACAACTTGTATAGTCTCTTGACTTTCCACAACATCAGTTTTGACTACTTCTTCTGGGAAAACATGAAACACATTGGTGCTGTTTGTTCCATACTTGTGATTGCCACATGCAATGCAGGTTATGCTCCTCTCCTCCTGAATACCTTCTGTCAGAAGGGCAGCTTTCCTGCCACGCTTGTTTTTCAACTCTTGTATTAACCAAGTGCTGATAATGGCTTTCTCTCACTCTTGCTCTTCTTTGGCATAGGCAATGCTTATTTAGCTCAGTTCCCCTATTGCTTCTTTCTCCCTCTGACAATATGGTCTACAAACAACGGGATTCTTAATTGCCCTCTCTTGGCTTTGGCAATGTTGATTCTTTTTAACTTGCTTTACTATCGTCCTCTTTTGGCTTTGTCAATAATTGTTTTTATTGATTCATTCCCTCTCTTGTTGGCAATTTTTCTGACCCCCATAAACACAATGACACCTTTCTGGCCTGTTCACCAAGTTCTTATTCTGTCACTTTCTCCTCTTTGCATCAGCTCAGTATTTGAAATTATTACGCTGCTTTACATCAAGTCAGTATTCAAAACATGTATTATTCTGCCTCTTCATTCGCTTTACATCAGTTCAGATCACAGAGCGCTCCGGGGTCCCAATATGCTGGTGAACTCACTGGGTCTTACGTGCGTGTCCGCTCAATCCCCTGCCTCCAGGTCTTTCGCTTCTTCTGCTCTGCTCAGCCAGACAAACTGCTTCTCTCTGGTGCTCGCCTGCCAACGGATGCCTGACTCACCATGCTTGTCAATTTCACACTTCCTGCCGCGACCCCTGCATTCACGGTCTCTGACGGTAGAGACCCTCGGCAAACAACAATGACTCCGGCGTCTCTGCTCTCCTTCAGCTGTAACTGCAATGTGGAGTAACTGAAATCACTCCACCTCCCACTACTGCACTTATGGTCTGCACATGAGGGGGCCTGTGATGCCTCCCAGTCTCCCTCAGGTGTGGGTCATTAACCCTATTAGGCTGCAACTTGCAGTCCAGTGCCTCTGCATCTCTCTTCTTCGTCCCCGTACTTTCGGCATTGTGGGACTTGAAGTCCCCAATGTTCAACGTACTTATTTTAATTGGAATCTTGTTATCAAATTCATTTCTATCCTTAATTAAAAAAAATAAAGAATTGTTATAAGGATTTACTGAGTGGCTTTGCTTTACAGGGGAATTAGTGTTTTCGGAATCTGGGATGTTAATATTTAGAGATTTATCTTTAACATTCCCCTGTAGATCATAGGAGCTTTCACCTCTATAAATGTGAGTGACTTTGAAGGGGGATTCTTATTCCAAATACAGGATTGGTTGTGACAGTTTTCACCATCATCAGGATAATTCGTTTTGGGAAAGGCAAACTCCCTCCGGCAGCAAGCCGTTGCATATTTCGGTTTCACTGACACTTCCTCCTCTGAGGAAGACCAATACTGCGTCCCTCCCAGCAGAGACCTCCTGTTGCCTTGGGGACCTTCTCCTCCTGTGAGCAGCCTGAGGGTATTCTCCCAAGTAGACCTCGAGAATTTCTTCTTCAGGTGGCCGGGGAAGGGCTGGCGCTCTCAGATCCCAACACTGGGGGTGGATGAGCGAGGGAGGATCACCTGGGCAGGGGAGCCCGGGCTTGCGCTCTGGGAAAATACCCAAAGTGAGACGCAGTATTATACCAGGGAGAAGGAGAGGAAGATGTGATCCATAAGACCTTAGTAGGTTGCACCACATCTGTCTCCCTTCCTCCCAAGGGAGCTCCCTTAATGGAATCCAACCACCCCTACACCTCTGGTAAACCATCTAGGAGCCCAAACCCTGTTACATCCAGAAACTATCTCTCCCAAAATCCTTGTTTTCCTGTGTTTTACCCGAATACTCCAGGTTATTCTTTTCCGAACTCTCAATCAGCATTAACAAAATGCTACGGTTCCAACAACTCCACCCTGTTCATTTCACGATAATAATCCTGGTCATTCCCATTTGATTCCCGGACCCTACCAATCTCCCTCTTCTGAGGTCACCAACCCGCCTAGTATGAGGGTTATAATTCCATATGTGGCCTTTTTCCCCCTTCCGACCCTGTAGGATACTTGGAAAGTTTACCACCCTCCTTTTCCAACATGAACACCCTCCCATACAGCAAAAACCAACAGACTAATACAAACACTGTTTACCCAACAGGTCCCAACCCAAGGGTCGGTCAAAGTCAGGCAATTGACAAGAACTACTCGCACCTTACCGCCCTTTCCTTTCCCCAACAGGGATAAAAGGTGGAGCATGAGAGCACAATACAAGCACATCAGACACACAATGAGACCGCTATTCCAGGCACAGCAGTTCAAGAGGAGGAGAATCAAAAGGATGACGAGGAGAGAAGTGACCTCGTCCTTTGCGACCCTGAGCCGCGTGACCTCCGTGGAATGAGTTGTAAGACCGCAAACAATAGCCCAAGTGTGTTGCAGCAGATGTCAACAGTACACAGAACATGCCTATGCTGATAAGCAGGACAGAGGGAGATGCGTGCTACCGTGGTACTGGCCTTTACTCCCGAAACAAAGAAAGCCAAGTGGTTCATCACAGCCGGTGAGTCGAGGGGAGAACCGATAAAGAAACTGAACTGTGTTGAATGAAAGTCGCAAAGTGGCACATTTAGGAAAGCTCAAAGAACTGTAAATTATTTAGGGAAGACCAGATGCGGAGATGTCCAGCACCACGTGGATGTTCACTGGTTGATCCAGTGTTTGAAAGAAACTACTGATACCAGAAGGCCCTTGGGGAGCCGCAAGGAAAAGGTCAAAGTGGTCATACAGGGGTCTAGTAAAATACCAGTAGAGTCGAAAGTCTTTGACCGACAATTGAGAGCGCAAGGAAAGTGAATCCTGCATCAGAAGAAACTAAAGGAATTGTGAAATGGCAAGAGTGCACCCTACGGAGGGATGCCAATAAAAGGGACGAAGTCTTAAGTCCCGATGAACAGTGTGACAAATGTTAACCCGACCGAGCGATGTCCACAGTGAACTGTTTTTTTTAAAAGGACATCAAGGTTTGTGAATACTATAAGTAAAATTGAGTGAAAGGACATAGTGAACCCGACGCAGGGAGGCAAATATTTGAGAAGGGTCTGAAGCCAGAAGAGGCAGGTCCAAGGGTGAAAAGCTATCACCCCAACGTCACAACCGAGAAGTATTTGTGAATACAAGCCAGAATAAACCCGACTGAGGGAGGCTGATATTCGTGAGGGTTCAGCCCAGAAGAGGGGAACCCAAGGGTGAAGAATCATCACCTCAAGTGCAATCCGAAAGGAACTTTTAGTTTATTTTGAGCCCATCAGGCCATCAGAAGCAAGAGAGTTAACCACCGAAGGGTCTGTTATTGCTGAGATCACATTTGTGGATCTAAGCCCAGAAGAGGTAGTTCCAGGGGTGAAGAGGCATCACCCAATATACGGGTTGAAAGGAACTTTTGTTCGTTATTGTTGATCCCATCTAGTCCTCCGAAGCAAGCAACTTTTTTGTAGAAAAAGAGACTTAACTACCGAAGATCCTGATACTTGATAACAGAACTGTCGTCTCGTGCTGGGAAACCTCAAGACTGCTGTGCTCAGAAGCCCCACCTTGTCCTGTGCACAAAACGTGGGAAGGGTGACCCTGGCTACCACATCCTGACATAATTTGGGAACACTTCTTTCTTTCTTGTGAATCCTATCCCACACCCTTTTGTATTAGTTGTAAGGATTGGCAATAGTTTTTCTTTTAAATAGTATAGGCCTTTTTATTTGACAAGACGCCACTAGGACTCCCTTATTTTTCATGTGATGGTTGAAGCTTGCTCCCATCTTAAATTTAGGTTTAGAATGGGTGTTTTTCCAACCTGCACCAACAGTTTAATAAACACCTGTGAACTGTGATGACTTGTGTCGGTCTGTTCTTGATACCATGTCTTCGTCAGACTCTCAGGTGATTCTCCTGGCTAATACCACCCCCTAGGATTGGGATCAGGTAGCAGCTGCCTTCCCCTGGTCACCTGGGGGAGACTTTAGGTAGGGTCTTTGTGAGGACGCTGCAGGATTCATCACGGTACTAGCAGCAGCACTGCCATCAGCACTTCGGAGTGAAACTAGCCTGTTAAATTTCAGAAAACCGCTAAAAACTCACCTGTCAGTCTTAAGCTTGTATATACTGTTACGAAATCTTGCAGACTCTCTCCGTAAAGATAACTTCAGGGGATAAATGTGCTTTACTAAAACCCACATAACATGACATCCCTAACACCTCCTTCATGTAACCATCAAGTTACTGCTTGGCAGCAATTTACAGTTATAGGAAGATTAACATGTGGGTTTGCCATTTTAGTATCCCTTTGCTGGACAGCTTTAAGATTGTTTGCTTAATAAAGATACTCTGCTCTTCACTAGAGTATATTTTTAAGGCTTTTAAAATACATTCTATGTATCACCAAGCCCGTAGCAACACCCTAGTCCTTCTGCAGTAACTAAATAGGGAGACTATGTTAGGGTGTAGGATTGTTGTTTAGAAGTCATGTCCCATTGCGTCACCAAATTATGTGATTCTTATCACCTCTTCCACACAGAGCATTTCCTCCACCTAAATGAGAGTGTGCTACACTTCTCCCTCTCCCACACAAGTAGGGGGGCTATGGTAGGAATAGAGGTCAAAAAAGGTTATGCCTGTCACTATGCATCAAAAGAGAAAGTAGGCAATAAACCCCTGTAGTAGGTTAGCCACCCTCACGCGTCCACACAGGACTGATTTACTAATGCTACTGTTCATCATTTTACCAACCCTTTCCTTATCAAAACATGTACCATGTACAGTAAGACAATAATTTCCCAGCCTATATCTCTACTCCAAATGAGGCAACCACCTCAAACCATAAAACCTCCTTAAACAATTGTATGCTCATCACTTGTCACTAATCGGCCTTGGGAAATGAACTGTCTTCTCAATACCTCTCCTCTTTCCCAATGTGATATTAAAAATGGGTACAACTGACTCATACTCATTACAGTCCTCTGTGAATAGGGTAAGGAGAGCTGAAAGCAGAATGTCTGGGTCTGGGTTATTTGTTCAATCCGAAAATCACAAACAAAATACAAAAATCTCAAATCCAATGGCAAAAACCACCTTCAAAACCGTCATAATCCTCTAATGGCTGTATCAGTGTCAATTGGAATGACTATTGAGTTTACTCTTACTGCTATAGGTAGGAATGCTTCCCTATGCAGGTCTATAAAAAAGAAAAGGCTTTCTGAGACTCTGGAGCCCAGGATTGTAATTTTAATGATAGGATCAAAGTTGGCTCTAGGTGTGGAAACAGCCTGCACTAGGCTCCACTTTTGTCCGAGACAAGTACATTATTTTGGCGTTGCAAGATCACAGGAGTGGTTGGAGTTTAGCCAGTACCCCACGTTGTTGAGTAGGAAAAGAAAATTGGCCTCCTGGCTATCTTGCTTCTCTGGTTGAAATAATATTTCTAACACTGTAGTTAATGCGATACAGATTCGCTTTTATTAGTGGTAGTGTTAGAGAGTTTTTCATATTACATTTGATAAGCGTCATATACACTTAAGGGCACATGTGCGCCTTGTTTGTCAGCCGACACGTGTTTCGTTCTGGCTCCTGAACCGACCGAGGAACATATAGAGCACTCGGGGCCCAACAGGAGCCACGCCAGTCCACCGGACAGCACTCGTATCAGGACCAGGACCCCACAGGGGGCTCAAGAAAATTGACAATAGCCTTGATAAGGACCCTATGGATCAAAACACATGTCTGTATCAAACCCCTGCCAAACCCTGCAATCCACAGACTAATGCAATGCCGGCACAACTTATTCAATGAACACTCAAAGCATATCAGAGAACTGTCCCTTTTATGTTCTATGTCCATTTTATGGTTTGCATAGTGAAATGAATTCTTGTTTATTACAACTACCAGAGGTTCCACTTATATCACGCTGCAACATACCAAGTTAGACAGAATTCAGGATAATTATGCTAAAATACCTGGCCAACACTCTTGCATCTGTGAGAAAACAAAGGGTGTCCCACTGGCTGGTCCCTTGGGATCTGTTATCTAGGTGGCTGGAGCATGGCCATCGCTGTTGAATCCAGACCTCGGCGGTGGACCAGTGCACGAGGATCACCTGGATGGGGGTTCCCTGGGGAGTGGGAGTGAGGCACCCGGCAGACAGATGCGCTATCGCTACACCCCTTTCTCTGTAGAATATCCTCATTCTATATACTATCTATGAACCTTATCTGCCTGCCCCCCTTTCCTACACACACTCTGCCGCACAGACAAAGTGCTTCAGAGAAGAACAAATTCACACACAACCAGTCTGTTTCACATGTCTCAATATCTAGGTTAGGCATATTCAGGTGCTTAATCCTGATGACTCACACCTGAATCCTGTTCCCTTTCCCCACTGGGATAAAAGGCTGTGCATGAGAGCAACTAGGATTCAAGGCGAGAAAGGTGAGCAAGGTGAGCAGAACCAGCAAAGCGGCAGGAAAACAGACCCGTCAAATTGGAGGAACCCTGGTAGCAGAGCCGAAGGGACCAAGAGGCGAGAGAAGGGCCGTGGTCCAGGTCAGCTGCATAGTTCAGGCTGCACAGACCTTTCAAAGGAAACCTCCTTGCTAATGCACAAGGTGAAGGCGGGCCCTCTTTAGGGTGAACGACGGAGTTGTGAGGAGATGAGCCGTGCTGTGCCGATAGCCATGGCTTCAAGGAAACGCTGGACGAATAATATTGAATGCTACTGGTAAGTAAACTGTGAGACCTGTTGTCGTTATCGAGTGAAAGATACCAAAGCGTTTGATGATGCTCACAGGGTTTTGTGAAACCACGAGTGAAAGTACATTGTAACCAGAACGATGAATGCACAAGCTGCGTGTATCATGGAAAATAGTGAGGGAAGCCTGCAACATTACAAATGTGTTTAAGACTGGTATATGCTAACCATAACAGAGTGGTCCGGTAATAGAGTATTACCTTCTCGAAAGGCTCCATACCCAGAGTGAAACTGTTGGATTGAAATCAAGATAACTGGAAACATTGCAAATAGAGGGCAACCAAAGTAAAAGACAGTCAGTGGTCATACGAAGGTACAAGCAAAATCTTCATACAATCGAAAGTCTTTGACAAGTGGGAAACAAAGTGAACAATTATAAAGTAACGCATTGTGATGAAGGCAAGTGTGAACCCGAGGGATGCCAAGAGAGAGGGGAGCGAATCCCGCTTTGTGATTTGAAGGCTATAATGAACACGAGGGAGGGATGCCAAGTAAAAACCATGGAAAGTGAATCCCGCGTTTTGTTAAAGTGATGGAACTGTGGTATAAAGATGAAAGTGAACCCAACGAAGGGGGTACCATGAGGAAGCTGGAGAAGAGGGGAATCTTGCATGGTGAGAGCTTGGGAAAGTCTTGTGATACCCAGCAAAAGACATTGATTAGAGGGATCCTGCCTTTTCTGAAGAAACCACTACCTGATGCCTATAGACTCAAGGGGTGCTAACAGTAATGCTACTGTTCCACCTGTGATGTAACATGGGGAAGGGAGTACACTAGTTCAGCAGTCCTGAACGATCAAAACCCTTTTGGACATTTTAGTTTGCAAGACACTCTTTTGTTATACATATCATTGTCCCACACCCTTTTGCTATATAGAGTAAGGATTTGGTGGTAGGTTTTTTAGTATAGGCCATTTGTTTTGACACAACACCACTAGGACAGCCTTTTCTTTATTTTGATGGTTGTAGCTTGCTCCCATTTTAGATCTAGGCTTAGATTCTCACCCTTGTACTGTTTAATAAACACCCTTGGATTATACTCCTTGTGTCTGTCGTGCTTCTGAGAACCATGCCTTCCTTACACATCCCTCGTACCTGGCACCTGCAAAGAAGACATTGGGTCTCATTCTATGTCAGCCAACTCCAGGTGTGCCGGCTAATAGCTGGAGGAAAGCCAGGTGCCCCGCTGGCAATAAATGCCCAAATCCCCTCATGGAGTTCTATGGGATTTCATGAATGGGGATTTACACCGTCACTCCGGTGCCACCGGACCGGGTGCCGGAAACGCTATCTACATTTGCCAGTATCCTGGCGGTTTACGGCCAGGATACCGGCAAAGTTGGAATGAGGCCAATTGTCCCCTCCTCCATTGTGAAAGTGATCGCAGGAGAAGTACTCAATCCGCTTGTCAAGGTTCTCAACGGTTCCATCTTGCAAAGTACCTTCCCTGATGCACTGAAAATGAGGTAGATCCTCCATTTGCTGAAGAAGCCAACCCTCAAACCCGACAACCTGGCCAACAATGCCCCATCACAGATCTGCCATTCCTTGTCAAAGTGATCGAGCAAACATTGCCACCCAGCTGCACAAATGGGTTGCGCATCACTGTCTCTAAAAGTGCTAGCAATTTGGATTCTGAAAGAGACTGCCATCTGCCAAATTATCATGGATGCCCTCCACATCATGGTCAAAGGGTGCACCAAGCCCTACATGTCCTACTCAACCTCCCTGGTGCTGTCAGATTCAACCTCCTTTGGGTAGCATACATTGTGAATGTCAGTTCCAGTGGTGGCTCTGTGACAGCTGTTTGACCCAAGCTATGTTTTTCATGTCCCCTTGCGCTCGCCGTACAAAGGGTGTGTGCAGATGAGTATGTCAAACTGTAGATCAGTAGCCGCAGTGCAACCACTCTGCCTACTTAGCGTGATGTTGTGAGCTGAGCCTCACTCCTCAACCACTCTGGTGAGCTCCCTGTGTGTTTTTACTGATATTACACCATACCCTATTTCCAGTCCTCTAACTTGAGATGGTATACTTGTTTCAAGCTCTTCCTCATTTGTATCATGTTTTCTTAAATGGCCTAATTGTTGTTCCTCATGCTGCCATGCACCAATACCCTGCTCCTACTTGGGATCAAAATTTCAGGTTTCTGAGTGCCACCCTTTCTGGTTGCTATTGCTCCCACCTTTCCTCCCCAGTTGGTCCTTTCAAATTGCATCTGACCCTTGGAACTTCAGTGTTGATTCCCAGAGTTGAAACTTTTTGCTAATTGGTGTGGACAAACATTTGAATGTACGTTTGCTCGACTCTCTCAATGCCCTGCTGCTCTATCTTTTCTGGGACTCTTTTCCTGCTTCTTACTAAAACTGGACCCGGAATTTCTGGTGGGCTTGTGTCACATAGGGACTTTCAATTACTCTCATAGACGCGTCCTTGTGTTGTATGGTACGGGTTTATTTGCCCTTTTCTATGTCCTCGTTCTGTTGTGTGGTTATCTAGCGTATGCACTCTTGTTCACTGTGGGTGTACAACTCCTCGCCTCAGGGGGACTCTGCATGTATATTGGTTTGTTCACATTCACTATTCTCAAGTTGGTTTTCCCACGCTAATCCTCTCAATTTTCTTTTGCAACCTGGGTGGGGAACGAAGCCTATTCCTTTCTGCCTTTCTTCTCAGTCCTGGGCTGCTGCTGTTGACTGCCTTATGGGGGTGGGCAGGTACGTTGGAGGGGCAATCTTTACCGATTGTTGGACCGGGCAGTTGCTTTCTATACTGTTGACCAAGAAGCCTATGTCAATATTCCCACCATGGGCTTGGATGGAACAGTCCTGAAGTGGTTTGCTTCCTCTTCAATGGAAACCAGCTTATCCAGATGGATCCCCGTAGATCTCAGCACTGTCCAGTAACCTGACAAGTTCTGCAAGGCTCCATCATTTACCCTGTCATCACCAACTTCTATATGGAACCTCTGTGGGAACAACTTACCAACAATGATGTCAAGATACACCAATATGCAGATGATATGCAGCTTTACCTAAATGTCAGTTGCATCAACAACATCCAAAAACGTAAACACTGTTTGTCCCTCATCCAAGTCTGGATGGGTTAGCACCTACTTAAACTCCTCCACTCAAAGACAACATTAATTCTCCTAGGAAACCCCTGTGAGAATGCCAGAGTCCAGAATTAAGGCAAAAGGGGGCTTCCTCCAGGAATTGCCTTTAAACGGAAATACATTCAAATACTTTCATTTGTCATTGTGTTCCCAATGCTCTGGACAACTTTATGCTAGATCCTGCTTGAATTTTCAAAGTCGGGAATGATGGCAGCATTCATATATTGACCGAAGGCTTCTCATTGCTTTTTGCCTTGCTTTTTGCAAGCGTTTATTTTTGCAAAATGTAATCTCTTCAATTCTTTTATTTTATAAAAGGGTTCGACTGAGGTTTCTCCTTGCCGGGCCAATAGGCACAGTAAGCATGCAAAACACTCCAGGTTGAGGTCTTGTCCCTCTTCATCGTCCTGCTCGAGGAAATTCAGGTAGAGACGCTGTCGGTCACAATCGATTTCTTCTGACTCCTCGCCTCACGGAAAGAGGGTACATTTTTCAAGCAAAACAGCTTCTAAAGCCAAATTGGATGAAATTCTGACTAATGATGTTGGAGGTATTTATGAAAGCAGCTACACCTACACCTTCGGTTGAGTCAAAGAAGGCTTCCAACTTCATTGCGCCTCGTAAGGCCAACAGGGCGTCGTTGAACTCGTCTCTTTGTGCGCCCAAGAGCCTGGACAGAAAAATCTCAAAGGTTCCTAGAGTGCCGTTAAAGAACTCAACACCTCGGGTAAAATTGAAGCTAACTCCCCCCCTCCTGTGGCATCGAAGGTTTCGCTTTCAAGCCCCTCAACGTCTAAGTCGACATTGTCGAAGCAGTCAACATCTTCATGGAGCCCGCCTAAGGTTTTTAAGCCTCAGATGAAAAAGGACTTAGTCAATGAGCTTCATCTATGGTGTCCCATAAGAGCTAATCTCGGAGGAGGCAAGAATGAGGGACCTGGTTGACACTCTAAAAGATGCAAATTGTATGGCCACATTTCCAGAGGTGGAACTTGGTTCTCCAGGAGGATCTGGGTATGCTGATGCTTCTTATAGATCAGTGATGTCAAAAGTCATTGAATACCTTGGCTGGGGTAGAGATGCTGTGGAATTTGTACAGTATGACTTAACGGACATCCTTGACAAAGGTCCTGCAAAGGATCCTATCCTTCCGTTTCATGCAGAAGTGAAAAATAGAATTCTGGATGATTGGGAAAGAACAGATTCTACACCTGCAGTGAATAAAAACTTTACCAAGAAGTACAGACCCACCTCTATAGATCCAGAATTTCTATCCAAACACCCCAGTTCAGAGAGTTTGGTGGTGCAAGTGGCCACTGCAACTTCCAAGGGGGCTGTATATTCCACAGAACAGCGATGCCACAAAAATTGGCGCCCTGGTGTAGAGTGTTTTGAGCAGGCAGCATGGCACTAAAGTCAGTTAATGTCACTTGTGCCCTGGCTAAGTTTTCTCACACTCTGTGGGAAGTTGCTGCAATGGCTGCTGAGCACATCCCTGATGGGGAGAAGAGAGGCGGTTTTGCTCAATATAATACAGAATGTCAAAGATGCCATGTGCCAATCTCTGCAATCTGGTTTAGGCACAGCAGATTGTGCCAGTCGCTCCTGGCGGCTGCACTGTTTTAAGGAGGTTCCCATTGTAAGATAGACTTTTGGTAATGCCTTTTGAGGGTTCTCGGCTTTTTGGTTCTTGGGAGGAGAGCCTAGAAGAACTTCAGTCTTCAAAAGCTTCTGCAAAGTCTTTGGGCCTCATTACATGTTTGCTGGTATCCCGCTGCTATAACCGGGATATTACGGGCAGCGGGAACATCAGTAAATCTCCATTCCATGGAGTCCCGTAGGACTCAATGGAGGCGATTGCTGGTTACCGGTGCTGGAAATGCTGGCTGTTTTTTGCTGGTGGGGGCCTGATTTACCACCAGTTCTTGGTTGGAGGTGAATCAGTGACACTAACCGGCAAAATTGTATGGAAATATCAGCACTTTTTTCCAGACTGCAAAATTTATAATGACCCCATTTGAGAGCTACAATTCGTCGGCCTCAATGGAGTTGCTCGTCTTCTCAGGGTTGGAGAGGTCGGTCATTTCGGTTTTATTCATCCATCAGAAGATCGAGGGGACAGTCTCTCAGAGAGGACAGAGGAGACAGCCTCAAGGTTCACAAGGACTTTGAGGCTTACCTTACAGAGCTGTGGTAGGAGCCAGGTTATCTCTGCATCTTTAAGAGTGGCAAAGTATTACTTCCGGTGCTTGGGCACTGCAAACAGTTCCTCATGATTACTGCCTCCCTTTTTCTAAAAAGGTCTCTGGACTGTCCCCCGAGAGGGCAGTCCTTGAACGATCCAGATCCGCTCCTCTTACAGGAGATTTAAATCCTGTTGGAGAAAGGTCATTCCCATCTTGGACGTGAGATGCTTGAGCAAAATCCTCAGGAAGGATAAGCTCAAGATGGTTACTCTTTCTGTGAGAAACATCTACTCCTCTTGTATCCTCTATGCAGGTGGCCAGAGAAAGACCATCGACTTTGGATCCGACCCTGGAGGTGGAGAAGCGAGGGAGGATCTCCTGGGTGGGGGTCCTTGGGGATTGAGAGGGAGAGATACTCTGGCGAGACACAGGATTTCCCTTGTTCCTTCCAAGAAGAACCATCTATCCCAAAGTCAGTAATGTGGTATTGTCATACATGTCCTATTGGAGCACTGGCTGACCTCTTTCCTAACTGACCGCTCTGCCCAAGTCATCCTGGGCACCATTTCCTTCCCTACTTCCTTCCTCATCTGTGGTGTCCCCCAGGGCTCCAACCTATCCCCTTGGCTCTTTTGCTCAGCTGGCATTCCTCATCGCCTCCTTCTCCTCCAACTTCCAGTGTTATGCAGTCAACACACAACTCTTTTTTTAAAACTTCCTGCTGACTCTTGCACCTTCCATCATCCCTGACTGCCTACCTGCCTTAAGGTCCTGGTTCACTTCCAACAACCTCTGCCTCAATTACAGCAGAACTGAGATCCTTCCTATTGGGATCCCTGCTCCCTCCTTCTTCCCCTCACTCTGTACTTCCTCCATGGGCTCTCCCTCTGCTCCTTCATCTGAAGCCAGAAACCTTGGCGTCCTCTTCTACTCCTTCTCTCCTTCCTCCCACTCATTCAGGACATTGCCAAGAAGTCCCACTTTCAACAAGGAATTTTACCTTTTCTCACTTTCCCCAGAAGCTCAATGTTACCCGAGCCCTTGTTCTCTCTAGGCTTGACAATTGCAATAGCCTCCTCCAGAATCTACCTTCTTCCACTCTTCGACCCCTCCAGCTTAACCAGAATAGGGCAGTGAAACTGTCACGACCACTGCCCCTGGCCCTAATAGGCAAACCCTCTGGGCTGCACCACGACCTTCCATCATGGCCTTAAGGGCCTCACCATCTCGCCCAAAACTCTCTTGGAGTCAGTCCTGGTGCCTTTGGTGCCTGGCTCATATGTGAAGCAAAGAGAACTTGAGGACTGGGGGCTTGCAATAGCCTTTGCACAACATGGATGCCCCCGCATAGCTCGGTCCAAGAACCAAGCTATGCGGTATAGTCTTTTAGTTGTGGTCAGGCCTAGGGATACCTGGGGGCTATATAATCCAAGCCCAGACTGAGGAACACGCTTCGCATTACTCTGCTCTTGGCAGCGTGACGCTCACCACGTTTTGTTAGGATACTCATCTGCATTCCGCAGCCGGTTACCTGCAAGAACACTGTTAATATACACCTACCTGTGAGTGAAACCTGCTTCTGTCCTTCGCCTGTGGGTCCTGAGTATACAGCATCTCAGCGACGGTCCCTCGGTCTTGAAAGCCGCAACCTGAGAAGAAAGAGAACGAAAAACAGCATTAGTAAGCGTTTAATCACCAATATTGAAAATAAACAAATAATCGCACGCTTACCTGGGTTTGACTCACCCTCGGGCCACGTCCACTCCGGGCCATAATTACAACCTGCAAGAGAGAAGAAACACGGATTAACGCACAAGAGATCAAGAAGGCGGCACACGCTACGCTTACTCACCGCTCTCCATCCTCTCAGCAGCATCCATTCTGGAACTTCGCAGCGGCCTGCAAGGAAAAGAGAACAAACAGGTCAGCATAAGAAAAGGCACATAGCGCTGCGCATTGCGCTTTCACGTACCTTCTCGTGCACAGCCCCAAGCAGCACGGCACCACCAGAACTCTTCTTGCACTAAGGAAGTAGGAGAGACATTAATAGGGGCAATTGCAAAGTAAAGGACTAAACTGCCAAACCAGCAGTCTTACCTGAACGAATTGGAGTTGCAGCAGGTCTGGACTCTGAGGGCCCGCACCATTGAAGCAACTAGGTTGCGACGCGCCCATCCAACAACGCACCCCTACACAGAGAAGCAGGATGGAGAGCGCACCATACAATAAAGAAAGGTGAGGAGAGCACCAGGGGGAAGTTGGGTCCACAAGGAAGTGGGCTTCAGGCAGGAAGAGACAATAAGATTAAACCAAATTCCTGTGTTTTCAGACCCGGTCATCGGCCGAACAAGAGTCCAAGGGAGGGGCTTTGAGGTCAGAGGTGATCCAACCAGACTGAGTGGCGTCCCCGTGGATATCAGGTGAGCGTTACAGAAACTTATCCTTGGCCTTAAGCCCAGGGACAGCATCTCTACTGCCCAAAAAAGTCTTCTCTGGCTCCTGGGTTGCTGCACAGATTAAATTAAAATCCCTCTCCATCATACACAAGGCCGTCTGAGGCCAGGGACCACGCTATCTGCAACACTCTTACTAAATACTCTCCTTCTAGACCTCTACGTTTCTCTGGCACCAACTCTGTGTGTAAAGCATTTTGCTAAACAGAGGACAGGATCCCAATCTCTTTATTCAGCAGGCTCCCTCCTGTGGAACAGACTTGCCCTTCCTCTGCGTCTTGAGCAGGACTTTCTCAAATTCCAGAAGGTCCTCAAGACTTTCCTCTTTACCTCCTCCTTCCCGTCTTCCCTCCTCTGCTAATCTCACAGTTGATGTGATTGGTGTCCAGGGTCCTTATGCATCCTCTGGGTCCATGACCTTCCACACCCAATCACCCCAGCTTCTGTCTACCTTTCAGCACTTGTCTCAGCACCCTTCGGCCTCCATCCTGGAAGCACACACTTTTTCCACCCAAGGCGGCTGGCTCAGGGCCATTTAGCACTTACCATACAATGCACTTCATCTGTTGCTCACCCAGGAGCACCGACACCCCAGCACCTACCCCCACTCCCCTCTTCCTTGCTGCACTTTGTAAGGGTGGCATGGTATCACAAGTATGACTATGACACAAAAGGTACAATTTGTAAAACCTTTAGTCAATTTTCGTGGTTTTGAAAAACTCCTACTTTGCCCTATACCTAAGATGGGAGTAATCTCTACAATCAAATAATAAATAAAACCGTTCTAGTCAAGTTCGTCAAATCAAAATGGCCTAAACCTGCCCTATCTCTTGTACAAAAAGTGTGGACAGCACGGAGGATGGTGGTACCCGTAGACAGGGTGACCTACTCTGTCTCAGGTTCTCAAACCAAGGCAGTTCAAAACGTGGATTGAGGCCCGCCTAGCTTTCCACGTTAAAGTCTATCTTTCTAGCTTTCAAAACAGTTCAACAAAGGTTCACCTTTCAAACACAAAATGTGCAGGGTTTCCCTTCCCCAAGCTTAATTCACATCCTTAAGGGGTTCCCTTCCCCTAACATATCACACTTCCGGTCTGGTCGGGCTCAGACCTTTTCCTGATGTCGAAGACTTTTGAATGTGCGTGGCTTTTACTATAGACCTCTGCAGGACCACTTTGTCTTTCCCTTCATTTCACACTCTGTTATTTGCCACAGTGTCTCTTGGTCTGGGTAGTCCGATGTCATAAGCACAAAAGTTCAAAGTTCACCTTTTTACTCCCACCCTTTCTCCCAGGGTTAATTTGAATCACTTTGCTTTTGATAGTTCAAAAAAAATTTCACCTTTCACTGAGACTTTCGAGTGGACTACTTCCTTTCGCTGGACCACTCCGCTACTCAGTATCGCTGGTTTCACAGCACGCATTGATTCAAAGTTCATCACAGGTCTGCCTTCCTTTGCGTCTCATTCACCCGCATGTAGACTTCAATTATGCAACACACTGTTGCAACTTCAATCTTTCCTGAACACACACCGGTCTTTAATGTTGCTTGCCAACTCACCGGCAGTGTGCATTTCTTTCTTGTTTTTGCAGTTTATAATTCACGAGTCAAGGTTAATACCACAGGCTTGGCCTCGCCTCCTCAACTCTGCCATTCAGCCCAGAGGGTCGTTGGGGTCCTTGAAACACAATGCAGTCTTCTTGTCTGGGATTTTTCCTTCTCCATGTGTCTTTCACTGCCTTTTAGAGGCAAAAACCTCTTGCAGGGAACTCCTGGGGTTCTCTCCCCTTTGCTCTCATCCCTCGGTCCGTCAGTCTGCTCCAGTAGGTTCGACCTTTACTCCGGAGGCTCTACTCTTGCTCATGTTCCACCTTGCTCAGAGTGTGTCTCTGTGTTCTGCCTTTTATCCGTGTGGGGAGAGCTAATTGGTTTCAGATGTATGCACTTAGTCAAGTGTCTAACTTTGCCTGACCCAATTAGCGGGACATGTCCAATGAGATATGTAAGAGTTAGCCTCTTTCCTCGCAGTCGCCCTCTTCCTCTGGCCAGTGTTTGTGTAGAAAGGTGTGGGGGGAATTGGGACAGTGGAGAATCCTATAAATTAGGACGGGTCATGTGTACGGGAAAGGGGGTAATACCGCGTTTTACCATCTGTTGCCTCACCCCAGCCACTCCCTGAAGACCCATCACCCAGGTGATCCTCCCACACTGGTCCACCACCAGGGTCTGGATTCAAAGGCGATGGCCGTGCTCCTGAGAGAGATCCCCGGGGACTAGTAGGTGAGGCACCCTTGTGTTTCTCACAACTTAAACGTTTTGAATACTCACAAGGAATAGTAGGATTGCCCTTTTTTCCCTCCACTGTATTTGATGTTTTTTAATCCCATGTTCCCTCCCTGTTGCCCTGTGAGCGCTTTGAAATAGAATTGACTTACTGTATAAGTGCCTAACAAGTGAACAATATATAAAACAATAAAGCAATAAATAAATAGTGACCAGGAAAAAAGGTATGAGATGCCATCGACCCAAACGTACAAGAAAGTGAGGGAAAAAGGTTAAATATAAGATGGGCGAGACATGGTATCCCCCTTACCTTACTGACGACCACCCTAACTCTTCCCCAGCCTTTATGGGCTATTATAAGTCCGTTCCCCTTCAAATCTTCACATAAAATATTTGACAGTACTGAGACAAAGAAGATGCAACTAAGAGTGATGAAGATTACCCCTTTTCACCACTCTGGTACTGGGACAAAGAAGATACCTGTAAGAAACTATGAGAGTCGGGCATGTCTCAGTAATTATGGTCAGGCGGGACTAATTGGAATCTCACACCTCCTGTCTGTCAAGGGGCTGCAGGTGTAAAAAGGGAGGCCAGCCCAGCAGGACAGAGCGCGACAGAGGAAGCAGCATGGGACTTGTGAATGGAAGCAGCCATGGTGGCCCATGAGAAGGAACTGAGATGCCGGCAGAAGTTCCAGTGAACTTGTGGGACCTGATGTAAGTGGGCTCTGTATTTCCCAAAAGCCTGGAAGCCTCCAGACCCAAGCGCATGCAGCCTGGGCTGAGAAGGAGCCCAGAATGCTGAAGACACCGACAACATCTGAAAAGTAGCATAAAAAACGCTGGTATAAAGCAGAGAGCACACAGTGACAAAAGAGGAGTTCGCAGCAGAGGGTTTTCTCAACCTCTGACTTCAGGCGGGGAAAGGAAGTCATGGGAAACCATCGGGTCAGAGTGTCGGAGAGGCGCTCCTGCACCGAACGATCCACAAGTGAGTAACGGTCCAGAAGAATATATACTTACCTGCTTATTGAATACCGAACTGAATGAAAATTCCATATTTGAAAACCAATAGATATTGAATGCCTAACTAAATGGAAACCAAGCAGTCTGATAAAGCCAACACACATTTTGAAGCCTACTGAAAACGAACTGAATGAAAGTTCGATATTTGAAAAAACAATACATATTTAATACCCAACTAAATGGAAAACAAGTGATAAAACCTGCACACGTTGAATATCAAAGTAAATAACAATTTACCATTTAAAGCAAGCAACTCTACATTGAATACTGCACTTGATTAACCCACAAAAGAGAACCTTGAATTCTGAGGTGAAAAGTGAACTTTAAAACATATGTGGTACAATGAATCAATCCAAATCTGGAACTCTAATATGTTAAAGCTTAAGGGAAGCCAAACAATGAACATTAAGGAATAAATACAGTGTGACAAAGCTACATTTGGACAATGGGTGTGTGATACATGGTGGCAGAGTCAGAAGGCGACCAAGGAGAAGCCAGAGGAATTCAAGAATATACCCTAAGTCTTGGACCCCTTTGTTTTAGATTGTGGTGCTTAAAACTTGGGGGAAGCGAACCCCAAGGATTGATGTTAAACTACATCACTTTGAACTTGAGAAAGGTGTACTTTGAGACTTTTTTCATGGAACTGTTTTATGCTTGTGAAAGGTAACTGAGCGGAAGTTGTGAGCTAAACGTAGCTCAACACTTTGAGTTAAACACTGTTTGGCATCCCTACACATTGGTTCATTATAGTGGTGAGGGTAAGCATAGGTTTTGGACACATACAGACTTTTAAGTTGAACTCTTTTACTCAGACTTTCCGTAGTTTTTGTTCTGGTAGGGAAATCCCACCTTCGCATAGGGCAAGCTAGGCCTAGAACCATCCTGACATTTAAGTTAATAAATATTCTGTTGTCTCTGTCATACTTCTTGACGCCTTCATATTTCCCAGATTCTTCAGCTCCAGGATTGGATGGTGTAATTGGATCTCCAGGTTGCTTACTTTCATGTGCCCATAAATTGCAAGCACAGGAAGTACCTGGGATTCGCCTTTGACAGCTCTTACTATCAGTTTAGCGTTCTGCCTTTTCGGGCTTACTTCTGCCCCAACGGTCTTCACCAAGTTGATGGCAGTGGTAGCAGTGAATCGAAGCTGGGGAGGGATTCACATTTACCCCTACCTGGATGAGTAGCTGATCAGAGCCCGTTCACAGGCGGTGGAACATCTCAACAGCACCTGTCACTCTCCACAAATTGGGCTTCTCCCTCAATTTCAAGAAGTCCCACTTGACACCTTCCCAAAATTTTACATTTAATCAGAGTGATCCTGGGCTCTTCCTTGGGGAAAGTTTTGCCACCGAGATAAGGGCTCAACAGATTTCCCAGATGGCAAGCAAATTGTAGAGTGCCCAACGTCTACACATCTTCGATTTTCTGAGGTTGCGCAGTCTAATGGCATCCTGCATTTTCCTGGTGCGAGACGGCCGCCTGCGGATGAGGTCTTTCCAGTGGGCCCTCACATCCCAGTGGTCACAGTTTTCAGGCAGGATGACAGACTCTTTGTTTGTTTGTTTTTATTATTTATAATGCGCGAGCGTACCCGGGGGTATCAGGGCGCAGCCTTTACAAGAATTTTCAAAGCTTGGTTACAGTACACGAAGAATATAGATAATACAAAAATAAGGTACACAGATGTTATATACAAATCAGCAGTAAAGCCAGCAGGCCGTTATATACAAGTAAGCAAGAAGGCACACGTGGTTACAATGTGTGCGTGTAGCGCTGGGCACTACCTTGTCTTAGTGGGTCTCCAGTTTCAGCCAGGAGATTACCTTGGAGCGGAAGTTCTGATAGGGCAAGTCTACTCTAAGGTTTGGAGGCAAGGAATTCCAAAGCTTGGCAGCTTTTACCGGGAAGCTGTTGCCTCCTATGGTGGCCCGTTTGTAGTGGGGAACAGATAAACAATCTTTGTATGCAGTTCTGACGGGTCTTAAGGAGGACTGTCTGTGGAATATGTTGATCAGGTAGGTTGGGGCTGCGTTGTTAAGAGACTTGTGGGTGAGTGATGCCGTTTTTAAGAGAATTTTATCTCTGGTGGAGAGCCAGTTGTTCTGTTGGCTGAATCCTGTGATGTGTTCTCTTCTGGAAATGCCCAGAGCTGCTCTGAGAGCGTTGTTCTGAAGGGTTTGAAGTTTACTGGTGGTGGCCTTGGTGGATCCCAGGTAAAGGGCATTGCAGTAGTCAAGGCGAGACAATATGAGGGCTCTGGCGAGTGTCAGACAGCTAGTGTCCGACAGGAAAGGTTTGGCTGCGCGGATTAATTTGCACGTATAAGCCGTGGAGGATGCAAGGGAGCTCACTTGTCTTTTGAGGGAAAAATTGGAGTCTAGATAGAATCCCAATGTTTTGACCTCCTGTCCGACTTTGATGTTGTTCCCGTCAATCATGAAGGAGTTTTAGGCCGGGCCAAGTTTCTTTATACTGAATGTAGTGCCTAAGATGATGAGTTCTGTTTTATCATCATTCAGGCATAGTCCATGAGTGGCCATCCATGCCTGGATGATGATGTACACCCTATTTAGCAAGGCCAAATCCTTTCCATAATCTCCTGAAAGCGGAAGGAGGATCTGAGTATCATCTGCATAGTTAGTGTAGGTCTTCAGGCCTCAAGTAGAGTCGCACAGGATCTCCTGTGGTGAGCCTGCAGGGAGAACGTGTTGAAGGGAGAACCTTCTTGGCACCCATTGCCAGAGATAACGGTGGTTACGGACGCTTGCCTCATGGGTTAGGGAGCACATGCCGACGATCTCATGATCTCACAATCTCACAATCATCGGTCATTAGTCTCCGACTACACACAAACCTTTTAGAGCTGACTGCAATCAGACTAGCACTGATGTCCTTTCTGCCATCAGTACAGGGAAAACATTTCCTGATAATGACAAACAACACAGTGGCCATACATTATCTACCTCAAAAAGAGGGGAGGTGTAGACTCACTACCACTGTACAGAGAAGCAATGAAGCTCTGGTGTTGGGCACTGCAAGAAGGAATCTCTCTGTTGGACGTTCACCTGGCTGGAGAGGAGAACACTGCAGCCGACGCTGTGAGCCAGCAGAGCACAGTTTCCCACAAGCAGTTGTTAGCTCAGGAAGTCATTCTAGAGATCTTCGCCCTTTGGGGAGCTCCTCAGGCGTATCTGTGTGCATCCAGTGTCAACAGGAAATGCGACCTGTTCTGCTCCAGGGAATTTTCTCAGAGGAGCGCTGGGAGACGCCTTCGTAGTGGAATGGGGGTTTCCACTGCTGCATGCTTTTCTTCCAGTCCTCATCATTCCTCATGTTCTCAGGAGGTTCATAACGTTTGAGAAGTCCATGATCCTTTTTCCTCTGGATCGAACCAAAGGGATGTGGTACCCAGAACTTCTGGAAATGTCCATCTGTCCTCCATTTTGTCTTTCTCAGAGAGAGGATTTGCTCACTCAGGAAGCGAGATTGCCTTCTCCACCCAGAACGCAGAACCCTGAACCTTCACGCCTGGTTTCTGAGAGGTTGAGATGCTGAGATTGAGACCTTCCCGAAGACGTAATGGAGGTGTTGCTTTCGGCCAGAAGGCCAGCGACAAAAGCTCAACACTGCTGCCATTTGAACAAGTTTTACAGCTGTTGTAGAGACAAGGAAATAGACCTATTCACTTTGGTGGTATCATTTCTTCTGCATGTGACCCATTAGGGGCTTCACCTTTCTATGGCAAAGGGCTATCTGGCTGCGCTGTCCATTTCCAAACTCCCTATTGTCATTCAAGTCCTGAAAGAGTTGACTAATATTTTCCCGCTGGTTCCCTTTATTGATCCATTCTGGGACCTCAATTTGGTCTTGCGGTTCCTGATGGGAGCTCCTTTGTAGCCTCTTCGTTTGTGTCCTCTCAGGATGCTTTCTTTAAAAGCTGTGTTTTTAACAGCTATTACCTCTGCCCGCAGAGTTAACAAGCTCCAGGCTCTGTCGTCTAAGCAACCATTTAGTGTTTTCCATAAGGATAAGGAAGTTTCTGAGGGTTTGCCATTCTTTTCTACCAAAGGTAGTTTCAGAATTTAATTTGGAGCAAACTTTTGTTTTACCTACTTTCTACCCTTCTCCTCATCCTTCTAAGGAGGAGGAAAGACTCCACAGATTGGATCCGAAGAGATATTAACAGACTCTCTAAATCAAGACAGGATGATCAGCTTTTTGTGGGTTATGGTGGCCAGAGGACGGGGCAGTTTGTTGTGAAACAGACCCGGTCTCAGTGGATTATCCTTTGCATTTTCGAATGTTGCAATCTGGTGGTAAACGAAGTTCCTGAAGCTCTAAGAGCACATTCCACTAAAGGGGTGACTACTTCCTCAGCCCTTCAGAGAGGGCTGCCGGTACAGGATATTTGTAGTGCTGCCACTTGGTCTTCACGGCACACCTTCAAGAGGCATTAATGCTTAGACTCTCTTTCAGGTCAGGATGCCAAATTTGGGATGGCTGCTCTACACAGCACGAATCGGAATTAAATGCTCCATTCCCCCCCTCCTGCAATATACTACTTTGGGAGTCTATCAAAGATGAGGACTACATGGGAGGACACAATCCATTCGAAGAACAAATTACTTACCCCTGGTAATGTTCTTTCAACTGGATGTTCCTCCAATGTATTGCTCATCACCCTCCCAACCTAACCCTCTATCATCTGGGATAATTTCTGTGATTTACACCTTTCTCTCCATTAATGCTAACGTCTTTTTCATTTTCAAGACTTCTGTGCTGGTGAGAGGAAAAACATGAACAGAGGCAACAGGCGCAGTGCGTTCCATTTTTACTGACACCGGTCCAAAGCAGTCGAGGGACATGAGGTTAATGGCGCACGGCGCCCCGTGCTGTGAAACTTTCCAAAGCTGCAAACAGGAAATCAGAGAATATCAAAGATTGGGAATACGTGGGAGGAACATTCAATCAAAAGAACATTACCAGGGGTATGTCATTTGTTCTTTCCTAATAAATCAGCATACCTGGAGATACAAAGAATTCATAAATAATGTTACAAAAAGGGCTGGTTGGGAACCACAGGGAACGTGTAAAAGAGAGCCTTGGGAAAGAGGGAGAAGACCACCAGAACTCGAAGTCAAAGGGTGGCGAAGACCCTCCCTGATAGTGTCCCATGTGTTGTGAATTAAGACTGTCGGGTGAACATAATAAAGGGAGATGTACCGCAATAGGAAGGTGCAGGAAGCAAACTACGAATATGGATATGAAGACCTAAGCAATGCCTAATCTCCAGGGAGTGAGATGCATCCATTTATATAAAGTAGAAATGGTTTAAATAACTCAGTACAGAGAATATGAGACCTATGAACAGTTGAGTGGAGCTACAATGGCCCCTGAAGGAAATGAGTCTCAGAGAAGAGCCACGTGAGAAATCTTTTTCTAACCAGAGACAGTTGTACATTTCATTATACAGAGAAACCAGAGAGGAGCATTAGAAACATGTTTCCTTTACTTTACTTTACTTTACTTTAGTGTATTTATATAGCGCAAACCATAGACCCTAAGGCGTGAGGGTACTACAAGACAAACAAAACAAGTAACAAAGAGAGAAAATCCATCAAGGAAAGGCAGCAAAAGAGTATTTTAGGCGCATGTCCAAATCATTAATTGAACAGGTAGGTCTTTAGTGTTTTCTTAAACAGGTCCAAGGAATCAATGGATCTCAGTTCTAGAGGGAGGGCATTCCAAACTCTAGGTCCATTTGAGGTGAAGTCTGTGTTAGCTACTCTAGCAGTATGGCACTTCGGTTCAAGTAGTAGGTGCGAATTATTTGATCTGAGCGTTCTTGTGTTAGGTGTTGTGGACTGTTGTAGATATCCAGGCATATTCCCAGTTCTGCACTTGTGTACGATAGTGAGAGTGCGGAATAGGAGTCTGGTGGCCACAGGCAACCAGTGCAGCTCACGTCTCGCCGTCGTAACGTGATCTCTGTATTTGAGATTCGTGGCGGCTCTAATAGCCCCATTTTGGCAGATTTGTAGTCTGTTACAATCGGACTTATTAATTCCCATAAGGAGACTAGAGCAATAATCTATTTTTGCACCCACTATTGCTCTTGCAATAGTCTCTGCATTGTCCTGTGAGATACGAGGCCTTGCTAAAAGTTTGATATAATAAGCACATGATGAGACAAGAGTACTGACATGCTGTTTCATGGTCATGTGTTGATCAAAGGTTACTCCCAGCGTTTTCACTTTTTTGAGGGGTTTGATGGATTCTTCTCCCAGCTGGAAATTATCATACTGTGAACCAAGTTTGCTGATAGTATGTGGTGAACCAATTACAAGCAGTTCTGTTTTAGACTTGTTCAATGCTAATTTATTATGGACCATCCAGGTTTCAATTAGAGTAAAAACTCTGTTGATGGCCAACTCATCTATGCTATGAGTTTCTAACCAGAGACAGTTGTACATTTGATTATACCACAGAACCAGGGTGGAGTTTAAGAAACCTATTTCTCCCCAGAGACATTTGTACAATAAGCATACAAGGAAACATGATAAAACCCTGAGAAAAAAGCCACAAGAAAGAAAGAAGGCATAAAAGGAAATGACCAGGCGATGAAAGACCTTCTTTTGGCCTACTTTAGGTATTCATATTAGTGGTAGGGTCAGAAGAGTTAGGTTTGGACTGAGGGCGTTTATTTTGGACTTCCTGATGACAAACTAGAACCTTGACGTTCTTTAGCCGGGTAGGGAAAACCTGATAGCAATTGGGATAGATAGGCCGTTTCTTCATTATGTCATTAAACGAAAAGTTAACTTGTCAAAAATGTGCCCGACTCCTCCTTCTGACCCACCACAGGACCTAGCCAAAGAAACATGGTACCAGATTGCGCTCCTCCGTATAGTCAAGCCCTTTGTCCCAGCCCTACTTTTTAGAACAGTCAGAAAAACCCAGGTCATGTATTACCTGGACAGTGGCAACATCCAACTCGGAGGAGTCCAAGATGATCCTTTGCCCTTCTGAAAATTATCCAGCACATTGCAGCATGCTTCATCACAGGACAGAAATAATGTGACCACATCACCCCCAGTGCTCAAGGAGCTGCACTGGCTAAACCTTCAATCATGGTATCCTGGTTAATACTGAATGCATCACCTACAAAACAGTCACAACCATAACACTGTTCTACCTCTCTGAGAAAAATCCACCATTTTTCAAGGCCACCACACCACCAGAAGCAGTAACTGATTGTGTCCCCATAATACAGTAATTGATTGTGTAACGATGGTGAGTCTACACTCCAGAAGCAGGTTAACAAACGTAGTTTATTGGATTGGTAAAGACCATAACAGAAAACCCCAGCACTGTAAGCCATTGCTCTGCTCTTCAGCAACTGCCTTTCTAAACATCACTTTTGTTTCAGGAGCGTGCTGCTAAATTCCATTGGAAACCCCAATCGGACACTGCAGCAGCAATGCAGAGCCAAGCACCATATAACACATCCCCCAGCCCTTATTTATCATAACAGTTTTTGCATTTATGTAACAACATTTCTGACATCATCTGTGTACAAAGAGATAGAAAACTCTTCTCAGGACTGCATAAATGTACAAGTTATATTTTGTTTCCAGTGAAGCCAAAACATTGTGTGGAAAAGTACAATGCAGTTGTGGCAAACAAATTACACACTCTTAATCTGCGCCACTCTCCCCAAATTCCACACCTGTCCTCCACGCACCCTCACAGCCCCCTTCATTACTTCCATCACCTGTATCAGATCAGAATACAGTAAATCCCCTTTATTTTAACAACACCTTTTCGTGTGCGATCCCAATCACACTCTGATACCTCTGTGCTTGTCTTCCTGATCACTCATTCACCCCCTTCACCCATTCACTTTTCCTCCTGTCTATTCTTGACCTCAGCTTCTCGACCACACAATCCGTTTCACGTGCCCTATCCATCCAGGGAGGCGACACATTTGTCCTGAGCTTTCTTCCACTCATTAATTCAAAAGAACTCACACCCGTGGATGCATGAGGTACCAATCTCAGGGCATATAACCTATCCCTTACCGCAACCTTTTCGTCTCTCCCACATGCGCCCACCATCATTCCCACAGCCTCCATCACACATCTGTTCACTCTCTCCCCCTCGGTGATAGACTGCAATCCTTTTGTGCTTCATCCCACACCGCTTGAGATATTCCTCAAAACATCCCCCAACAAATTGCAAACTATTATCTGTGAATACCGAACTAGGCAGTCTCTGCTCTCTCAGACACACCTTGTAGAAAATCCACCATAGCAGTTGCTGTAATATCCTGCAGAATCTTGATTTCGATCCATCATGAGAATAAATCAACAATAATCGCAATGAACCTACCACTTCTAGATCCACCAACCAAGAATGTCGAGTGCCAAAGCACACCACACTCTTTCCGGTACATCCACCTTAATCATGGGTTGCAGCCAGGCCACACCACTCTTTCCCGAGAACTCACATTCAGGACACTTTCCAAATAATCTCTCTCTATCTCGATCAAAATCTGGCCACCAATACTCATTCCTGAGCACCGCCTTGGTCTTTGTCACTCCAATGTGACCTTCATGGGCAATCTTCATCAACCTCCGTCTTAAAATTCTTGGCACTACTGCTCAGTCCCACCTATATAATATGCCACTCTTGATGCTCAATTCAGATCTCACTTCCCATAAGCTCCTCTGCTCCCCATCAAGCAATTTCTTTTCTGGCCAATCATCACTCGCACATTGCATCACTCTTCTAAGTTCCTCCTCCTCTCTCAAGGCGTTTAACCACTCTCCACAAGTCACGATACTGTCATGTGTTACAAAAACTGTGTCAGTAACCGCATCCTCCCCTGTTGCCAACCCATCACCTTCCTTACTCCAGCCTTGACACATGGTCCGCCAAAATATTCTCTCTTACCGGAATTACTTCCATGACAAATTTGTGACCTTGCACCCTGGCCACCCAACATGCAACCGTCTCCAGGCCCTTCTCTTCGAAAATCACCTTCAAATGCCTAATATCGGTTCTTTTGGTAAATTCTGCTCCCCACACGAAATTCGGAAACTTCTTCACGCCCCAGTGTATGCAAGAGCCTCCTTCTCCAAAACAGAATAATTTCTTTCTGCTCCTCTCAACGTCATTGATGCATGTGTCACTATATTTTCACCTCCACCTGGACCAACCTGTGTCAATACTGCACCAATCCCTGTATCACTTGCATACACGGAAATTATACTTCTTCTGCAGGATTTGAACATGGCCAGCGGCCTTGCCATATCACTCTCCCCTTTAATCCTCTGGAATTCCTTCTCACTTTGCAGATCCCACATACATTCTACACCCTTATTTAACAATCCCCTCATCATCACGATCATGTCAGAAAAAGTGTCCACAAACTTCTGATAGAACTCGATCATCCCCGAAAAAGATCTCCACTCTCCTTTACTTGTCAGAGGCGGAATTTCCTCTTGATAGCATCCACCATATAATTTTTGGGTTTCAATCCATTACTCGATATCTCATGTCCCAAATACTCAATTTCCTCCTTTCCAAATACACATTTATCTGCCCTCAAAGTTATGCCTCTTTTTTTCCAAAATCACCAAAACGTTCCTAACGTTCTGCTCATGCTTTTACACAGTCTCTCCACATATTAGGATATTGTCTTGGAAACAATGTACATCAGGGATATCTTTTAGAAGCCTATCCATTACCTTCTGAAATACCGATGAGGTAGAAACAAATCCAAAAGGCATCCTGCAGAACTGAAAAACTCCCTCATGTGTGATGAAAGCGGCAATGACAGACTCCAAAGCTCTCAATGCGATCTACCTCACAATCCAAGCATGGATGGCTGAAAACGAACTCTGTCTTAACGACGATAAAAGGAAGATCCTGATCATAGGTAGCCCAGCAAAACTTAAAAACCTCCCACCAACCTACCAATCATTTGACATGGACGGAAACAACATCAAAGGCTCCAAAAAAGTCAAGATACCAGCAGGGTAATTCATAGAAATTCGCACAAAAATGGCGCACGCGGCTGGCGCACAGTGTCCCCGTGCGATACAATGCGCCAGCCGCGTGCGACAAAATCCTTTTCATCGCACAGCGTATTCATGGATTTTAGCCTCCGAAACCAGCCGTGGCACAGAGTGGCGCAGCGACCCTGCAGCAGTGCCAGTTACGCCCCCAAAAACGCCCTCGCGCAGGGAAAAGCCTTCAAAATCCCAAAATCATCCCAAAGGGCTGCGCTAACCCTGGACCAGTTCACAGGGCTGGCAAACAGCAAATGCCAAGCGGGGAACGTGTATTTCAGTGGTTCACGGGAAGTTCCACACGCGATTGTCCTGGGTACGTGTACATCAGGGGTGCGTGGGAAGTAACACACGCGATTCCATCAGGGCACGTGTATTCCAGGGGTGCGCGGGAAGTATCACATGCAAAAGCAGCAGTGTACGTGTATTTCAGGGGTGCGCGGGAAGTGTCACACGCGATTCCATCAGGGTATGTGCATTCCAGGGGTGCGCAGGAAGTATCACACGCAAAAGCAGCAGGGTACGTGTATTTCAGGGGTGCGCAGGATGTATCACACGCAATTCCATCAGGGTACGTGTATTCCAGGGGTGCGCGGGGAGCACCACAAGTGAATTGCACGTGTGGGTCCTCCCAGGTGTTCCCTCTACACCCTCCACGGCCCCTGCAGGTGGCCCACACCACAGGGGCCTACCCTGCACATGTCCCGCAGGCACCCCATCCACCATGGCCATGCCCCCCAGCCAACCCACATGCCACCTTTCACTACTGCCCACCAATGCATGTCCCCCTGCACACCCAGCCACCAGGGGCAGCCTCCACCAGGCCCCCACTCATGTCTCCCATCACCCCCACCCCCCAGCAGTGCAGGGGCAGCCTCCACCAGGTCCCCACTCATGTCCAACTCATGTCTCCCTGCATCCCAACCCCCCAGCAGTGCAGGGGCAGCCTCCACCAGGCCCCCACTCATGTCTCCCACCCCCACCCCCCAGCAGTGCAGGGGCAGCCTCCACCAGGCCCCCACTCATGTCCCCTATCACCCCCACGCCCCAGCAGTGCAGGGGCAGCCTCCACCAGGCCCCCACTCATGTCTCCCATCATCCCACCCCCCAGCAGTGCAGGGGCAGCCTCCACCAGGCCCCCACTCATGTCTCCCACCACCCCCACCCCCAGCCACCAGGGGCAGCCTCCACCAGGCCCCCACTCATGTCCTCTATCACCCCCACCCCCCAGCAGTGCAGGGGCAGCCTCCACCAGGCCCCCACTCATGTCCAACTCATGTTTACCACCACCCCCCCCCCCCAGCCACCAGGGGCACCCTCCACCAGGCCCCCACTCATGTCTCCCATCACCCCACCCCCAGCAGTGCAGGGGCAGCCTCCACCAGGCCCCCACTCATGTCTACCTTCACCCCCACCCCCAGCAGTGCAGGGGCAGCCTCCACCAGGCCCCCACTCATGTCTACCATCACCCCCACCCCCAGCAGTGCAGGGACAGCCTCCACCAGGCCCCACTCATGTCTCCCACCACCCCACCCCCCAGCCACCAGGGCAGCCTCCACCAGGCCCCCACCCATGTCCAACTCATGTCTCCCTGCACCCCTACCCCCAGCAGTGCAGGGGCAGCCTCCACCAGGCCCCCACTCATGTCTCCACCACCCCACCCCCAGCAGTGCAGGGGCAGCCTCCACCAGGCCCCACTCATGTCCCCTATCACCCCACCCCCAGCAGTGCAGGGGCAGCCTCCACCAGGCCCCACTCATGTCTACCATCACCCCCACCCCCCAGCAGTGCAGGGGCAGCCTCCACCAGGCCCCCACTCAAGTCTACCACCACTCCACCCCCCAGCCACCAGGGGCACCCTCCAGCAGGCCCCCACTCATGTCTACCACCACCCCAACCCCCCAGCCACCAGGGGCACCCTCCACCAGGCCCCCACTCATGTCCCCTATCTCCCCCACCCCCCAGCAGTACAGGGGCAGCCTCCACCAGGCCCCCACTCATGTCTCCCATCACCCCACCCCCAGCAGTGCAGGGGCAGCCTCCACCAGGACCCCACTCATGTCTACCATCACCCCCACCCCCAGCAGTGCAGGGGCAGCCTCCACCAGGCCCCCACTCATGTCCCCTATCACCCCCACCCCCCAGCAGTGCAGGGGCACCCTCCACCAGGCCCCCACTCATGTCTACCACCACCCCCACCCCCAGCCACCAGGGGCACCTTCCACCAGGCCCCCACTCATGTCTAACTCATGTCTCCCTGCACCCCCACCCCCAGCAGTGCAGGGGCAGCCTCCACCAGGCCCCACTCATGTCTCCCATCACCCCACCCCCAGCAGTGCAGGGGCAGCCTCCACCAGGCTCCCACTCATGTCTACCACCACCCCACCCCCCAGCCACCAGGGGCACCCTCCACCAGGCCCCACTCATGTCTACCACCACCCCCGCCCCCAGCCACCAGGGGCACCCTCCACCAGGCCCCACTCATGTCCCCTATCACCCCACCCCCAGCAGTGCAGGGGCAGCCTCCACCAGGCCCCCACTCATGTCTACCACACCCCCACCCCCCCAGCCACCAGGGGCAGCCTCCACCAGGCCCCACTCATGTCCCCTATCACCCCCACCCCCAGCAGTGCAGGGGCAGCCTCCACCAGGCCCCACTCATGTCTCCCATCACCCCCACCCCCAGCCACCAGGGGCAGCCTCCACCAGGCCCCCACTCATGTCTCCCATCACCCCACCCCACAGCCACCAGGGGCAGCCTCCACCAGGCCCCCACTCATGTCTACCACCACCCCCACCCCCCAGACACCAGGGGCAGCCTCCACCAGGCCCCACTCATGTCTCCCATCACCACCCCCCCCAGCCACCAGGGGCAGCCTCCACCAGGCCCCCACTCATGTCCCCTATCACCCCCACCCCCCAGCAGTGCAGGGGCAGCCTCCACCAGGCCCCACTCATGTCCCCTATCACCCCCACCCCCCAGCAGTGCAGGTGCAGCCTCCACCAGGCCCCCACCATGTCTCCCATCACCCCACCCCCCAGCAGTGCAGGGGCACCCTCCACCAGGCCCCACTCATGTCCCCTATCACCCCACCCCCCCAGCAGTGCAGGGGCAGCCTCCACCAGGCCCCCACTCATGTCCCCCAGCCAACATGTCACCACAATCTAGATCACTGGCTCTTATGGTCACCCTCCAAATGCCAAACACCCACCTGAGTATTGCATCCACCCACTTAGAAATGGCAAAAACATGATATAACCCCAATTGCAAGTTTGGAAATGAACACATGTCCCTCACATACACCCAATGGGTGTCGGTGAATGTCAAAACCCATATCATGATATGCATGAAACCAATGAGATGATACTACACATTGAAGTTTGAAGAAAAAATATGTATTAAACGCAACATAAATTGAATCAAAAATAAACAAACAATAATGGATTTTTTTTTAAACAAAACAGCAGGTACGTGAAATAATGCAAAACCACAAATCATAATGCAAACGAAAGGTGTCCAAAGTCACAGTCCACAAAAGTAAATCCAATGGAAAATTAAAATCAAAAACCATTGCTCCATGGGGAAATCATAAAAAAAATGAAAATCCAAAAGTCAGCTATATACAGATAAACAATCCAAACCGAAGAAATGAAACCTATCTAATAACACTACCTAAAAAAAATACTATATTAAAAAATGTGGCCCATTGTCCAAAAGGTACAAAAAAATGCTAAACCAAAGGAAACCTAACACTAACTACAGAACTATTTTACAAGGGCAGCGGGCTAGTCCGACAGCTCACTTCGGGATGTTCTGGGCCAGGGCATCATCGAACTCCTGCTCAATGTCCCGGAGGCGCTCCTCCTCCATGGCCCCGAGGGTCCGCAGGGCCGTCCACATGTTCCTCCCCAAACTCCCTGCGGATTGCCTCGAGGCACTCGGCCCGTCTCAGGGCCCTCCGCATGGAGTTCTCCGCCCTGACCATCGTGAGCCGTGCCTCTTCTGCCCGCTGCCGCTCCGCATCTATGGCGTGGCCCAACCGCTGCCACACGGAAGACACTTCCCGTCCTGGGTCCTCCGGCCGATGCCTGCCCCTCCGATGTCGAAGGTCCAAGCCATCATGGCTCCCACCACGTTGCTGCTGCTGCTGCTGCACCTCTGCCTGTGCACTGCCTCCTGCTGCCTGCACATCCTCCGCTGGCTGGGGTGCAGTCGTTGATGTGGCCACCCCTGCTGGACGTCCGACTCCCGACTGTGGCAGGGATGCCTCCTCCACCAGCCTGGCCGCACCTTCAGAGGCAGCTCCACAGGGCACCCAGGTGACTGATGGGTAGGAAGATGGCACGGAGGACGACTGGCGCATAGGGGGTTCAGTTGAGGAGGGGGTCGGAGCAAGCCCCATCAAACGGAGGAATCCGGCCTGGGTGACCTGTCCCAGTAGGCCGACACGGTCAACGAGCCATTCGAGATGACGTGCAGTCTCCTCATGAAAAGACTGCAGGTCACCTCGCATGGCCCCTTGACGCAACACCACACCAGTCAGGACAGGCTCAATCCGGACCCGGATAGCCACGCCCGCAGGCAGAGGAAGGCCAGTTGTCGTGAGCTCATCCCCTGCCTAAAAACGGGTCTGGACGTAGGCATCCCTGCTGGTGCAAGATGATGCAGTGACAGGATCAGGGACAGGATTGCACGCAGGCACCTCCGCGGCGACCTGTGCTGCCTCCTGTCCCTGGTCCTGCACTGCACCACTAGCACCAGTGGAATCCCCGTCTCTGTTGCTTGCATGGCCTCCTCCTCCACCAAACCCCCCACCAACTTGGATGACTCCGTGCCATCTTCCCCTGTTGGGCCCTGTGGGGTCCCAGCTGCCCCTTCTGCTGCCGAGGAGTCCAACTCCGACCTCCGCCTCTTGGACCTCCCCCCGGAAGCTGCGGCCTGGGACGCGGCACTGGACTCCTCACTCCCCGACGAGATCACAACCTGGGAGGGGAGCCGGGCCTTGCGTCTCCGGCTGGCGGTGCGATCCCCACCGCTGTGCTCCACAGCACCTTCTCCGCCCTCTTCATCAGTTGACTCTGCAGACAGGGCGAAATAAAACACAGGCATCAGGGCACTGTACAATGGACACATACACACATGACAGTTGCACATGAGTGGCATTGGCAAACCTCAGACATGGCATCACAGTTGGCAACACACATGTCATTTCTACATGCACACATGAGCCATACCACAGCCACATCGCAACTGCCAGCACCATCCATACACATACAACAGCATGAGCAGGCAAAGGTGAGCCAGACATCACATGCAACACAGGGAGTGCACTACACATGCACGCACACCACCACGCTTGCATGCATGTGTACACCTCAGCCAACTGTCGCAGTGTTCCGATGGGCATCCATGTCACATCTGCCAATCAGGCTTCCACATCCCGCTGTCACATGCATCCATGTTGCATCACTGTTGCACCCTTGTCAAATACACACACATGCACATGTACACAGTGCTGATACATGCAGCTGAAAACATACATGCGTGACATCACGAACATGCCTACTTACATACACATTCATCCAAACATGTGTGCCTACACACACAAGCACCATCCATGTCACACACATGACAGCGCTCGCATGTGTTAGCCTCACGGTCCTGTACACCCCCACCCATACTCGGCCCGATACAAACAGATGTGCAACCGGCACACTACTGGCACATCACCACATGCACAGCTTACAATCATGATGCATGTACACTTACCGCTCGACTCCAGACGGGTCTGCCTCTCAAGGACCTGGACGTGGAGCGCTGGGGATATGCGTTCCAGGACCCTCATCTGATCTTCCGACAAGTGGCCCCGGCGCCCCTTAGCATCCGCTGCCTTCAAGAGGCGCCGGGCCTTGCTGAGGGTCTTGGACCTGAAGTCCTCCCAGCGCTTCTTGACATGTTGGAAGTCGCGGACTGCCACCCCCTCCGCGTTGATGGCAGTCATGATGTCCGTCCAGATCCGAGTCCGTCCTTCCTTGTCGGCACGCACCCTTCCGTAGAGGGCATCATACTGCCCCAGGACTTGCTCCACCAGGACACCAACTTCCCTGGCACTGAAGCTGGTGCCCCTCTGCCTCTCTGGCCGGGGGTTGTCAGTGGTGCCAGATGTTGCAGTGCCCGACATGACAACCCCAGAGGCAGGAGTGGGTGGGCAACTGGGTCCTGGGGCTGGGCTGTGGAGCGATGGAATCCCAGTCGGGAGTCTTCGGTTCCAGCAGGGGTGGTCACAGCAACAGCACCCCTGGCTGATTTGCAGGCAGCAAATGGCAGGGCACGTGGGCAGCAGGCAGTCAGGCAGCAGCAGATGGCAGGTGGGAGCGTGCTTGGGGCTCTGGGGGCAGTAAATCGGCTTTCTGGGCAGGAGCGTGTGCTCACGCGTGGCCAGCTTGATACGGAGTGATTTGGCACGTGAAAAGTCCTGCACGTCTGCGTGTAATTCGAGGAAAGGCCCTTAGCGCGTAAGCGCGTCTACACGCATACGCAATTTCATTGGCCCAAAGGCCCCCATGCGCAGCTGTGATGTCACGTGCATGGCCGTAGAGAATGGCACGTGTAAAAAAAAAAAAATGATACACGTTCGAGTGTCAAAGCGTGTAATTGGTGGAAATGGCCTCATCGCGTATGCGCGTCTGTGACGTGTGTATAAAAGGTACGTGTAGAACGCCATTTCCTTGTAAGTGCTTTTCGTGGAGAGCGAGTGGGTGAAATCTGTACTTCTTGTCGGTTGACACGCGATTTACTTCACGGCATTTCCAGTTCGTACTCCCTGTTACCTCTGACAGCTTTTTCTCTTTTCCTCTTTTTCCTGGGCCTGTTTCCTCAAACAGCGTTCCCTTCTACTGTTGTCCTGTCTCCTCAGACAGCGTACAATTCTTCTTTTGGCGGGGGTGTTGCCAACGCGCACACATGCATATTTTTCACGCTTTTGTTCCTAGCAGGTGGTGAGTCGCGCACGTATTTAACATCTGTGCTTGCCCCGTGTGTCGCGTACCCCTTCAGAGGTCATTCTAGGCTGCGTGTGACACGCATACGTTCATTCTTGTGTTTCTGGTTGCCACAGCGTAGTGCAGGTTTATTTTTCCACGCACGTGGTCTAGGAGGGGTTGCATGCACCTTACTTCCCTTTTTAGGGGTGCCTGTGCGTTGCGTGACCCGTCATCTTTCCCCAGGGGTGACATACAGCCTTGCTAGAGCACTAGGGTACGATTACCATCTGGTACCCAACCCCCTTTGACCCACAATTACACCAGGACAATAGTTCACATCGACTCCCATACGCACAATAACATCAGTGCCATGGCTGGGAGGCGAACAAGCCGTAAGGGTGGCAAAGGGGCCGAGCCCCAAGTGGTGGCCGTGGTGGATCCGGTAGGGGACTGTTAGGCGGAAACCTGGGCAGTTCCCTCTGGGACCACTGCAAAAGATTTAGGACCACAGGTGTTTGGCGGTGAACCCACTTGGTAGCAGTCTGTACCACACAGATTGACTTGGTAGCTGTGGCTGAGCAGTCAGACTTCCCTCAAGAAGAGTTGAGCAGTATGTGGAGTATACAAAATAGGGCAATTCTTCACAGCAAGACAAGCAAACACGCAACGAGGCTTAGTGTAAAGATATTAAGGTATTTATTTATAACAAACCATCTATCAAAAACACTATGGCACTTTCACGGCAAACAAATCAAACACAATTACTCTACGAAGAAGAAACGATCAATCCCCTAACAATATTTCGACAAGTCTAGGTTCTACCGGCACCAACTTATTTACAGACAGAGGTGTATACTCAACCTAGATGGCACTCTAATATTAGTTAGGACGGGAGAGAAAAAGATAGGCAGGTTACGAAATCAACACAGTTCAAATACTTCACGGGTAAAATGCAAGGCAAGAAGGCAAGAACCACAATAGATCATAAAGTTCAGAGGCCAGGCCCACTCGGAGAGAGGAAGGCGATATGTCCCAAAAAGTCTCTAGTGGAGATGCATTCAAGTCTTTGTAGCAAATTGTTATCGCAGATTGAACCAGTTCAGAACAATAAATGAGAAAAGCTTGGGGCGACCCAACGGAAAGGAAGAGGATTAAGACACCTCACTCGAAACCGATCGAAAGGGAAGCCAGGCGGACTACGGTACTTGTTGTGGAGGGCAGCTCCGGCGGGGGCAGTTGTTCCTGGTGGTGGATGCACGTCGGGTCTTTGCAAGAGTAGAGATGTTCTCGTCGTCGTAAGAAAGTGAAGTCCGGTGCACCACCGGGAAGGACCAGCCGCGGAGTGCTCCGTCACAAGGACCACCCCTTTTTGGTCGCGGTACAGGGGTAGTGGCTATCCGGTTGCCGAGGTGCGGCTGCACGGGCAATTCGACCACTGCGTCCTGAGGCGAATTAAAAAGCAAAGGGGACTGGTTGTTCCCACCAGTCAGGGAAGAGACTCTCAGGCAGGGAGATCTCCTCTGTCGTCGGGAAGTGGTGAGTCGGTTCAGCAGGGCTCCACCGGAGGTGTCGTCGTTGCAGGTCGGCTCAGCGTTACCCTCGTCGGATTCTTAGGTCCTGTGGCGACTTCTGAAGATCCAGTCCCAAAAGCCCTGCTTTTATGCAGAAAACCCCTATTCATTCAGCCTAGCTGTCAATCAACACATGCTAAGTGTGAGCGGGAGGCTCACCACTTGGGCCAATCACTCCAGAGTGCGACCGGAGTTGGCAAGGCAACTCGGTCCAGGGTGCCTAAACCCCCTCCCACACCCACTGTGGTAACCCAGACAGAATGGCACACTTTGGAGGGTCTCTGTACAGAGCCCGCCAAAAGTGGAACAAAGGGCTCAACCTTGGTTTAGGAGTCACAGAGACGAACACAGATGCCATTTTAAAAACCGAGTTGTGGCAGAAAATACCATCCGATAACTTATTTAAGATAAGTAGACCGGTGGTACGTTAGAGATTAATGAGGAAAAGTATCAATCTCCAACAATGGGACGAATCCCATAGGGTTAGGTTCGGGGTCGAACATAACAAGTAGTTTCCACTGCCACCAGCCAAAACTCGACGAGGGGGGATGGGACAGTGCCCCTCGAGTAACAGATCCAGGAGTAATCGAATTACCCCACTAGTACGTCCACAATAAGATGGTTTGTACTAGTTCTGTTAGTAAATTTAGGTCTAGTAAAGCCAATGGTGACTTTACATGCCCGGGAGACAGTAGTCAGTCCCCGGTATGGAGTCTATGGTGGGGATCCGCTAGGACGCCGAGTGCTACGGCACGTAGGGTGCGGTGTAACACACATAGAAAACATATGAGACCCTATGGAGTAAAAGACCCATAGCCCATAGAACACATTGACATTCAAAGGAATTACACACATACATGTCCAAGAGTGGGAGAAAAGAGTCTCACTCTTTTGCAGATTGGAAAAAAACAAACTCCTGAATCAGCAAAGCTGCTGGGGACTCACTAGGTTAGGAATTTCAGCCTAAACAGAGAATTCCCCTAACAGACGTGGCCGTGACTTTCAGGTGCCCTAGGCCCCATGTGTGGAGGACCAGTCAGGGCCCCATGCCCCCCTGGTTGAGGTTAACGTGCTGACACCATCGATGCTCAGCCCTTGTTGGACCAGCCCACTGTGGAACCAGTTGCACAGGGTGACTCATGCAGACTCCAGGTCAGCAGGTCTAGGCCCGTGCGCCGGTGAACTTTGGTGTCATCAGGCCACGTGGATCAGGGGCAGCTAGGTCATCTGCTGCCCTGCGTAGGATGCTGGGAGGCTGCAGGGGCAGCTGCGGCTCCATCCCCCCACCTTCACACACCCAGAGGACAGTGTCGTCAAGTCGCATCATGCTGACATTCCCCCTGACACCATCACATTGAGCTAATGCTGCACCAACTCCCATGCTGAGTGTGCAATCCGCACATCCTAGTACAGAGTCCACCGGGATCCTGCCCTATTGTCCAGAGCGGCGTAGACACTCAGGATCCCACCACTTCCAAGCGGAAGAGGAAATGCTCTCCAGTAGATGCTGATGCCCCAGAACAGCTACACAGTCGGCCCGTCAAGGAAGCCCAGCTTCATGAGCCGAATGAATGCACTTGTAGAGTATGTGTCGCACATACCGCGAAATGGTGATTGTTTGCAGGATCCAAGACCAACCTGCAGCAACGTCAGGCACACTGGCAACGAATTGCGGACACATAAGTGCCCTTGAATGTAGGCGCACAGCTACTGATGCTACAAGCGCTGGTAAGCTGAGCGGAGGCAAAGAATAACTGGTCTATATGCTCAGTGACGGGTGGGTCCTCACAGACGAGATAGAAGTCCTCCACATAGCCGTTGCTGGACCTATGCACGGAGGAACAGATCCAAGGCGTGGGAGAACTGGAGATAAAGGCATTGTCGGTGAGTGCACATGCATGTGTGTATCATCATGTCATGGTATGTGTGGATGGCTTCTGTTTGGGTGCCAGGTGGAGTGTGTGTGCCGATGGTGGTTTGGGTGCCCCATTGTCATCCTATACATCTGCGCAACCAGCATTTGGTTAGCAGCATCCCTTCTGCAACATTAGACATCCAGCCCAACACACGCCAGTTGCCCTTGAAGTGCATTTCGCCACAACATAGTGCTTATTTACCTCTGTTTATTCGGCAGATTGTTGCATACACCATTTTACTGGGGATTTCTCGTCTATTGTCACATGTCTGACATGGCTATGGTACAGTGGGCTGGCTTTGTTCCTGGACATGATTTGTTTAGACATGTCCTGTGCATAGGACCATTTTGACTGGCAGTCCAGGTTAAACATTTGACCCATTTCAATGAAACAATCATTCGAGCAAACTGGACTGATTGAAACAATGGTGCCTCCTCTCCTCTTCACTTCATGCTAGGGTACATGCCATCTGTGTGATGGCATGTGTATTTGACCTGCCAATCACTGGCCATGTGTGGATGCCATGCTAGGCACAGCACAAATTGTTCATCTCCATCTTGGTGTCATCAATGTGTGTCATTTTGCCTATTATTCACACCAGTGACGGTGATGCATGGAGGGTTTAGTCATGTGGGAATGTGTCCTCATGTATGTTTCTGTAGCCTCTCAGCCCTAATTGTGTGCCATAGTGCTAATGCCTGTTCCATTTGTTTTTTGTATGTCTTTGGCAGGGGATGACGCACTTGATACTGCTGGGGTTGTGGAATGGTGCACCCAGGAGGGGTCTCAGCCGACTGACCACCAGTGAGGCGTGGTGTGGTGGTGTGTGTGAGAACCCACAACTGCTGCAGGTCGTGCTCTCAAGGGGTGTCTCTGGCTGCACCTCCCCGAGCTGTATTCAGGTGTCGATTCGGATGATGAGACCTATGTGCCGTCGCAGGTGAGTGTTCCTGGGAGGGATTCTGTTCTGTCCGACCCACCTGCACCAGGTGTTAGAACCCTCAATGGGGATGTCAGTGTTGGCAGGTACGCCTTTGGTGGTTACGGATGCAGGGTCACACTCTGCGACATCTGATCCTGTTCCTGGGCCAGCAGATCAGAGGGGGAATGCAGTCCTGCAGCCTCAGGCAGTGCCGGCACAGCAAGGCGCAGTTCGCCTTGCCCCAGACAGGTGTGGTGCCCGCCGACGTGGTGGCCGTACGCCACCTGGCAATACCGCATGGGAGCAATCCATATACGGTATGGCAACCCAACAGGCAGCATCATCAGAGATGATGGCTCAGGCCATGGATAGGGTGGCCACTTCCATTGTCCCCCCGAAAGGCTGATGGAGCGACTACAGCAGGCAACAGACTCCATCTGCCAGTCACACAGGGAGGACATGTTGGCGTCCGACAGGGACAGGCGGGCGGCACTGGCGACTCTGCAGGAAGCCATCTCCATAGAGTCCCAGGGCCACAGGGAAGCCCTGAGGCTGGAACTCCTTCACCTCAGGACGACTCTTGTTGAGCTTGAGGCTTCAACAAACAGAAGGACAGAACAGCAGCTGGAGCGTCTCACACGTACGCTCTCAGCTGAGATGCAGGCAACTAGGGCAGAGGTCCGGGCATCCTGTGAGTTGTTGCATGGGGACCTCCGCACACTTATCCTCCAGAACGAGACCTACCACACCCGCATGCTTGCAGCCATGGAGGAACAGACTAGGGCTTTGCGTGGGCTGCCTCCCATAGTGCCACCACCTCCGTGCACTGCAGAGGGTGAGGAGAACGACAGCAGTGATACTCCCACAATAGGGTAGCCGTGTAGGCCATGAGCCCATGGAGGTGTTTTTTTTTTCGCAAGATCCACACAGGTGGGTTTTGGTGTGCACCCTGTCCTCGGACCTCCTGGGTGGCCTCCCCCACCCCTCCGGGCCCATTAATGGCCATTTTTTGTTTTTTTTTTTTGGGACAGTGTGTTGCCTTGTGTGGCTCCCGTGGGCATACGCTGCATTGTGGCTGGGCACATGCAGGCTTGTCATGAATTTGGTTCAGATGCTTGGGTTTTTGTGACACACACCCTCCTGCTTCCCGTTTCCATGGGCTTGCAAAGGTGTGTGCCCAAGTGACATTGACGTACATGGTGACATTGGACTCCCATTCGATGTGTGGGCAGTCTGTAGTCAATACTGTGTATACATTCATAGTGCATATTGTTGTTGTATTGTACACTGCGTGGTGTATTGATATGTGCCTCTGCATCCATCTCATCCTCC
>CM030325.1:925095055-925150964 GCA_002915635.3 Ambystoma mexicanum
TGTTAGGCTTTCTTGCAGTCTTTAATGGCAACTTAAATTAATGTCTTTTCTTGTTTTTCAGGTGCCGGGCTGCTTCGGTTGAAGAGATCGTAATACACGCACAAAGCAGGTAAGAAAAGTAAATGCGGCCGCCTTCAGCCGATTCCTACTTAAACAATGTTCTTTGTCTTTACAGGTGCGTTAGGCTGCTGAAGAGAGGCCGCGAAGAATCCGTGAAAGCACAGATGGATCAGGTAAGCGAGCGCGGCTGCGAACGTGTTGCAACTTGCTAACCTTATGTTTCTTTTGCTTGCAGGTTCTGCCGGTGTCCTGGATTCCTGGATGGTAAGTATAGTTCTCGTGTCTTTCTTCCACAGGTTGCTGAGCTGAAGCTGGAGATGTCACTGGAATGCTGGAGCTGACTCGGTGAGCGTCCTGCTGCAAGATGCAGAATAACGCGAAGCACGTTTTCCCAATCGGGTGTGGTTTAAATAGTGTTGGAGTGATTGGGTGTCTTCTTCCTCAGCCTCGCCCAGGTAAAGAGTTCCTGTGTTCCAGAGCTAAGGAGTGGCACCAGCCCCACCCAGGTAAGAAAGTAGTCCCAGTTCAGGGAATAGTTCCTCCCAGCAGAAGGCTGGGGACTTCATCCTGCCAGCATTTGCAAAGGTGAGTATGCAGCATGGTCTGCTACAGGTAGGTCCACTCAAGCACCTTTGCAAGAATTATGAGCCCGGCCTGAGCCTGAGGTTCCTTATGAGCCTGGCGCCAGAGGCACCAGGACATGGTCCAAAGGGCCCCAATAGGGGTTTGCTGGAGCCGGGGACGAGGGTCGTGAGCCTGCTTCCGGGGATGCTGGGCTTGACTTGGCTTCTCGGGAGCAGTGCTCATGACAGGTATGTGTGCAGTGTAGTGCAGAAATGAAAATGTTCGATGCGGAGGACTTGGATGTGAATGCTAAATTCGTCTGTGCGTATTAAATAGTACGTAATGCGGGAGTGCAGGGTATATAATAGTGGAAACGGAAGAAGGAGTGCCTCAGCTTTAATTGGGTGTGCCCCTCACTGTAGGTGGGAAGGCGCACGTAGTACAATCTGCTCTTCTGACCATGATGCCTTTGCAGATGGAACTGTGGGGATTATCAAATGAGGTGTGGTGGGTGTGGGTGACAGGAAGGGGCGGGGGTAGATGTCTCCAAATATTGCTGCAGTGCGGTTGACTGTGAAGGAGAGACGCAGAGTTATTCCGTGGTTGATATCTTTGTACAAGATGTGCACAGGTACGCTGTGGGAAGAGGCTTTGATACTAACTTTTAGTTGGGAGGAGTTGAGGCTTTTTGGGGCACAGTCTGTGAGTGGGGTTTCGGTGCGATGGTTCTCCTTTGTACATGTGTGGCATCTGTCGGTATAGTGGATGTCGTGGGAGTGCATTATGCAGCACTACATTTGGGGTACATGTCATGCTCACGTTTTCTACGTCACCTGAAGACGTAGCTGTCTGCAGTGGTGCACATTTTTCCCACTGCCAAGGTGATTCTTTCCTTCATACTACCAAAAGTAGCTTGGAACCATGCTGGTGTATTTTGCCCACAGCAAGAGCTTGGGAGCCGTTGAATAAATAGAGGCTTGTGTGACTTTATGTGAAGTGCTGGGATGTTCTGCACCAACTATGGCGACATTAACGAGCAAGATTGTCAGTGATCGCAAGGAAATGTTATTTTTTGAACTACCATTGGCAATGCTGTGTGGTTTACAATTGTGCAGTAAGATTTGCAGACAATCTTGTAGATCTGTAAGAGAGGCGTTGACGTTAAGAACATACAAATGTGAGGAGGATAAGGAAACAGAAAGTTAATGAAAGAGAAAAAAAATGGTATGAAAGAACTTACATAACAGAACCAGGACACAAACAAAAAACAACTTTGTTTTCTGGGACAGTTGTACACACCCAAACCCCTACCCTGTTTTACAGTTCCCCTCCTACCACCCCCCTTCTTCCCACGATAACTCAGGGTTTAAGGTGTACTTGCACGCGTGCATGTGCCACATGCAGACTTTTTATTTATGGGAGGCATGGAAATGAAACTGTGGAGCAAAAGAGACTATTCTATAAGACTATAGGGTCTGGTGTGTATGGAAACACTGTGCCTCAAGGTCACTTTGGATAGAGAAATGCCAGAAGGTATGGTGGAAGTGTGCAAGGTAAGGGGCAGGCAATGTGGGTGTATGCATGCAATGTATGCATTTGTTTGAAGTTAGTAACATGGAAGCTGTGCCGCGTGTGCGCGTTATTTTTTTTAAGGTGTGCAGTAAGTGGGTTATTGAGGAAAACCAAAAAAAACATTTCAGTGTATGGGATAAGTAGCAGGCATTCTACTGTTGTACATGTACGTGTGTATGACATCACATGATGTGCAATTGTATGTTGTGTCATTTGTCCATGCCCCTACACACACATCTAGGAAAGGGGACGGAGCGAAGGGAAGGGAAATAGAGGGGAGATCAAGACAACTACACTAGTAGGACAGGTGTGACTTACGTAGCCGAAGGTCATGGGTGGAGGGAGGGAAAGGTACAGGTATATGGGAAGAAGAACAAAGGACTATAATTAACAAGACGGCCAAATTGTGCCAAGTACATAGATAATTGTACAGAACAGGTGGTGGATGAACTGTGAGGCATACAGAAAACAGTCCTTAAGTGCGGGGTTTTGATTGGAAGCCGGTGCAGCGGTTCCGCGTGGTCGGGGTAGGTGATATTGGGCCGGCATAATAGAGTTGTGCGGTAACTAGTGCAGAATGAGTTTACCTTAGGCAGTTAGCCGGGGAGAGGGGAATAAACAGCAGACGCTAAGAGAAAGGGGTTGAGGTGCTTTTTGAACTGCCGATGATACCCCTCAAGTGTCAGGGAGCCTGTTACAGAGGGAGTATACAGGCCAAGAAGTACACCTACCACAAACTGGTTATTTGTAGAAGTGCGTGGCCTTGAGGGAGTTGGAGGCGGATGAGGGAAGCGCTTGCGCAGGCAAATATATAGGAGGTCAAACTTGGAGGTATTGAGGTCCCAGGGCCCAGAAGGCCCTTTGCATAATATAGAGTCTTCTCACTTAATTTTTAGAAGCCACTGGGAGTTATTGGCGATATTTCAGTGCAGGTTATATACCATCCTAAATTGCACACTTCTCTTGTGGATGCATTCCAAAGGGCTGACAGTAAAAGGGGCCAGATTTAAAAGAAGACAGTGGCAATAGTGCTGCCTAGACATAAGTACCGCTGTGCAGATAGTGATGTTTGGGAAAGCTGCTTTCGCCTAGTGTGATACATTCGATGCTGCTATTGGTGGTATTTTTTTTTACGATTTATGTAGGAGGTGGGTTAGTGGGTAATACATTTAGTAGCATTGTGGGAAGGAAAGCAAAGAGTTCCTGCTTAAATATTACACTGTATGATGTGGAAGAACATTGCAAGCACATTTCACTGAAGTGCCACTTAATGGAAGGGGATGAGAAAGTATCCAGTTTGCTTTTAAAGAACGTAATGGCCACTCAGTGGCAGATACTGTGCGCAGAGGAGTTCCTAACCGAGTTGTAAACATACTGTGGGAGAAGTTAGCATACCTACATTTTTGTCAGGCTGGGTGCTCAAGTGGGTGAAAATGGATGCAAAAAATGTTGCACTCTGAAATACCTTTCAACTACAATGCTTTCCAATGACTCAGGCTGATGTAGTAACAGTAGTTTTTAAGTGTTGTGTAGACCCCACATTGTTAAATGCTAAGGTCTTGGATGCCATTGGTGACTGTGACTGTTTACATGTAGCCAATTAGGTACTGGTGGAGAAAGAAATAGTGGAAAGGGAGGAAAGACTGCTACTGTACTGGGGTGCGGCCCTGCCCGCAATCTGGGAACCGCACGTGCCACAATGTGTGCTTCTCACCATGCGGCCCAATAGAAATAGGATTATGGAGATTAGCCAATAAGGTATTGAGGGTGTGATTCAGTGAAAGGGGCGGTGATACAGTGTTGCATTACTGTGCGTAGTGAGGGTGGCTGAGATGGCGAAACATATCATTGATTTTGGTTGATGCGTTTGTGCTCGATCTACACAAGTATGCTTCAGCAAGACACTTTGATAGCGATTTTGGTTTGGAAGGAGTGCGTGCCTTGTGGCACGGTGTCTATGAGCGCAGTTTCACCGATATGCATGCACTTTGCAGAGACTTGGCCACCTTTGGGACTGTGGATGTTGTTGTCCTACACTACGGGGGATTACATGCCTCGTTTAAGTTTGTTCTGTCGACTCAGAAAGTTGCTTAATGCAGTGAGGTGCCTTTTTCCATCTGCCCAGGTGCTCGTTTCATCTATACTACCAAGAAGAGTATGGGTGTCTGGTGATGAATGTTGTACCGAGCCAGACGCTGGGAGGTGTCTCATCAACAGAAGCCTGTCAGATTGTGTGCACTCGCGTGGAATGTTCTTCAGCAACAATGAACTAATTAGTTGTGGAAATGCAGAGATTTTTTATGCAAATGGTCTTTTCTTGTCGCCTATTGGCAATGCGGTTTTGTTTGCCAATCTACAGTTACGGTGAAGAGTTTACTCAAATATTGTGACTACAAGAATACAGAAAATCAATGAAAAACGGAAAAAAGGTGTCTCGCTACAAGCATCTAAAATGAGAAATTGAAAAAAACAAAGCCTTTGGACAGCCTCCCTTAAAAACGAAATTGAAATGTATCCGTCCACGGCGGCACGCAGCACGAAAATCTCATTCAGGGATTTTTAGGATGGCCATGGAAATGGGACTGTGCAGGCTGAGGTATTGTGCGATGCCATTTTTGGGGTGTGGTTTGTACGCAGAGACTGGTGTTGAACTCATACTATGACATCGAGAGCTATTTAATGTAATTGGTGAATGCGTGTGCAACATTGTAAGAGAACATACCGACGGCGTGCAAGAAGGAAAGAAGTGGAATGGAAGATTTGTTAACGCTTCAGTGGGCCTCGCCAGTAGCAATACTTGGGAAAGCGCACATGCCATATTCAGCTCTTATCACCATGCCAATGGAAATGGAACTGTGGGGATTATGAAATCAGTTACTGTGGGTGTGGTTCACACAAATGCTCGGGGCATACCGTTATATATTGCTCTGCGTAGTGAGGCTGTCTGACATGGCGAAACAGCTCGAGTTACCTTTGGGTGATGCATTTGTGTTACATATGCACAAGTATGCCCAGGAAAGACACTTTGATGGCCACTGAGATTTGGAAGGAGTGCACGCAATGTAGTGCGCTGTGTATGATGGCCGCATTGCCGATATGCATGCCCTTTGGAGATACATAGCCACTAATAATGGTGATGTTATTTTCATGAGGTATGGTGACATGTATATGGATTACCTGGCTTGTTTACATATCCTCCGTCCACTGAAGAGGTTGCTAAATGTCATGAAGATGCTTTGTCGCACTACCAAGGTGCTTTTCTGGTACATAATAGTAGAGAGATTATGGGACAATGGTTATGTAAGTTGTTCCGAGCCAGAGGTTAGAAGGTGTCTTTTGGACAGAAGCATGTAAAAAAAAATGTGTCCGCTGGTGGGATATTTCTCAGCAACAATGAACCCAGTCGTTGTAGAAATGCAGAGTATTTGCAAGCACAAGGTATTTTGTTGTACACCATTGGTAATGTTGTTTTGTTTGCCCGTCTACGGGATGCGTTGAAGACTTTACTGTAACAATGTGAGCACAAGCAAACACAAAAGCAATTGCAACGTGAAAGAAAGGGTGTTTAGTAGAAGCATCTACAATACAACTTTTAAAAAGTGCTATTTTCAGAGCTGTCCGCACAAACAACCTCCCCCACTTTGGTTGTACTTTTTTGAGTTACGGGCGCACGCTGCACATCCCCAACCCCATCCGGGGATTTTGAGGATGGCCATGGAAATGGGACTGTGCAGGCTGAGGAATTGGGCAATACCACGTCTGGGTGTGGTATGTACGCAGAGGACTGGTGTACAAAACTAACACAGTTAAATGGAGAACTTTTCAATGTGATTGGTAGATGTGTGTGGAACATTGTAACATAAACCACTGCTGGAGTGTTACAAAGAAGGAAGAGGAAAGGGAGGAAGGAATGTTTGTGCTTCACTGGTGTACAGCCTTCGCCGTAGTTGAAGAAATGCACGTGGCACATAAAACCGCTTGCAGCATGGTTCCTATAGAATGACATAGTGGGGTTACACAGTAAAGGACATTAGGCAGGTACCAGCGGAAGTTACGTGGGAGAACCTGTGAGATCATGTGTGCCGGCTCCCGCTGAGCACACTGTCAGCCTGGCATGCCAGGCAGCAGTAGGCTGTCATACAGTCTCCCCTACAACCTTCTGCCACAGACTTTGAGTCACCTAAATACAGGGACCATTAGCAGGACAATAACATTTGTATAAGTAGATGCTGAAATATATGATGCAAGGTGACTAAAATTTGATGGCAGTGGTATTTGTGAAGAGTTAATAAAAGCACAAGAAATTAACCTTCACGTCTGGTATGATCATTGATAGGCCACTGCAGGGGGCTATTGCATCTCAGGGTGTGGGTTACAGGAAGGGCTAGTTAATACTTTTCTTAATACCTGTACGTACTAAGCTGTGTAGGCATTAATTGCAAAGAAAATGCAGCAAAGCAGACTCGGTCCAACCTCACTTACAGGACACAGTACTGTGGCCTCCTACTCGGTTTTGGGAAGCTACAAAGAAATTGTGGTGGAACTTTCTGGCGTGCACTTTTGTAGGACTGCTGTGGAGACCTTGCACTCAAAAAACAGGCCTGCATTTTTGAAAAAGCAACATACATGTGCAATGGCACATTGTGGTGTGTTTGAAAGCATGTAGTTTCGAAAAACAATTTGAACATTGCAAAACACTGCACTTTTCCACTGTCCGAGGGTCCAGATGGTGCTCCTGAAATAAGGGCCTACGCGCAGCGTTTGTGTGGTCGTATGCTGCCGTCGCCACTGTTCTCGTTTGGGACAGCTGTCTGCAGGACGCATTTTGGCCGGAATATGTTGTGCACATGAGGAAAAGTGTCCTATGCACACCGCTGCCACTTGTCTACTGAATAATAGTGCGCCACACGTGCGCCTACCATTTTAAGAGACGCTGGATGTTTTTAGTGCATAGTAGGTGGAATGTTCATGTGTATAACTAATTGTAGGAAGTGGGTGGGCGCCTCAAGCACATTAAAGTTCATTAGCATATGAAGCAGAGTGGCGCTGTTAGTAGGACACACATGAACACATACACATGCTTGTACTTGCACTACGCACAAATGTCCGCTCCCACACGCATTGATAGGTGGTGCACAACATGCAGACCTTGCTGGCGGTGTATGGATGCCTCCATTATGAATGTGGATAGGACGGACAGCTGCAGTGTCCATACACATTTATACGCCTTGTTGGAAAAGGGTACGGGTAGCAGAAGTGGCTACTTATTGTGGTGAAATGGGGATTTGCAGAACTTGGATATGAGGGGAGGAAAGCTTGATTCATTACCGTAACATCTCCCATGACATAGGGAAGGAGTACACGTGCAGGTGTGCCAAAGCTGTTTTATATTGGTCAAAATATATCCTTGTACGCAAACTTTATGGCGGCACAATTGTTCACCACCTTTTCCACTTTCACCTCCAGGCTGTCCATTTCCCTATGCACAGAGTTTCTTTCCTTTCCTATGCCCGTATGCTGCTGTGCAAGGATTGCTGCTTGTACTGCCTTGCTTTCCTTTGCAATATGTTCTCTTACTGAAAAGAGAATGTGTTTGGTGTACATGCAGCAACATATATTACATCATTTGCGGTTCAATGCACTGTACGTACCAATGGGGTTCCTATAGAAACCTTATTGCGTCATGAGGGACATTTTCGTCGTGCCACTCTAAGGTGCTTGCTATTGCTGCGTTACACAAACACACGTTATGGTTATATTCTATTGCATACTGCAGCAGCTGTGTAATTATGAGATAAAGTTTAGTGTCCATAATACATTGCAGTGACGTTCAGTTCTTTGCACTTTCCATTCGTTATTGTGGCAGTCTGTTCTTTGTTACCATTTACAGTAGCAGTGCGGTGTATTGTTGAAGGCAGATATCACTTCTGTTGTTGAAGCATTCCGTTATGGTGTGCTGCCTATGCCTTTGTCCTGTTTGCTTCATAAGTACACAATTTGCAAACCTATTCTTTTTTCACTTGCACTTCTTGGACATGATGCGGTTTCTATATGTTCTTTGCGTTTGGTGATTAGTATCACTATGTAAGAGAGTACCTGCCTTACTCAGCAGGTTGGATGCCACGCAATCTCTGCAAACAGACGCTCAGTCCGCAACTGCTGTCCGCATTAGCATGGTGCCAGCAGTTTCACTATGTTGCACAGTTCTTCCTTACAAACTAGGGTATCCTACTAAAAACCAATGAAATTCACTGACAGAAAACATTGTCAAAGGGACGTTATGGTTTAAGTTGGCTACTGAAAACATTTCCCCTTTATTGCAAAAGAAATAGCCTAAAACAATGTTACGGTTAAAGTGTCCTACTAAAAACCTATGAAATTTGCTAACAAAAACCTTGTTAAAGGGACGTTATGGTAAAGTTGCACTACTAACAAACCTATGAAATTCAATGGAAAAACGTTGCTACAGGGACGTTATGTTTACAGGTAAAACCTAAAAAAACCACAAATTTGCAAGTTATGGTACGGTATGCAACCAAAACTCATGCTACCACTGTGCACTGCAAGGACTAACACCCGTGACATAAAAGATGACATCACAAATGTCATTGATGACATCACTGATGACATCACATGTCCATTTAGTTGTCATGAAAAGTCTCCAGAAGGGATTGTCATTGTAATGTTGGCAGAAAACTATCAGAGATCATTGGGAGAACTATCTTTACATAAATAGGTAATTAGGTCTTGCATTAGTATAATCAGTGTTGCATTACATATTTCTTTCCATTACTTAACTCAAGTCATGTACATACGTAGGCATTGTGTGCAGCATGCATAATACAGGTGCAATATCCAAATTCTGCCATGTTACATAGTTAAATTATGAATGCTTTCCTTTTTGACTTTTGTGGACTGTTAAACATGTAATAAGTAGCTACACATCCCTCACTTACTACATAAATGTACTACTGCACACAAAACAAAAAGACACCACAACACATACCAATAGCAGCATATACAAGGAAAGTAAAGTAAGCAAAATAGTAGCAGTACGACAAGAAAGTGTTAATAACCTAACTGATTATCTTAATGCACAGAAATTATTGCTGTATTTCAGGCTTGCCTTTTTCCCATATGTATATGTACCATGTGATGCATGTGATGTGAGTGAACCCTAAGGAAATCAGTGTAAGAACATATGAGAAGGGCAAGGTGTACAAATATAGCACCATGTCACTTTGTAGTTCCTTATTGTTAGTGAAGAAAAGCACCTAGTGTACATATGACACTAAACAAAAAAAAGATGGAGCCAGACCTTTGAAGTCATCAGTGATGTCATCAAACATTTGTGATGTCATCTTTGATGTCATGGGTGTTAGTCCTTGCAGTGCACAGTGGTAGCACGAGTTATGGTTGCGTACCGTACCTTAACTTGCGAATTTGTGGGGTTTTTAGGTTTTTACCTGTAACCATAACGTCCCTGTAGCAACGTTTTTCCATTGAATGTCAGAGGTTTTTTTAATAGTGCAACTAACCCATTTCCCTGTTCGCTCCGCAGACAGAAGTGTCATTGGATCGCGGTACGGCGTGGTGTCAGAGAAGATTGGACGCGGCAGGTGGTTGGCTAGAGGGAAGCGTGTTGTGCATCAACATTTTTTGGGAAAGCCCCCAAGGGGTATCAGAGGACAGTGCGACGGTGGCAGGGTCTGCAAAATGTAGCGTACGCATTGTGTGGGCGCCCATGAAGGAAGGAATCGCTGGGGGAGTGATAAGTGGTTCATGTGACATATGTAGGCTACTATTTCCTGTGGTAATTAGAGGAAGCTGTAGTAACAGTCCCTTAGTTTCTGCTGTGACCTGTTTGCGGGGAACTGCTTTCGTGGTGAGTGGTGGCAGCTCTTTTGCAGATGAGGAGTGATTTGCACATGAGATAGGTTGGTTGGGAGCGCGGATGGCGGTGTGCTGAGGATGGAAAGCGGTAGTTGGACACATGGAGGCATGCATTGGTGAATGAAGATGCGGTGGGTCTGGAAGGATTACACTATTGGGTGTAGGGCATGCACCTAGGAGCGTAGGGCTGCATCATACACACCACAGGAAGGCATGTTTCAGTCTTCATGCGGTGCAGGGTGGTGCTTACAAAGTGCGGTGTGTGCCGATTGGTTGCAGTAGCATTAGTGCTGCAAACTGATTGTGGGTAGGTTCGCAGTGACACAGTACTTTGTGCATGGCTGTGAGTAGAGGTGGTGGAGGATGTAGTATGTTTGTGCATTCTGGTAAGTGCAACCTATATTCGTGATTGTGTGTTTTATGGTGTGGCGATATGGTGACATGCATTGTCAAATTACGGTGGGAGGAATGTGTGCAAGGAGCAGCCCCACTGGAGCAATGCAGGTTTGGCAGTGTATGCGGCACAGGGTGGTGATGTGTGGGAAATGCATGAGGAGCACATTGGTGACGTGGTACAGCAGGTTAGGTGACTTACAAAGCGTGATTTCTGCATGCCATGGTTGTGGTGATAGTTGGAACATGCCACAGCATTTGGTGTGCGGCAGGAGATGGTGCAGTGAGAAGTTGAGTAGTGTGGCCACAGGGTGCAGTGCATACGTAATGTGACTATGGATGGTATGGGTGAAGGGTAGCTTATCTGTGGCTGGTTCCTCTGGTGTGTGCACATTCATTGAAGCAGGCCCAAGGTTGTGAAGGTGGTGTGCATAGGTTGCCAGTGACAAAATAGAAGTGCTGCTATCTACGTGTGGAACGTTTGTGCAAAATGGTAGCTGCCCACATGGCCGTCATGTTAACTTTTGCCATTTGCTGCTGCGTAGTGCTATGGCAGTATACAGCTTGGGTGGCAGTGTTGGTGGCAGTGGTGTCTATGTGGATTGTCGCAGAAGCTGACTTGGAGACATGCATAGTGGCATTATGTTGCTGTGAGTGTGTTCAAAGCCTAGATTATTCGATGCATGGACGAAGGCCGCAGGCCATGCATTCAAGAGCCTAGGCCTTGACGGCACGCACGCCAGTAATGCATTTTTCAATGTGCATGAATTAGAGGGGGGTGACATGTAAGGAATGAGTGTGGAGCCCATTTCAGCCGTTATAGGCCCCTGTTGCAAATAGATTGTGGGTAGGCTGGCAGTGGCACAATAGTTTGTGAATGGTAGTGGATACGCACATAGTATGTGATTGAAAGTGTACAGGGATGCAGGAGAGAGCGTCTTGTGTGTACATCATGGTAAGTGTTGCAATTTGTTACTGCATACCTCCATGGTGGTGCTCTGTGGTTGGAGTTGCTGCAGAGAGAAGTCACGCTGTGTGGTCACTGGGTGCAATGCTTGTGCCAGTGGTGCATACGTGCATAGTGGTAGCTGGCGATATGCTGAGATGTATAGTTTAATTATGGTGGGGGGAATGTGTGCAAGGAGCAGAACCACTGGAGCAATTCAGGTTTGGCAGTACATGCGGCACAGGGTGGTGATGTTTGGGAAATGCGTGTGAAGCACATTGTCGACGTGCTACAGCAGACCAAGTGTGTTCCAAAGTGTGAATTGTGCATTCTATGGTTGTGGTGATTGTTGGAACATGCCACAGTATTTGGTGAGCGGCAGGAGATGGTGCAGTGAGAAGTGGGTAGTGTGGCCACAGGGTGCAATGCATATGTAATGTAACTATGGAAGTGGGTATGGTTGAAAGGCAACTTATACGTGGTTGGTTACTGTGCTGTGCACAAATGTATTGAAGTAGGCCCACTGTTGTGAAGGTGGTGTGCATAGGTTGGCAGTGACACAATAGCGTGTGATCGGTAGTGCGTAGGGGTGGTGCAGGCTGCAGTATGGTTGTGGCTTCTGCTAAGTGTGACACTTTTATGTGCATGGGTGTTTTATGGCTTGAAGGAGATGGGTAGAACTGGCGCTACGTATGTAACGTTTGTGCATAATGTTGGGTGCCCACATGGTCACTTGCTTGGATGTGCAGTGTTGCAGTGGATGTGGAAAGGGTTGCAATGTTGTCTGCATAGCTAAAGGTGTGCTGGGGGCATGTTAGGATGTTTGTGGATGCTGCAATACTGCCTTCTGTAGCAGACATTTCTGGTCGAGGGGCTTTCCAAACAAACTGAACGTGTACTGAGAGTGTTTAATGGTAAAAAACAAGTAGTGTACAGAAATGACAGTATGCAATGAAGAGGTTTTGTATGCGATTGGTGCATGCGTGTTTTGAAATGTGACAGCACCCAATTTGAGGAACGCTGCAAAAAGTGACTGTGCAAAGGGAAGAAGTATTGGCACAGCTTTATTGGGCTGTCGCCCTCACTGAAGATGGGGAAGCGCACATGCACATCCTCCCATTATGAGCATGGTTGAAATGGAATTGTGGGAAATAGACAATTAGGAGTTTAGGGTGTGGTTCATAGGAAGGGGCGTTACCATTTCGACACAATACTGTTTTGTGAGGGTGGTCGACAAGGAGAGACGGACCGTGCTTATCGTCAGTGATATCTTTGTGCGCCATCTGCTCAGGTGTTGTGTGCAAAGAGGCATTGCTGGTAATTTCGGGTTAGGAGTGGACGCTTTCTGGGTCTGTCAGGGTGACTGCAGTTTCGGTGGGATGGTTCGCCTTTGCAGATATGTGGTGTCCGTCACGAACGTGGACTGCGTCGTGGTGCACTATGGAAGTGCACATTTGCGTTACATGCCGTGTGGACGATTAATCCGTCTACTGATGAGGTTGCTGACCGCAGTGATTCATATTTTCCCTACTGTCAAGGTGGTTTTCTCATGTTTGGGTCTATGACGGTGTAATTTGTCCCCAGCCAGCGGTCGGAAGGTGTGTTATAAACAGATTTATGCGTCAGTTTATGCAGACTGCTGCCATGTTCTCCACCCACTATGAGATCATGAGGTCGCAAAATATACAGTGGTTCCGTAGAAATGGCATTTATTTGAGTGCCATTGGCAACGCCATTGGCATTGCTGTTTTTTTCCGCACTGTGCAAGAAGCATTGACCTGAATGTTGTAAAAATGTGAAAACAGGCAAACAGAAACGCATACAAAAAGAAAATACTGATAAAATGTGCTTGCCCACAAGTGAAAAAATACATTAAAAAAAAAAGAAAAATCACACATGTACGCTGGAAGACTGAATTCCCTGCCTAGTTTCTATTGTTCAATTGTTTACCATCCACCATCTCGCCCCCCGCCCCAACACCTTCACTATCATGAAAAGGTAAAGGATTACGTGGTACTTTCAAGATGACAGGTGCCACATCCTGAGTGCCCATGTGGATGTATGCGGATGGAGAAATCCTGCATACTTTCATTGACCTTTGCAGTGGACCTGCTTTGGAATGGTATGACATTTATACTGTGCAAGTGTAACGGTACATTTCAAGTGATGCACAGCAGTGACAGTGTTCGATGATGTCGCCTTTAATGCGATTGGTGTATGCGTGTGTGCCTGTTTACCAGTAACCTAATGAGGTACAGCTGCAGAGAATATAGTACAAAGGGAAGGAGGACTATACTAGTTTTACAGGGGGACGGCCACCCGCTATTTTGGGAGGTGCACATGGCAAAATCTGCCCTTTACGCCACCTTGCCCAATTGCCATGGCAGTGTGGGGATTAGCCGATCAAGTAGAGTGGGTGTGCTTAACAGGAAGGGGCGGTGAAATGGTTGCACATTCTACCATGCGTACTGAGGGTGGCTGACATTGCAAAACGTATTGTGTTGCCTTTAGGTGCTCCCTTTGTAATAGATGTGCACTACAGTGCCCTGCAAAGAAACTTTGATGCCAATTTTGGTTTGGAAGGAGTGGACGCATTGTGGAACGCTGTGTATGAGTGCCATTTCGTCGATATACATGCACTTGCAAAGACCTCAGCACGTTTCAGATGTTATCGTAAGTTCTTACGGCGGCATGCATATGGGTTACCTGCCTTGCTTACATTTGTCCCATAGACTGAGGAGGTTGCTGGGTGTCATGAGGACGCTTTTTCCCACCACCAAGGTGCTTCTCTCATCTACAATACCGCGAAGAGCATGGCCTACTGCTCATGGATGTTGTGCCGAGCCGGACTTAGGAAGGTATCACAGAAGCATGTACACTTTTTTGTCAGTTTGTGGAATGTTCTTCTGCAACAGCGATCTCATTACTTGTGAACATGATATGATATGATGTGATATGATATGATATATGGCATTTGTAACGCGCCTATACACAAGTGTTTCAAGGCGCGACGAGGCAGGGGCAGGGGGAACAAGGGGAGACAGACAACGATCCTACTAAGCCAGATGTCATTCAGATCACGCAAGTGCAAGGGTAGAGGGGAAGGTAAAAGTGCAGAGGGGGAAAGGTAGAGGGAAAAGTGCAGTACAGGGTTATAGCATACAGGATAAATAACAAGGGCCAGCTGGTGGCAAGTGCGAGGTAAGTGCAGACAAGTGCTGGGAAGGGGGGCTGTAGGGATACGGACAGTCCCGCAGTGCAGGGGTTGCCAGGGAGGCAGTGCAGGGGAGAGTGGCTGGGCCAAGGACCGAGAACGGTGAGTGGACCAGTTGCAGATTCAGTGCAGTTTCAGTAATTTTAGCAGGGGAGAGGGGGAGAGTAAGCAGAGGCCGGTTTTGAGGTGCTTCCGGAACCGGAGATGGTTCTCCTCAAGTTTCAGGGAGGCAGGAAGGCTGTTGCAGAGGGAGAGAGATCTGCCCCCAACTCGTTGTTTGGAGAAGCGGCTGACCCTGAGGGAGTTGGAGGCGGATGAGCGAAGAGCACGAGAAGGAAGATATTTAGGAAGAGAGAGTTGAAGGTATTTTGGCCCAAGGCCTCAGACGGCCTTGTGGACAATGCAAAGGGTTTTGAACTTGATCCTCGCAGTCACTGGGAGCCAGGGTAGTGATTTCAGTCCTGGAGAGATACGGTCCCTGGGCTTGAGGCCAAGGACAAGTCTCGCAGTCCTGTTCTGGATGAGTTGCAAAGGGCGGAGAGTAGAGGCGGGCAGATTTAGGTAGAGGCTGTTACAGTAGTCCAGCTTTGAGAGAACCAGGGCTCTAGAGACAATGAGCTTCTGGGGGAAGGAGAGGAAAGGAAGGATACCTCTGAGGAGGTGTAGTTGGTAGTGTGACTTCTTAGAGACGTTGGATATGTGAGGAGAGAAGGAGAGTGTGGAGTCGACGATGACCCTGAGTTTTTTTGCCTTGCAGGTAGGAGCAGGAAGAGGGCCAAGCGGAGCCAGCCAGAGAGCTGCAGGGAAGGAGGGAGTGGGTGTGCCGATGAGTAGAATCTCAGTCTTACTGGCATTAAGGCAGAGGTCGTTGGTGGCACACCATTCCTGGAAACATGCAGAGTGCTTCCAAGAAAATGGCATTTTGTTGTCCTCTATTGGCAAAGCAGTTTCGTTTACTCGTGAACAGGATGCGGTGAAGAGTTTACTGTACTAATGTGAATAGAAGAAAACTCAAAAGCTACTCAAAACAGACAAAAAAGGGTTTTTGTAGAAAGATCCTAAAACAAAAAAAAAAACCAGAGAACTCCCCCTGCCCTGGATGCAAGTTATTCCCCTACGGTCGCACGCAGCACAATAGTGACATGCGGGGATTTTGCGGGTGGCGGCCACGAAAATGGAACTGTGGGGATTGTCCAATGAGTTGCTTAGGATGTGTGGCAATAGGAAAAGGGACTCCTGCTGCACTGGTGACCGGCCCTCGACGTACTTGGGGATTCGCACGTGCCACATTCAATGCTCCTCACCATGTTGGACTATGGAAATTGGACTGTAGCGATTGCCCTATCATGTGCTACTGATGGTGTGCATCAGAGGAACGCGCGCCAATAGGAAGGACTCCTGCGGCTTTACTGGGGCGCAGCCCTGGCAGTATTTGAGAGGCACGTGCCACATTCGGCTTTTTTTGAGCATGCTGGCCAAAACAAATGGGACTATGTCCTTTGGCCAATGAGATGCTCAGGGTGTACGTTACAGAAAAGAGCACCAATAGGGTGGTAAGGACTCCTCTGGCTTTACTGGGGCGCAGCCCTGGTGGTACTTGGAGAAAGGCACGTGCCACATTTTGCCCCTCTCACCATGTTGGCCAATGGAAGTGGGACTATGGCCTTTGGCCACTTAGGTGCTCTGGGTGTGCATCACTGGAAAGGGAGGCATTAATTTTCCCCCATCTAAATTGGCTTGGTGCGTTTCTTGCAAGTAGTGATATTGTCTTGCAGTAAGCGTTGCGCTGTGACTGTCTTCAAAACGTTCTGCAACACGTAAAGAAACCTCTTTGTCCAGCGCACTCCTTTCTAACCGACTGCACTACAGTGTTCTCCACAATGCCACGCCTCCCGCCCTGCATGCATACATTTGCAATTCCGTTGTTCATCTGTGAAAGGTGCTTTATTTGCTTACCTTTTTTCGTTCCCCAGTGCATGTTTATTTATTATCGTGTTCTCATACACGCCACAGAAGGAAAGCCAGGGAAAGTCTGGTACAGAAGAGCCAGCACCTGCCTAGATATTATAGGGGGCGTGCTGGGAGACAGAATTATTGGGTGGCCATCACCTACATAGGAGTTACTCATTGTATTGTAATGCTGCTGTAACGACCGTTGCAATGCACTTCCAAGTACCTTCCCTGTGCACAGTAGCACATTGCACTACATGTACAATACAATGCCCTTTGCCAGGTAAGTGTCTGCAGTGCAGCATTTCCTTTGGAAAGGTTGTTTTACAGCTCTGCTGCCGTACAGGAGTGCCCCTCTTGTTGCCAGCAGCAGATGTGGCAAATGTTGTACATGAAAGTACCCAAGGTCATTCTTTGAAAGGCGGTAGCCGGCCACTGCTTCTTTGTCCTTCAATTTGAGCTGTCGTCACATGGACTACAAACACTTTATGCTGCACCATTAGCTGTACCATTCACGGATATAAATACATTGTGGAATACAAGAATGTTTACAACAACGCCAAACACAGCTTCTTTACCTATGCCACAAAGCCATTTATTCTGTGGAAAACATGCACATACAGTGCTTTTCCAACCACCAGTAAGCTTGTTTGCGTTCTGCATATTCTGCTGTTTCCTTACTTGCCTTCACATGCACTAGTATGTGCGTGCGGAAAGTGCACCAGCTTTGCAATTTTGCAGCCTTATTACAAACTGTTCCACTTGCAGTTACATCTTTTCTTCAACTGTCTAACCGGCAGGTGACCTGTTTGTACTTTCCGTCTCACTGCTCTGTGCACACATAATATAACAGTTTCACGGGTCATGGAAAGGGAAGCAGCAGATAAATCTAAGTAATTCCACATTTAACACACCCACGTCACAGTGCAGGTTGCTGTTCTTTGTTAAGAAGTTGCTGTTATACAGTTAGGATTACTTTAGTCACACATTGCTAAGTTTGGAGAGCCTCCCACGAAGTGGACAGCAATACTTTAAATGCGGTAGCCTACTGCATGAATACGTAGGGCTGGCGACAGGGGCGGTGTTATTAGCATACACTGCTTGACCTATGCCTGGGTCTAGGTGTGGAACGTAAACATGTGTGCTTCCACAACTACTTAAAAGTGCATTTTAAGATACAGACATGTGGACACTAATGAGTCCTACGAATACTTGCTGTGTAATTGCACATACGCCAACCAGTTCAAGTCTATATATATTACTATACTAAAAAACCTCTTTACTGAACAAACTACCGTAAAGCAACGCTATGCTTAAAGTGCCCTACTAAAAACCTATGAAATTCACTAATACAATACCTTGTTAAAGAGACGTTATGGTTAAGTTGCACTAGCAAAAACCTATGAAATTCAATGGAAAAACAATGTTACAGGGACGTTATGGTTACAGGTAAAACCTAAAAACCCCAGAAATTCGACAGTTATGGTAGGCTAAGCCACCATAACTCGTGCCACCAGTGTGCACTGCAAGGACTAACAGCCATGACATCAAAGATGCCATCACAAATCTCATGTGGAATCTGCTTAGATCACATGCTATGCATAGATTAGCGAGCAGTGAAAGAAGGAGGTGGGATGTGAGAAGGTTCATTAGCGAATAAATGTCTTAGAACCGCTTGTCCTGCTTGTGTATCTGTCTTGGAATGAGTGGCAAAGCAGTAGTGCTGAGTGAAAGTATGTATTGAGCTCCATGTAGCTGCTTTGTAAATACTGTCTAAGGGGACATTTGCAATGAAAGCCAGAGTGGCTCCAGTACCTCTTGTGGAGTGGGCCCTTGGCGTAAAAGGCAGTGTTTTATCCGATAGGGAATAGCACAGTTGGATACATCCGACTATCCACCTAGATATGGCATTCTTAGAGATGGGGTCACCTTCTCTGCCTGGCGCTATGGAGACAAACTGTTGATCTGTCTTTCTTAGCGGTCTGGTCTTGTCTACGTAGTAGAGGACCGCTCTCCTCTCATCTAGTATGTGTAGTTTTACCTCAGCAGAGCTTTTGGGCTCCTGGAAGAAAGCCGGTAGCTCAATAGACTGGTTTACAAGAAATGTGGAGATTAATTTAGGTGAGAACCTAGGGTGAGTATGTAAAACCAGCTTCGCCTTATGTATAGTAAAGAAAGGATCCTGCACTGACAATGGTTGGATTTCACTAACCCTTCTTATGGAAGTAATAGCTACTAAGAAGACAGCTTTATAAGTTAGGTGTTTGAGACTAGACTTGTGCATAGGCTCGAATGGGGGCCCCATGAGCTTAGCAAGTACCACATTGAGGTCCCAACCTGGCAGTGGGTTAGAAACTGGAGGATGGAGTCTCTTTACCCCTTCCATAAATGCTTTGATGACTGGTAACTTCCACCATGAGACCTTATTATGGGAAGTGGTGTAGGGTGACAAGGCCGCCAGGTGGACTTTCAGGGAGTTGAACACTAACACTGCATCTAGCAAGTGGAGCATATAGGTTAGAATGTTAGATGGAGTACCATCTATGGGGTTGGTCTGCTTAGTCTGGCACCAAATTATGAATCATCTCCATTTGTCAAAATAGCAGTGGCTAGTATTTGTTTTCTTATTCTTTCAAGGTATCCATGCTCTTTGCAGTTAGATTAGATGCTAGAACACTATGACTTCAGGAGCATCTGCAGTTTCATCGATGTTGGTTGTGGGTGCATGTTAGCCCTCATCCTGGTGAGTAGGTTTACTGGCAAGGGTTTGATTGGATGCACATCGCTAGTTTCGCACGGTTTGTTTGCCACATAGGAGCAACTAGGATAAGGTTATTAGTTCTTGTGTAACTTGTTCACCACTTCCTCATGAGAGGAGTTGGGGGGAAAAGCGTAGGCAAATTCCCTTGACGCAGTTCATTCATGGGCGTACCCCTTGGAGCCGTTGCTGCCGGGAACCTGGAGCGCAAATCTGGGCATTACCGTTTTTTTCGGCTGGTTTGGGAACCCCAGTTGAGAGAAGAGGTGTTCTTAGACTTTTCCGTGTAGATGCCCTCGTGTTCCTCTGGTAGGGGATCTCTGCTCAATGAGTCTGCTAGAGCGATGAGTTCCCCTGGAACATGTTGTGATGACAGGAACATTTTCCGTCTGAGTGCCCATTTCCAGATTTTCTGTGCAAGACTGGATAGATTTGAAGAATGTTTGTTGATATAGAACATTGCTGTGGTCCTGTCTGTTAGGATCTTCACAGACAGGTTTGTTAAATGGGGTTTGAATGTAGTCAAAGCCTAAAGGGCTTTGACTACTGCCAGAAGTTCCAGCACATTGATGTGGTTCTGAGCTGCAGTGTGAGACCACAGACTCTGAGCTGTGTGGTGAAGGTAGTGAGCCTCCCACCCTGCCAGTGAGGATCCGTTGTACCACTGCCTGTATCTGTGGGTCGTGAAGGGTTTTCCTCTTGTTTGTTTCTGCTCGTCCGCAGCGAAGATTTTGTACAAGTGTTGGCGAAAACGACACCAGATCGTCCAATGACCGCTTGCCCTGAGACCCATGTTTCACCACCGCTTCTGTATGGGATGCATGCGCAGCGCGCGTGGGGAACCAGGTAAATGCAAGATGCCATCATGCCTATTAAACGCATTGCTTTGCGCACCCTTATCTGGCGGCTGGCCTGATAATGTGGTATTTGGAGTAACACATTTTTCACTCTTTCCTCTGAAGGAAAGACCAATCCTTCATCTGTGTTAGCTCCTAGGAACTGTTTGGAAGCGCTTGGCACTAGGCTTGATTTTTTCTTGTTGATTGAGAAGCCCAATTGAAAGAGGAGGTTGATCGTTGTTTGGATGTTTTGTCTGCAAATCAGAGGTGATTCCCCTGGTACAAGCCAGTCATCCAGGTAAGGGTACACTGGGATTGCTCCCCTGCGCAGGTGCACTGCCACTACCGCCAGTACCACTGTGAATACCCTTGGAGCCGAGGCTATTCCAAAGGACAGCACTTTGAATTGGTAGGGCTTGTTCGCTATCTTGAAACGCAAGAATCGTCCGTGCGCTGGGAACATTGAAATATGAAAATAGGCATCTTTCATATCCAGTGTTGCCATGCATTCCCCCTTTTTTTGTAGCGGGATTACCTCTTGTAGGGTAGTCATGCAGAACTTCTGTGGCTTGACATACTAGTTTGCAGGGCGTAAATCTCATTGTTAGATCTTTCTTTGCCACAAGGAAGTACGTTGAATAAATACCCTTTTTTACCTAGTTGGTTGGGGCCACTTCTATGGCGTCCTTTAATAGAAGCGCTGTTATTTCTTCTAGAAGGATCTGCTGATGTTCCTCTGAGTGGATTTTCTGTTGTGGGGGGTGGTCGTGAGGACGTTGAAGTAGTTCTATGTACTAGCCCCCTACTACCGTGAACAGCACCCATCTGTCGGAGGTGATACCCTCCCATGTGTGGGTGAAGTTGGAAATGCGTCCTCCTACTGCAGATGAATGGGAGCAGAATGTCACTTGGGGGGTGCCACCTCGAGCAGGGCCTCTGCCACGACCACGGCCCCTGCATTGTCCTCTGGGATAGCAGGCCAGTCCTTCATTATTTCAATAGGAACCTTGGGCTTGATTGTAGCCAGATCCTCTTTGCGAATTTTGGCCCCAAAAACGGCGAAAATTACCATTACCCCTTTGACCAGTAGGCTTGTTTGTGAGCTGACCTAAAGATTTTAGAGTGTCATGCTCGTCCTTTGCTGTCTTAAGTGCATCTTCCACAGCCTTGCCGAAGAGCAGGTTAGGTTCCACTGGCATGTTTATTAGAGTGTCTTAAGTTTCTGGCCTTACGCCTGACTAGCCATGCATGCATTTTTATAATAGTCCCCTCAGCAATGACTCTTCTGGCATTGTCAGCTGCATCGAAATTTGATTTGAGGAGACAAGTATATACGGCCCTTCCGTCTGCTGCCACTTGAGCTAGTTGTGATTTAAGTGGCTCTGGGGCAGACGAAAGTAACGCAGATATTTCCTCCCACTTATGGCAATTATATCTTGCCAAAAGTGTTGCGTTGTTGGCTATTCTAGTTTGATATGCCGCAGAGAAAGCAACCTTTCTGCCCATGGCATTCATCTTTTTGGTTTCCTTTTCCGGTGGGGCTCCGGAGGAAGCAAGGGGAGTGCCTGTTCTCTTTCTTATTGTTGTAACAACCAATGAATCTGGTTTCAATTGGCCTCTTATATATAAACGGTCTGATGGTGCAGGCCTGAATAGTTTTTCCATACGCGGGTTAATGGTCCGTGTGAGATTGGGTGCTTCTAAGGAAGGCTGTATCCTGCGTTGGACTGATTTTAGCAGCGGGATAAACTGACCTACTGTCTTTTTGTCCTCCAGTATTTGTTCAGTGAAGTCTCTATCCTCCTGTTCCTTCTGTGTGTCAATTTGGAAGTGTTCCGCCGCTTTGGCTAAGACTTCATTGAGGAGGGGTTGATTATCGACAGGGGAATCGACCAGTGGAGTGTCCCATTTAAGAGGGGAATCTATGGAGTACATGTTCGCCTCCTGGTCTGCCTCTGGGTCCTCATCATCCACATAATAAAGTTCATCTGTATCCTCTTCATTAAGTTGAGTGTCAGATGTTTCCACAAAAGAGAGCTCCTCCTGGTCTTCTGGTTCTAATTCGGGGTCATATAGATCTATAACCGTACTTTGTAAGGGGACATTAGAGCGAGACCTCTTAGAAGGGGGTTGAGTGGGCAAGGCAGAGGCTTGAGAGCCGGAAGGGGCTGAAGTGAGAGGAGTGTAGTGGAAACTTTGAAAGTAATCTGGGTTTTTTCCATAAAAATTAGCCATGAAGGTCATTCTTTGCATAACCCTATCAATATCTTGTGAAGACCATTCCTTTGAACTTGGGATCACAATAGATTGAGGGGAAATCCCCAAGTCCTCATCAGTGGGATGTATGGTTTCAGGTCTAGAGTCCTTCGGTTTATCTGTGGGCTTGGATAATATACCCCTTTGTGGCGTTTTCTCCCTAGGAGGGCTCTTGTCCCTATGAGGGGTCTTAGAGGACTTTTTATGATGTTTTTCCCCACCCTGGGGCCCATAGGAGTGTTTCACAGACTTCTTGGGGCCTGCCGCTTTATCTGACGATGAATGTCGAACTTCGGGTGTGGGAGTCGAGGCTTTGTCCACAGACGATCGGCCTTCGGAAGGAGTTTTTCGAGCGACGCCCTTGCCATCTTTCTACGGTTGAACCCTGTTGTGTGGCGATCTTGATAGAGATTGCCCAGAGGACCAGGACTCGGTGGACCTTTCTCAGGGTGTCAAACGTTGTCGAGTATTCGACTCGTCTGTCGAATGTCGACTGGGGCTTATGTGCTTGGTGGTGTGTGATTTTGTAGCGCTGCCGCTGCCGGGTGTAGTCCCCACAACATGGCCGCCGGCTGTCCTACGGGTTTGGGGGTCTGCGCTTGAGTAGCTGAAGCTACTCCGTCGCCCTCGCCGTCCAAAAGTATGGCGCCGCTACCATCGCTAAAGGTTCCCTCTACTACCATGGCCTCGAGTTGCCTGGCGTAGTGGGTCCAACGTTTCGTGGAGCGGTCCTTTAACGTCTTAGGCTTGAAAAGCCTGCACGCTCAACAAGATGTTTCGACGTGGTCTCTTGGGAGACCCAAATTACAAACTAAGTATTTGTCCACCCAGGGTAATTTACGGTTACACTTAGGGCAGAATTTAAATGGTGTATTTGCCATAATTATGGCTTATGGAAATGGCAGGTGGGCGAACCGAGTGTAGGAAGGGGAGAATATGCATTATAAAATGGCCTCCCGCCTCTCTCCCTACTCTCTGGCCGAGGCCGGGTCGGCCTTCCAAGGCGAATGGTCCGTCACGGTAGTCTCCGTTTTGTTTCTTCACCGGCGTGGTGTTTCGGCAGTCGAAGAAAGGATAGAAAGAAATAGTATCGTAATTATGTAAAAGTCAATGGCTTATCGCCGAAGGAACGCCGCAATACGCGTCCGTCTAGTGTCCGTCTAGCATTGCGGAAAAAAAACAATCTGAAGGACCTCGACGCATGAGGGATCATGGGTACAGTGGACGTCACACTAGGGATGGTATTACTGGCACGCCCTGTCGACATCCCTTTTCGAGTTTCGAAAACAACAACTGTAATACTCTGCAGCTTCCACTAGATGTCAGTCTATGCACAGCACAGCATGTGATCTAAGCAGATTCCACGAGCCTCAGAAATATATTATATATATATATATTATATATATATATATATATATATACATATATATACACACACACACACACACACACACACATATCCCCACACACACACACCCCCCCCCCACTCCCCGAACCCTCTCCCCCCCCCCCCGACTTCTTCCCTTCACTCTGGCCTTCCTCCATGGCTTGTCCCCTGCTCCCTCTTCTGAAGCCAGAAAACTTGGAGTTATCTTCAACTCCTCTCTCTGCTTCCTCCCTTACACTCAGGACATTGACAAGAAGTCCCACTTTCAGGTCTTCCTTCTCAAATGAATTCTACCTTTTCTCACCTTCCTCCAGAAGCTCAATGTTACCCGAGCGCTGGTTCACTCTAAGCTTGACTGTTGCAATATTCCTGAATCTTCCTTCTTTTACTTTGCGACCTCGCCAGCTAATCCAGAATAGGGCAGAGAGACTTCTCCTTGGCCTGAAGCCCAGGTAGTGCATCTTTCCTGCCCTAAAATTCTTCACTGGCTCCCAGTTGCTTCACAGATTAAATTCAAATCCCACTGTATCATCCAAAAGGCTGCCTGGGGCCGGGAACCACACTATCTGCAACTTTTTTACTAAATATTCCCCCCTCTAGACCCCTGTGCTCCTCGGGCACAAACTCTCAATATGTAAAACATTTGGTAAACAGATGGCATGAGGTGGAACACTTTCCTCAGCGGGCTCCCTTCATTGGAACAGCCTCCTCCTCCCTCTTTGTCTTGAGCAGGACTTCCCTAAATTCCAGAAGCTCCTCAAGTATTTCCTTTTTACCTCCTTCTTCACCCCCCACTCTCCTCTGCTAATCTCACAGTTGCTTGTTTGGTGTTCAGGGCCCTTACGGATCCTAAGGTTCCTGACCTCCCACACTGAATCGCCTCCAGCTTCAGTCTATCCTCACATCCCCTTGTCCCTCCCTGTTGAGCTTGAAACAGCAGTATTTACTTCCCGTATAAGAGCCTAACAAGCAAACAGTATATATATATGTATATATATATTATATATATATATATATATATATATATATATATATATATATATATATATATATATATATATATATATATATATATATATATATGAAACATCGGCTCACCGTAATCGCAGTTCTGATGCTTGTATCCAGAGCAGGACGATTTGGCGTGGCCAGTTCGGCGCAGGCCAATTCGCTGCGACCGCTTTGGCACAGGAGATATTTGGGTTTGCCCAGTTTGGCACTGGGACGTTTTGCCGCAGGGATCTTTTGGCGCAAGGGGCCATTGTGTGTGTCTGTCTTTCTTCACTTGCAGATTTACTCTCCTCCGACATCAAAAATTGGGTAGGGCCACATAAGTCAACCTGGTGACATAAGAGGGTGGATGGCACTCTCACACTGTGGCTGAAACACGTGCTAAAGTCATGGAGCCCAACACACACACTGGACACTGCCGCAAGGCAGTCCGCCTTAAGCCTTGCCACTGAGTCAACTCCCAGCTCAGGATGTGTTTTCATCTGTACGTTTCAAGAACTGGAATCAGGCGATCCGAGTTCAAATCCAGGCATCCCGAGTGCATTAAATTTTGTGATCTTCAGCAAATTACGTTATCTTCCTATGTGAAACTGGCCCATCCGTGAGGTGTGATTCCCCCATCCTTGGTACCTGCCCAAACACTGCAATGCAAAATTACCAGGACAGGCTACAATATTGTATGTCTCCCATTATAGATGTCTTTCCTATTTTTTGTACAAAGTCGCAAAAGATTGTGTAATAAAAATTGTGTAAAGGCCTGACCACATGGAGGAGGAAGTGGTAACTGCACAGTATACTCGTCACGTGCTAAATCCAGGGTCAAAGGTTCAATCCCGGCTTCTCGGTTAGGAAGCGTTATGTGATCCTGCGCGGATAACAATTTTCCAAATCTGACGAACATGGGAGCCTGTAGAAACGGGTACTGGGGGTTGGCGTGCCTTAACAATGGCTGTCATTTACTCTAGCACGTTACAGGGAGATCCAGGCGGGCATGTGAGTTTGGGTGCATATCTAGCATAGCCTCACGATGGAGAGGTTGCCCCAGAGGGGGTGGTCAGAAGTTGCGGGACATTAACGCACCACCTCCACATCAGAACCACAATCAAAACACAAAAGCCCTAAAAGTGAGCAGAAATGGCATTGGTTCTCTCGAGATTCGCACTTCCCGCGCTGGTAAAGAATGAATTACAGACAAAGAGGGAAAGACTAAGGGGGGAAAGCAGCAGGTTGATACAGTGGATCTGAGGGTTAGTGTGAGAGATGATGAGAATGGACAAGATATGCAGGAAGAGTGAGCGATTGTGACAAACGAGGGGGGTGTGGGGAAAGATAGAGACTGAGAAGGCTGAATAACTTGGGACTACTGGAAAGTATAAGTGTTAAGCTGGAAGCGTATTTGGGAATGTTACAAGGACTAGGGTGAGTTGCAACTTAACAGTGAAATGGGACTAGGGAACTTGCATATAACTGGGAGAGTGAGACTTTTCAGTGGGTGTTAATGGTGGTACAGGATTGGAAGGTGTGAGGGTTATTGTGCACGCGAGGAACAGGCGACGTCCATCTGCTGCCTTGGAGCCTCTGCCAACACCAGTAGAAGGTAATGAAACACACTCCATAGTTTGGCGTGAGGGCATTTAGACGTGGCTGCAATGTTAGCTATGTCCAAACATCCCTCGCACCAAAACGACAGCGCCAGAATGGCTTCTGCGCCAAAGTGGGCATGCCGAATGGGCCGCCGTGCCGAAGCAATCGCGCCAAACCGGCCTGCGCCGAAACGGCCGTGCCAAAAAGGGGTGTACCATGCTTGTATCTACTTAGATTAACATGCTATGCATAGGCTGACATCTAGTGGTAGCCGCAGCGTATTATTTTGTTTTCGAAACACAAAAAGGGACGTCGAAAGTGTGTGCCAGTAATAATATCCCTAGTGTGGCGTCTCCTGTACCCACAGTCCTTCTTGCGCGGGGTCCCTCATTTTGTTTTGCTTCTGACATGATGTAGCATGAAGCATATCGTGAGAACAGCTGTAAAAAAGCAGATAAGAGTAGATAAACCCAAAAAACATCTATGCACCTTCTACTCCACAGGGGAAGAAAGGGGGTGCATGTGAATCTAAGCAGATACAAGCATCAGAAATATGATTACAGTGAGTAATGTATTCCTTCTGAGGCTTGTGGATCTGCTTAGATCACATGATATGCATAGATTAGCGTGCAGTGTCTGGAGAAGGTGGTGGGTTGTGAGAAGGTACAGCGGCAAATAGATGCTTTAGCACTGCTTGCCCACCTGCAAATCTGCTTTAGAATGTGTGTCAATACAGTAATGCTGAGAACAAGTATGCATGGACGTCCATGTAGCTGCTTTGCAAATGGTGTCCAGAGGGACGGTTGCAATAAAGACCAAGGTAGATCCTGTACCCCTGGTAGAGTGAGCTCTTGGTGTGAAAGGAAGAGTTTTGTTTGTGTTTGATAGGGAGTAGCAGAGCTGTATGCATTTCACTATCCATCTGGAGATGGTGTTTTTTTAAACGTGATCTCCTTCCCTGCCAGGTGCTATGGAGACAAACAGTTGGTCTGTTTTTCTTAGCTGTTTTGTCTTGTTTACATAGTAAAGTAACCACCCTCCTTACATCTAGTGTATGGAGGTTCTTTTCAGCTGAGTTTGAAGGATTTTGAAAGAAAGCGGAAAGCGCGGGTAGTTCAATGGATTGGTTAACATGGATCTTAGATATGAACTTAGATGAACACCCAGGGTGTGTTCTTAGTAACAACTTGTCTTTGTGGATAACAAAGAAAGGGTCTTGCATTGACAAAGCTTGTAGCTCAGCTGTCTTGTATGTTAGGTGTTTAAGGCTGTGTTTAAGGCTGCATGTGTGCATAGGCTCAAAGAGAGGACCTATGGGCTTTGAGAGTACGACATTCAGATTGCACCTTGGAGGTGGATTGGAAATGAGGGTGTAGAGTCTATTTACTCCCTCCATGAAAGCCTTAACAACAGGGACTTTCCACCAGGATACCTTGTTTTGGGAAGTGGTGTACGGGGATAGAGCCGCTAGATGAACCTTGATGGAGTTGAATACTAGGCCAGAGTCTATTAAATGAAGCATTTAGTGAATAATGTGTAAAGAATGTGTGATGGAGTACATTCAATAGGGTTTACAAGTTACAGTGTCTGGTGTAAGATTTACGTGCCTCTTTGAGGATTTCCATACACCAGGTAGTTTTAAATGACCAAACTCTATGACTTCCGGAGCAAGTTGCCAAGTTCATAGATTGAGAATGTGGGTGTAGAGATGTCCCCCAGTTTTGGGTGAGCATGTTGACTGGGCATGGGAGCTTGATTGGTTTGACAGACACAAGTGATCACAGTTCAAAGGTGTTTATTAAACTGAATATGCAGGTTGGAAAAACACCTAATCTAAACCTAAAGCTAAGAAGGGAGAAAGCTACGACCATCAAATGAAAAATAAGGCAGTCATAGTGGAGTCTTGTCAAAATAAAAAGAGCCTATACAAAAAAAAACAATTGCCAGACTTACAGATAAATACAAAAAGAGTGTGGGATAAGGTTCACAAGAAAGAAAGAAGTGTTCACAAACGATAAGTCATGATGTATAGCCATGGGGTCTCCCTTCCCCACGTTTTGAGCACCGGACAAGGTGGGACTTCTGAGTAACACACGCTCAAGTTTTCTTAGCATAAGAAACAGTTCCAGCTTCGGTTATCAGGACCTTTGGTGGTTAAGTGACTTTACAACAAAAAAGTCCTATTCCCTCCAAAATAACAAAGAGCTCCTTTTCAAAAGCACATTGGGTGAGGGCTTCTCACCCTTGGATCCTCCACTTCCGGACCTAGATCCACAGACAGTTCCTATCACTATCAGGACCTTTGGTGGTTGTCTTTCTTGCTTCGGAGGGCCTGATAGATTCAGATGTAAGAAAAAAAACGTTCCTTTTGGATTACACTTGAGGGTATGATTCTTCACCCCTATCTCCCCCTCTTCCGGGAACAGACCCAACTGGAATATCAGCTCCACTCCCGTCAGGTTTACTCTGGCTTATACTCAAAAATTCCTTCCCGAATGAATTCACATGCCGTTTGAGGTATGACTTCTCACCTCGGGATCCCCTCCTCTGGGCTCAGACCTTGTTTGAATGTTTGCCTCCCTCCGTCGGGTTCACTCTGGCTTTTGAAAAGATATTTTCTCCTTGGCATTCACAAATCTTAATGTCTTTTTAAGCAGTTCTCCATGGACATTCCACTGCCGTGTTGACTTTTATCAACACACGGTTTCTTAGGACTTTAGACTTTACCCCTCTTTATTGATATTCCTCCGTCGGGTTCACGCTTGCCACTTCTCAGTTCCTTTTGCTCTCTCGTGATACAGGATTCACTTCCCTTGCCATTTCAATGGTTTCTCAGTCAAATACTTTCTTCTACTTTCTTATGAGTCAGGATTCACTTTCCTTAGCTTTTCAACTTCTGCCGGTCAAAGACTTTCGACTGTAGAGAGGATTTTACTAGACCCCTGTATGACCACTTTGACCCCTTTCACACCCTGATCCCAAGGCCTTCTGGTAGCGGTAGTTTCAGCAATAGGGTGATCGCCCAGAGTCTCTCGAGTGAGCACTCATGTGGTGCCAGACTCCTCTGCAGCTGGTTTTCAACTTAATGTTCAAAGTTGTTTGAACTTTCCTTAACCTTGCTACTTTGTGACTTTCATTCAACACAGTTCGGTTTCTTGTCGGCTCTTCCGGCAACTCACCGGCTGTGATGAATCGCTTGGCTTTCCTTGTATCTGGCGTCAAGGCCGGAACCACGGTAGCAGACGCCTCCTTGTCCTGCCCATCAGTGTAAGCACGCTCTGCTGCAACACACTTGAGCTATTGTTGGAAGTCTTACGATTTTTCCACAGAGGTCTTGTGGGTCTGGATCAAAAAGGGCAAGGTCGCTTCTCTCCTTGTCAGCCTTTTGGTTCTTGCCGCCTTTCTCCTTCTCTTGAACTGCCGTGCCTGGAGAGCTGTCTCATGCTCTCTGCCTTGCTGGTACTGTGCTCGCGTGCTCCACCTTTTATCCCAGTGGGCGCATTGATAGATCTTTTTTGAGCACAAGGAAGTACGTTGTGTTGTGAAAACCCTTGTTTACCTGATTCGCCTGATTCACCGGCACGATTTTGACGGCGTCCTTTAACGTCCTTTGGTTCTTGCCGCCCAGGAGAAAGGCGGCAAGAACCAAAAGGCTGACAAGGAGAGAAGCGACCTTGCCCTTTTTGATCCAGACCCACAAGACCTCTGTGGAAAGAATCGTAAGACTCTTCCAGAAGTATGCGCTGTTCCTTCTTCGTGGTGGTTCTTTGAAGCAGTGGGTGGAAGGAGGGTCTTTGGAGTAACTCTATGCAATATCCGACCACCACGGTAGAAAGCACCCATTTGTCTGAGGCGATACCATCCCATGCATGTGTGAAGTGTGTTATACGTCCTCCTACTGGAGTGGCATGGCAGGGGACCTGAAGAGGGTTGTCATTGCTTTGGGGGTGTGGATCCACCTCTGGAGATGGAGGATCTTCCCCGGCCGCACGATGTTCACTGGCCCCTCTGGAAGCCTTGAGAGGATTGGCCTTGATTCGAACCCCAGGATGAACCATGACCTTGGTTGTAACCACTTCCTCTTTGCAACGTTTGTCCCCAGAAACGACGATAATTATGACTTCCCCTTTGGCCTGAGGGTTTGTTTGTGAGCTGACCCAGCGACTTTAAGGTGTCATAGTCTTCCTTTGCCATTTTGAGAGCATCCTCTACTGCTTTGCCGAAGAGGACATTAGGCTCGAACAGCATTGAGGAGGGTTGCCTTTATCTCTAGTTTAAAACCTGACTGGTGCAGTCATGCGTAGCGTTTTATAAGTGTGCCCTCTGCGATGATTCTGCCAGCATTATCCTCTGCATCTAAATTATTCTTTAAGATGCAGTTCGACACAGCCTTCCCTTCCAGTACCACTAGGGAGAGTTGGGATTTTAGTGGCTCTGGAGCCGAGGCCATTAATGTGGATATTTTCTCCCACTTGTGGCAGTTGTAGCTGGCCAGCAGTGGTCTTATTGGCAATTATTGCCCAATATGCCGCTGAGGTGACCACTTTCCTTCCGAAAGTGTACATTTTTTTGCTCTCTTTGTCCGGGGGTGCCTCTGACGATACAAAAGGAGTTCACGCCCTTTTTCTTGTGGTGGTAATTTAATTGGCCCCTGATGTAGATAGGGGTCAGAGGGTGCTGGACAGAACATTTTCCCAATGCAGGGATTTACTGCCTGCATTAGGTTTGGTGTCATTAGAGAGGGTTGTATTCTTCTCTGCACTGACTGCAATATGGAGTTAACTTGGGTTGCTGACTTTCTGTCACCAAATATATCCTCGGAATTGTCTCTCGATTTCAGGGGCCTGTCGTGAGGTGAACGCGATCACGAATGCCCAGAGGACAGGGAACTGGTGGACCTTCCCCACGCTGTGTGTGGCTGTGTAGTCGGTGTGGTTGACATATGGCCCTGGGTTGTGTCGTTTGTGTGGGCGCCGCCGGGTGTCGTCCCTGTAACAGTGCCGCCGGCCTGTCTGGTGGGGCCTGGGTCTTGCACATGGGAATCCAATGGTGCCCTTTCGCCTTTGTCGTCACTGAAGACGCAGATGCTGCCGTCGCTCGGAGCACCTTCCACGTATATGGCGGCCTCGGCCTGCATGGCGTGGTGGGCCCAGCGCTTTGTCTTGCAGTCCTTTATGGTTTTAGGCTTAAAAAGCTTGCAAACTTTACGGCGGCTCTCGTCGTGATCACTCAGAAGACAGAGGTTGCACACCTGGTGCGAGTCCTTCCAGGGACTTTTATTATTACAATTTGGGGAAAATGTAAATGGTGTATTTTCCATGTCCAATTGGAAGGGCAGCTTGGTGATTAGAAAGGAGAGTAAGGGAAATATGCATTCTCTTAGTAACTAAGAAATGTAACAACCCCCCCACTCTCCCTACTGTTTGGGCCAACGCCGTGGAAGATCGTCGAAGAAAGTTGTGCAGTCGACGAAGTTTGCCCTCGAAACCGTTGTCGAAGTTGTTTGTGGAAGAAGGCTATAAAGGACAGAAAAGAGTAACTAACTATAATTTTTTATAATAAAATGGCGTTAGCTGGAAAGGAACTCCGACGATGATGGCGGAAAAAAACAATTTGAGGGACCTCGACACATGAAGGACCGTGGGTACAGTGGACGTCACACTAGGGATAGTATTACTGGCACACCCTGTCGACATTCCTTTTCGAGTTTGTAGCATGTGATCTAAGCAGATTCCACAAGCCTCAGAAATATATATATATATATATATATATATATATATATATATACACACACAGACACACACAAAAGTAGGATAGTCCATTTGAGCAAATTCCAGAACGCCACCTAGTAGCCGTTGCTGGAATTTCACCTCCAATTCAGAGCCACATCAGCAAAGCATTGCGGGTATGCAAATTAGCCCAAATGCAAGTCTTTTTCTCCAGGATATTGTCTTCATCTTAGAGAGCAGTGCTACGTTATACATATCTTAATCAACACAAGACAGACATTTTGCAAGGATGTCAGGACAACTACATACCTGGTTTCAACCCTATTAGGGATCATCAGTGCAGTATAGTCGTGACAGCCTTTTGGTTGGAACATTGGGGTATGTACACAACGCACCAATAAAGTTATGGTGGGTTTAAAAAGCCTTAAAAAAAAACTTTCACCTGAAATGTGAAAGTAGGATAGTTCATTTGAGCCAAGTCACACATTCCACAATGCCACCTAGTAACATCGTTGGAAGTTCACCTCCAGTTCTGAGCCACATCAGCAAACCATTGTCAGAATGCGATTAAGCCCAAATACAAGCCTTTTTCTCCAACCAATCATCCTAATCCTGCTGCTATGACAATGGTTTCCAATACGCTACAACAAATTACTAGAACTTGTTAGGATGCCTTACCGAAAAATCCTGTCCTCTGTCGAAAACCTGATCTAACCTAACGTCTGACCCTACCACTAATACAAAACAATGTAAATTTAGCCTGGCATAGGTTGTTCACCCTGTAACTTGGTTAGTGGTGGCTGGTTTCTGACACCCACCCAAATGTTCTTGGTTTTCTCTCAGGCTGTACGCCTGCTGGCGCAGTTAAAAAGAAAATGTACTTTAGTCTTGCGCTCTTTCGGCTAGGGTTTGTGTTATGTTGTAAATAAGTGATTTGTGTATAGTTGGTGCAGTGGCTGAGAAGACAGAGATGTAGTGTGTGGTACAGAACTGGAACACAGTGGTGAAGTTCCAAGCTGGAAGGTGGAGTGTTGGGAGATAGTGTTTAGGTTTGAAGAGGCGGTTGGTGGAGTGAGGAGATGAGGAAGAGGAGGCTGGTAGGTTTGGGCTGCTTCTATGCTGTGACTTTCATGTCCAGTAATAAAGAAATGAAACCTACTTCATAGCTTGAAGCAACTAATTTGTTCGAGATTAAACCCCAAATGTTATTTTCAGTTAAAACACTTCATGTTTTAAGTCTTACCAAGGGTTTGGAAACTGTGCTCCTTTTCTGATACACCAGGCTTTGTGGCTCTGTTGTTACCTGACCTTGAGTAACTGGGATTGTCTTTGGCCCCTGCTCTGGGTTTCTGGTTATTCGGCACGTCTCTGCCGTTTCCCCTTCTTCACTTCTGCTTGGAGGCTTATTCTGTGAGCTAGTTTGGTGTGGGCTAAGTGGCTCTTCAGCCTTTCTTAGGTTCTTGAATTTCTCCCCCCCTCTTGGGGTATCTTGGTTCTTAGCACAGCGTGGGCTAGGTTGCTCATCACAGGGATTGCCCCTGGTTAAACCCCCTATTGGGGTGTCTTAATACTCAGCCCCTTGTGGGATATGCTTTTGTCAGCCGGTCTCGACTTCTCAATACCGTAACCCCCTTAAGGGGTACTTTGATGCTCAGCCCCTTATAGGCTAGGTGGTGTTATTTTTCAGGGGAGGAAGCATCTCAGATTGGCGTGGACCTGAGACTCCTACTTCTTCACGTTGGGTCTTCTGCTTGGGTTCTTCCCATCTGCAACTGATGGGACTTCAGCATCTAGGATGACGGACGCTGGAGCGCTGCTTCTAGGCTAGCTTCGTCTCTCTGCGGCTCACAGCTTCACGGGCTTCCCGCCTTGCTGGGTTTGGCAGTTTTCTCTGGCTTCTGTGTTCCACCGCTCAACACACAGACTGCGTGACTCTGCTCCAGGCTACTTGTTATGATGTAAGTGTAAGTTAAAACAAGTTCATAAAAATGTATTACCAGATCCTACAGATGAATATGCCCTTGCGATTAAACAACTCAAGGATCATTTTGAGCCTAAGAAAAATGTTACATTCGAGAGGCACAAGTTCTTTCAGCGTACGCAGGAGTCCTCAGAATCTGTGGAATCGTACATAGCCTCATTAAGAACATTAAGCCACTCCTGTGAATTCGAACATCTATCTGACTCGTTAATTAGAGATCAGTTAGTGAGGTGCACAAATAATATTAGGATACAGGAGAAATTGTTGGCAAAAGACATGAAGTTGGATGAAGCAGTGGACCTAGCCAGAAGCATAGAACAAACCTCACAATATGTCAAAGAACTGAAGTCTGACACTACTCCTGGAGGGGAGACGTTCCCTCCTCTGTGTTCCCGCGCAGGCTTGTTTCTCTAGCTCTCCGACTGGATCTCCCGCTTCTCTGTCTGGGTCCTGTGCCCTTTATGTTCCTTGCTAGAACAAGATGGGAGCATCCATTTGGTTCCGTTCTTCAGCCACTGATGTTAACAAGCAAGGTCAGAAACCAAACCATCCACTTTTAAGTGCTCTACACATTTTACACCCTGCTCAAATCCCATATAGCCAATAAACACACTTGGGGTTCTCTGTCAAATGGAGGTGGTGTAAACCGCTTATTTGGGTATCCTTTGTCCCCTAGGAGTGGGTCACCACCAGTGAGATACCACCTGACCTGTCCACTAAGGGGCGTTAAGAACAGCTCCAAAGTGAGCGGCACCCCCGTGAGGAGAAAGGACAAATTCCCTGGATTCATCATAAGGTCAGAAGTTCATGAAGACCAGTGGCTATAATATAATTGCCACCATTGTTTGGTCCTCCTGATCATGAGTTGCGAACCCAACAGGAGTTACTACCTCCAACAATGGAGGAATTATCTCCAGTTGGGTTTTACCCACAGTTAATGCCACGCTAAGAATGGGGAGTAACCACCTCTCATAATCCTGCGAAAAATCCACAGTTTTCAGTGGTGGTAACTGATAATGGATTTTGCAGGATTAGCACGGCCAACGTCCATAAAATGCACAAGTTCTGTTTTTGACGGGGGCAAAATAGGACTACCACAGAGAAAGAACCAACAGACATTTGTGTAGCATCAGCTACAAAGAAACAGACAGCACTGATGGCGACCATTATATTGGCCCTGGATTTAGCTTGCATAACATTCAGAGGTGACATTTCCACGTTTCTAAATGTACAGGGACAGTAGCAGAGGGAAATGTAAAGTGAGGGAGAGATTTGATAGACTGAAAAGTGGGGATTATGGTAGATCTCCCAAGTTGACAGTATCCTATCCCCTCCTCACCCAACCATTAGCCATTGGGCAATTGTGGGCATACTTATAAACAAACCTCTACAATATATGTACCCACACCTTTTAAACAGGGTACATTTAACTGCTTGGCAAAACATGCAAGCACGTTATTGTTCCCTTTCCTGCAAAATACACTGCAACGCATGCCTTGAAATGTGCATGATAGGGCAACTGGCATTCCTCCCGCCTTGCCCCAGAGGCAACTGCTCCTAATTCATTTCTAAAACTGTAAAATCCAAATAAATTGGTAAAGTACACAAAATACAATGAATCGGTCCAGATGATCCAACATGTGGGAGCACATCTTTGTATCACATTTCATATACACAAGTGTTAGTCTTACGTCGTATTCATTGGGACCTGGGGTTCGATTTTTCCAGTCCTCCACTTTCAGGGCAATGGGCCGATGAAACATGCTGGAGTAGCCTGTGCTGAAGTCTGTCCTGCTCATAAGTCTTTGTGGAATACAGTAAGCATTTGCTCCAGGTGTGTTGGCTATTTTGGCACGTGACATACGAGAATCCTGCAACATTGAGAAACAAAAAATGCATGACAATAGGAATCTGCATTTATAAAGGCCTTAAAAACAACTGAATCTGAAAAGGTTTTTTTTTTCATTGGAAGATTGAATATCTTGTAAAAACTTTATTTTTCCTAAAATATTTCACTTAGCATGGGCAACGTTCAAAAGTACAGCCGGAATGCAGCTGAGACGGAATCACAGTATTTAGGGTGGGATAGGAAAGAGGGTGAGGGTAGGAACATGTCATTCCGATTGTACAAGAGAGAACAATATAACGCTGGGTTTATATAGTTAAACTACACACATTTTACACCGTTATAGTTTGAGGGACAGCAAGATAAAGCATTTATCCACAATCAGTCAACTATTCCGTCCAGTGTTAAAACGCATTCAGTAAAGGTTGTGTTATCCGGCATCATGGGAAAGCCAATGAAACAAACATTCTGGGTAAAAAAATGTCAGGCCCTTTTGCCATGCTTGTCAGTTCTCACATCCGGTTATCTGGCATATTAAATATTATCTGGCATTTTGTTAACCAGAATGTTATAATACTGGTAATTAAAGATGCTGCATAAGTCAGTTAATTAGTTGTCCGATAAAACTTTTACTGCATTACAGTATCAGGGACCAATGTCCAAAATCAGAAATATATGCCCAAAATGACAGGTTCCCCAGCTTCATAGATAATCCAGCATACCTCCATCAATATCACAAATAATATAAACTTGATCATGTGCTGCTGCCACCAATGTCCCTTTCAAATGAATTCCTTTGGTACAAGCCGAGGTACCTGGCATCAGGTTTGAAAGCCTGAGATCCAAATGTTCGAGGGAGAAAAGACCGAAAATTATTTTTCCAAAATATCCTTCAGTCTTTTCTCCCCTGAACATTTACAACTTGGCCCCCTGCCCGCACCCCCAACACAGCCCCACTTACCTTGCAGCTGCTGACTCGCAGTGTCTCTGCGATGCCTGTTCCCTTTCACTTCCATGATCGGGATCCGGTGCCACAGGGTCCTTTTTTTTTTTTGGGATGGCTTCCGGGGACACACCTGCAACCCCCGATGCTAGGGACACTCCCGCATCCCTCCCTTCATTTTTGGTGAAGAGCAGACCAATGGCTTACAGTGCTGGGGGTTTGCTGTTACGGTCTTTAACAATCCCATACACTACATTTGTTAACCTGCTTCTGTAGTGTGGCCTCACCATCTTTACACGGGCGACGAGAATGAAACATTCTAGAGAGCAAACCCCCGGCAAAGCCCTGAACATACCGTGGCCCGAAAGCGGCGGTGGTGTGCAGTGCCACACAGACGTGCTGGTAAGCTGAGTAGCCTCCGCAGCGCCGGGATCACCTGTTGCATATGCAGAGGAACAGGTGGTTGCAGCGAGCCCAGCGGCTAAGTGTGGGTGCCAGAGAGAAGGAACGGCTGCCCGCACCCAGCGGCTGAGTGCAGGTGCCAGAGAGGAGGAACAGCTGCCCTGCCGACATTGCTCCGGGAGCAGAGGAGGAAGGTTTGGGCAGGTGAGAGGAATAACGTAGCTTAATGACAGTGGATTGTGTACTGTAGAAAATAAAGTGGATTCACTGCCCCCAACAAGTGTTGGTTCTCTAGCTACAATGGCAATGCCTAGTGTTCCCGGAGCCCCTATGTTCACGCGACACCTGCCCCCGCCAGAATCAAATGATGGGTTCCATGAAAGAAAGGATTCCTTCACTATGTGAGAGCAGCTTGTGGAAACACCATTTCTACAGACTGTCAAGTGTCACTTCTAATGCACTTTCTGGGCGATGAGGGGCAGAGGATATATGAAACATTAGCTGAATTGTCTGAAATGGAAGAAGGGGAGTCTCCAATGAATTTGATACAGCTTTGCATAAGCTTGACCTGCATTTTAATCTTAAAACCAGCACCATTCTCGTAAGGTCAATTTTGGAGTGAGGGTGCAGGAAGAAGGTGAGCCAGTCGAAGAATATTTAACTGCATTTATCCCTCTCTTGAAAATTTTGGGAAAAATTGGAAGAGCACGTTATGGATCTTTTTATGATCCATTGCTGCAATGATAACATAAGGGAAGAGTTATGGCTCAAAGATGAGCCAAACTTAGATGAAGTGGTGACAATTGCCAAACGGGTAGAGCATTCGATGGCATGTGTGACTGAACTAAACAAAAAGGAGAATAAAAACAATCGCAGTGAGATATTAAGGGTGGGGACCAAGGAAAAGATGCAGGAAAAAGAGCTGGTGCCCAGCGTTTTCGTGATCCATTTGACAATAAAGGGGACAAGGTAAAAGGGCACAATTTGGAGGAAAGACTTGCCAGTGCAACCCATTTGACCAGTTTGCCTGTGTTCGCGGGGAGGAAAGTAATATGTTCCAAATGCAAAAGATGGGGCACTATGCCAACTGTTGTAAAAATTATGCCATTGGGGGAAGTTAAAGTGTTAATGAAGAAGCACAACAGTCATTGGGTGATGAAGAGGATGAGCAAGTAGAAGTAGTTACAGTTAACATGGTCAGATGTGATTAGGAAGACGATGGTAATAGCCCCTTCACAGAAATTGTTGTGGAAGGGAGGAGTGTTCGGATGATGGCAGATTCTGGAGCAAAATTGTCTTTGATGTCTTGTGATATGTATGAAAAGATGGTGGATGTGAAGGTGTGTGATCTGCTGCCTTCCGACAAAAGGCCAGGATGATATAAACTGAGCAAAATAGATATCATAGGCTATTTTGTTGCACATCTGAAATTCAAGGGTAGGGAAACTCATGGAAAAATGTACATCACTAAGAGTGGTGAAACACTTTTGGGGTGGAGGGAACAGAGGTTTCAAAATAAGGTTAGACATAATGATGAGCAAGTGCTATACATCGGGGAAAGGACTGACATGGTAGAGAGATTTCCAAAGGTGTTTTCCAAAGGATTAGGGCATGTGAAGGGTATAAGGCATAAACTTGTTCTCAAGGAAGGAAGTGTTCCTGTTGCAGCAAAACTGCACCCTATACCAATGGTGTTGAGAGAGGGAATTTCAATGGAATTAAAAGAATTGAGAGAATCGGGTGTGATATAACCAGCTGGGTGTGTGGAGAGAGTGCCTCCTTTGGTGGTGGTGACGAAGACAAGTGGGGAGTTGAGGTTATGTGTCGATTTACAGGAACTCAATAAGTGTGTGGTTGCCGAGAGACATTTATTTATTACATTTAAATAGCGCACCTAACCCTGTGGCATCTGGGCGCTTGACTTAAGAATATGGTTACATATGCATTTATTGAGTTGTAAAAGAATACAGTTAATTATACATTTCTTAATTTGTGCAAGAATACGGTTACATATACCTTTCTTGATTTGTGCATAAAGTAGTGAGTTACCAAGAGAGTTACAGAGTTATACATTGCAGTCCTATATACATCCAATAGGTGTTTGCTAAAGTATTACGTGGTTAACAAAAACAGAGCATTGGGTGTCTGGCCCAGCGATGCTATCAAATTGAGCAGGCAACAGCATTCGCCTCGGGTTGCAGGTATTTAGACAGTACAGTTGAACAGGCTTATAGGAGAAAGCAGCGGGGTTGAGGAATAGTGGGATACAGATGGTCTGAGGCGGAGGTAGGCATAGTATTTATTGCAGGTTGTTAGCAGGAACTGCATGGATTCCTGGAGTCCTGGTTGAAAAGCCAGGTTTTCCGTTTTTTTTCTGTATGACCATAGGGACGGGTCCGTCCTAAGTTCAGGCGGCAGGGCATTTCAGTATTGTGCTGCAAGAACAAAGAAGCCGGAGCCTCCAGCTTTCTGTCTTTTTAATCTACGTAAATTCAGTTGCCCTAAGTAGGCTGAACGGGTAGGTCTGGTTGATTGCGTTTTTGAAATCAGGTTGGGAATATAGCGCTGGGCGGTGTTGGCCAGGCATTTATTTGTAAGGGACAGTACTTTGAATTTAATTTGCTCTCTCACTGGTAATCAGTGGATATTTCTTCTGGCTGCCAGGATGTGGTCTGATTTCGGAATTTTGAGGGCTGCTCTGAAGGCGTTATTTTGAATACTTGGGAGCTTCTTGATGTTTTTGGTAGAGGTACCAGCAAAGATGGCATTACAGTAGTCTATCCTTGGGAGGATTAGAGCTCTGGCTAGAGTGATGCGGTTTTCCACCTTGGGGTAAGGCCTGCATGCTGTGATCAGTTTTGCAGTGTAAGCGGAGGCCGAGGAGATGGCGTTCACTTGCCGGGAGAGGGTGAGTGAAGAGTCAAGGTACACACCTAGGGGTCGATTCATGGAATTAATGTGCGCTGAAAATTCCCACGCAGAGGTGCCAAAACGTGCGATTCGCAGTAAAAGTGCGAAAATCGCAGTGCAAGTGCGAAAATCGCAGGGAAACCAGCGCACATCGATTCATGGAAGTCTGTGCGCAAGAAAAACATTGGATGTGCGCTAAAAATGTGCGCCGCGCACGCCAGGGCACAGGTCATCCAACAGCGTGCGCCACGGCCATTGCGAAATCGCACATAGCGCGGCGCACATCACAAAAGTAGTCGGAACACGGGGCGTAACACTCGGAATGGGGAACAACGCGTGAAAATATGGGCGTCAGGGGGGAAGTACAGGAGGCAAGTACGCAGAACGCCCACACGCTCGCCTACAACCCGTATTCATGGAATCGAGTAGGGCAAACCAGCGCACGGTCAAAGACGCGCACAGGGCCAAACAAGTACGCCACAAGAAAGCAGGCGGTAGCGCCCCTGACAAAAATGTGCGCCAAAATGTGCGCTAACAAAAAGCACCCATATACAGCATGATGAATGGTCCATACAGTGGCCCTCTAGGACAAATGAGGTGCAAAGGGGTACCGACAAACACGGACACCCGCTGTGTGAAAAATAGCGTGTGTTCCTGGGTGCGCGGGAAGTTCCACACGCGATTGGCCTGGGTACGTGTACTTCGGGGTGCGCGGGAAGTTCCACACGCGATTGGCCTGGGTACGTGTGTTCCGGGTTGCGCGGGAATTTCCGCACGCGATTGGCCGGGTTCGTGTACTTCGGGGTGTGCGGGAAGTTCCACACGTGATTGGCCTGGGTACGTGTACTTCGGGGTGCGCGGGAAGTTCCACACGCGATTGTCCTGGGTACGTGTACTTTGGGATGCGTGTGAAGTTCCACACGCGATTGTCCTGGGTACGTGTACTTCGGGTGCGCGGGTAGTTCCACACGCGATTGGCCTGGGTACGTGTATTCCGAGGTGCGCAGGAAGATTCACACGCGATTTCAGCAGGGTACGTGTATTTCGGTGGTGCCGGGGAATGCTACAGGTGATTTGGCCATGTGGGTCCTCCCAGGTGTTCCCTCTACACCCTCCACGGCCCCTGCAGGCAGCCCACACCACAGGGGACTACCCTGCACCCCTGCTCATGTCCCACAGGCAACCCATCCACCATGGCCATGCCCACCAGCCAACCCACATGTCACCTTGCACTACTGATCACCAACACATGTCTCCCAGCACCCCCACCCCCCAGCAGTGCAGGACACCCTCCACCAGGCCCCCACTCATGTCTCCATCCCCCCCCACCCCCAGCAGTGCAGGGGCAGCCTCCACCAGGCCCCCACTCATGTCCCCCTGCATCCCCCCCCCAGCAGTGCAGGGGCAGCCTCCACCAGGCCCCCACTCATGTCTCCCACCACCCCCCAGCCACCAGGGGCACCCTCCAACAGGCCCCCACTCATGTCTCCCACCACCCCCACCCCCAGCAGTGCAGGGGCACCCTCCACCAGGCCCCCCACTCAGGTCTCCATCACCCCCACCCCCCAGCAGTGCAGGGGCAGTCTCCACCAGGCCCCCAATCATGTCCCCCTGCACCCCACCCCCAGCCGTGCAAGGGCAGCCTCCACCAGGCCCCACATATGTCCACCTGCACCCCACCCCAGCCACCCGCAGCCACCAGGGGCACCCTCCACCAGGCCCCCACTCATGTCTACCACCACCCCCACCCCTCAGCAGTGCAGGGGCAGCCTCCACCAGGCCCCCACTCATGTCCCTATCACCCCCACCCCCAGCAGTGCAGGGGCAGCCTCCACCAGGCCCCCACTCATGTCCCCCTGCACCCCCACCACCCAGCAGTGCAGGGGCAGCCTCCACCAGTCCCCCACTCATGTCTACCACCACCCCCACCCCCAGCCACCAGGGGCACCCTCCACCAGGCCCCCACTCATGTCTCCCTGCACCCCCACTCTCCAGCAGTGCAGGGGCAGCCTCCACCAGGCCCCCACTCATGTCAAACTCATGTCTCCCATCACCCCACCCCCAGCAGTGCAGGGGCAGCCTCCACCAGGCTCCCACACGTCCCCCTGCACCCCCACCCCCCAGCCACCAGGGGCACCCTCCACCAGGCCCCCACTCATGTCTCCCTGCACCCCCACTCCCCAGCAGTGCAGGGGCAGCCTCCACCAGGCCCCCCACACATGTCCCCCTGCACCCCCACCCCCAGCAGTGCAGGGGCAGCCTCCACCAGGCCCCACACATGTCCCCTGCACCCCACCCCCAGCAGTGCAGGAGCACCCTCCAACAGACCACCACTCATGTCTCCCATCACCCCCACCCCCAGCAGTGCAGGGGCAGCCTCCACCAGGCCCCCACTCATGTCTACCATCACCCCCACCCCCAGCAGTGCAGGGGCACCCTCCACCAGGCCCCACTCATATCTACACCACCCCCACCCCCCCAGCCACCAGGGCAGCCTCCACCAGGCTCCCACACATGTCCCCCAGCAGTGCAGGGGCAGCCTCCACCAGGCCCCCACTCATGTCTCCCACCACCCCCACCCCCCAGCCACCAGGGGCACCCTCCACCAGGCCCCCGCTCATGTCTACCACCACCCCCACCCCCCAGCCACCAGGGGCAGCCTCCACCAGGCCCCCACTCATGTCTCCCACGCCCCCCACCCCCCAGCCACCAGGGGCAGCCTCCACCAGGCCCCCACTCATGTCTCCCACGCCCCCACCCCCCAGCCCAGGGGCACCCTCCACCAGGCCCCCACTCATGTCCCCCTGCACCCCCACCCCCAGCAGTGCAGGGCAGCCTCCACCAGGCCCCACACATGTCCCCCTGCACCCCCACCCCCAGCAGTGCAGGGGCACCCTCCACCAGGCCCCCACTCATGTCTCCCATCACCCCCACCCCCAGCAGTGCAGGGGCAGCCTCCACCAGGCCCCCACACATGTCCCCCTGCACCCCCACCCCCCAGCCACCAGGGGCAGCCTCCACCAGGCCGCCACTCATGTCTCCCATCACCCCCACCCCCCAGCCGTGCGATTTGCCTGGGTACGTGTATTCCTGGGGTGCGCGGGTAGTCTCCCATGCGATACCATCAGGGTACGTGTATTATGGGTCCGCGTGAACTTCCACACACGATACCAGTAGGCTACGTGTTTTACGGGGTTCGCGGTAAGTTCCACACGCGATTGCCCTGGGTACGTGTATTTCGGGGTGCGCGTGAACTTCCACACGCGACTGGGCCTGTGAGAGTGGGGTACGTGTATTCCAGGGGTGGGCGGGAATATTTACTCGCGACTGGGCCTGGGAGAGCGTGTTACGTGTATTCCTGGGGTGGGTGGGAAGATTCTCACGTTCGCCTACGACGCGCCGAAAAATAAATGGTCCAATCCTGAAACACGTACGCCAGCATGAAGCAGGCGTACGTCGACCCACGCAGCACAAAAGTGCGCGCAAACAACAAACAAGCTCAGACGCCAGGATGAATATACTGTTCCTAGCAGCAGTGGCCGTGGGTTACCAAAAGGAGGAGGAGGAGGATAGTGAGGGCCCGAATTTTCACTCCCAGAACGAGCCTTTTTGGGATGCCTGATGACCAGGTGTATGGGAGGTACAGGTTTCCACCACACAATACTGGACCTGGTCAGTGAGTGGGAGGATGACCTCACATGACCCACCCTGTGCTCCCAAGCACTCAGCCCCCTGGAGAAGGTCCTCAATGTACTGCACTTCTTGGCCACAGGATCATTTCAGCGGACAAGTGCCATAGTGGGTGGGGTGTCACAGGCCACGCAGTCACGCTGCCTACACCAGGTCTTAAACATCATCACTGCACGCCCATCAGTCCGTAGGCACATATACCTGCCCAGGACACCTGCAGAAAGGCAGGCTGCCGCCCTCGATTTCTACGGTGTGGCACAATTCCCCAAAGTGCTAGATGCCATTGACTGCACCCATGTGGCACTACGTCCCCCCAGGGCATCTGAGCACATCTATAGGAACCGCAAGCACTGGCATTCCATCAATGTGCAGGTAGTATGTAATGCCAAGGGAATCATCACCTCAGTATATGCCAACTATCCAGGTTCCACCCACGACAGCTTCATTTACCGAATGTCTACCCTAAGCCGGGACCTAGAAGCTGGGCGGCATGGCGATACATGGCTGCTTGGTGAGTATGAATGCCACTGCACCTGCATGCATGTCAGATGCAGAGTTATGTCACTACCCCACTAATGATACCCATCACCTCCTCACCAGGGGACAGTGCCTACCCTCTGAGCACCCACATGATGACGCCAATTCGGAACCCCATCACGCCTCCAGAGGTAAGATACAACACAGCCCATATTGCAACCCGGGGCATAGTGGAGCGCACATTCGGAGTGCTCAAGTCACGCTTTCGCTCCCTTGACCGTTCTGGCGGGCAGCTGTTATATGCGTCCCCAGTAGTGTGCAGGATCATAGTGGCAGCATGTGTCCTGCACAATGTTGCAACACGCCGGGGCCTGGCTGTGGACATGGTGGTGCCCCCACATCCCCAACCACATGCACGCCCGCTGCGCATGGGAGGGGAGAGGGCACGGGGTGAGGCAGCCCGTACGCAGCTGGTGGCTAATTACTTCACATAGAAATCACACCCCTGTGGAGTGCACACAGCCCTGGCACATACCATCTGATAAGCAATGATGACTCGACCTGACAATTATGACGAACAAAGGGACAGTCAACTGTCAGAACCATAGCAGCCTGAGATTGTTCATGTGGAAGTGTCACAATGTGTGCATCCCTACCTACACAAACACCACCAATGCAGTGTCATCAAAAGACACACTTCCATGCTGCAGAAATGAATACCCACTTGCAAAATACTACATGAAAAACAGTGCCATGTCACCCAACCCCTCCCCGGCACGGCCACACAACACACCATGGCATGTCATGCAATGTGAGAGGAAAGAAATGAATCCCCACAACATGCCCCAAGTGTCAGCAGCTACAGTGTCCCTAATGGAAACATGTCCACACATGAAATGCTCACAGTAATGCAGGACCTACAACCCACATTACCAAATACTTACCAAGAATACCAATCACCTACACAACCTCCAACCTACCTTAAACATGACATTACAGACTTCACCACCTGATGATGACAGCCCTCCGAACACTTGCAAGTATACAGTGTTAGCGCCACGCAAGAGTGTAGGTGCACTGCTTACAACATGGACTCCAGTTCCAAGATGGACCGCATTGTGAAGACATGAGGAATGGACCTGCAAATATGGAGGATGAGATGGATGCAGAGGCACATATCAATACACCACGCAGTGTACAATACAACAACAATATGCACTATGAATGTATACACAGTATTGACTACAGACTGCCCACACATCGAATGGGAGTCCAATGTCACCATGTACGTCAATGTCACTTGGGCACACCCTTTGCAAGCCCATGGAAACGGGAAGCAGGAGGGGTGTGTGTCACAAAAACCCAAGCATCTGAACCAAATTCATGACAAGCCTGCATGTGCCCAGCCACAATGCAGCGTATGCCCACGGGAGCCACACAAGGCAACACACTGTCCCAAAAAAAAAAAAAAATCAAAAATGGCCATTAATGGGCCCGGGGGGGGTGGGGAGGCCACCCAGGAGGTCCGAGGACAGGGTGCACACCAAAATCCACCTGTGTGGATCTTGCGGAAAAAAAAACACCTCCATGGGCTCATGGCCTACACGGCTACCCTATTGTGGGAGAATCACTGCTGTCGTTCTCCTCACAGCTGCATCAGGAGGTGGTGGCACTATGGGAGGCAGCCCACGCAAAGCCCTAGTCTGTTCCTCCATGGCTGCAAGGATGCGGGTGTGGTAGGTCTCGTTCTGGAGGATAATTGTGCGGAGGTCCCCATGCAACAACTCACAGGATGCCCGGACCTCTGCCCTAGTTGCCTGCATCTCAGCTGAGAGCGTACGTGTGAGACGCTCCAGCTGCTGTTCTGTCCTTCTGTTTGTTGAAGACTCAAGCTCAACAAGAGTCGTCTTGAGGTGAAGGAGTTCCACCCTCAGGGCTTCCCTGTGGCCCTGGGACTCTATGGAAATGGCTTCCTGCAGAGTCGCCAGTGCCGCCCGCCTGTCCCTGTCGGACGCCAACATGTCCTCCCTGTGTGACTGGCAGATGGAGTCTGTTGCCTGCTGTAGTCGCTCCATCAGCCTTTCGGGGGGACAATGGAAGTGGCCACCCTATCCATGGCCTGAGCCATCATCTCTGATGATGCTGCCTATTGGGTTGCCATACCGTATATGGATTGCTCCCATGCGGTATTGCCAGGTGGCGGACGGCAACCACGTTGGCGGGCACCACACCTGTCTGTGGCAAGGCGAACTGCGCCTTGCTGTGCCGGCACTGCCTGAGGTTGCAGGACTGCATTCCCCCTCTGATCTGCTGGCCCAGGAACAGGATCAGATGTCGCAGAGTGTGACCCTGCATCCGTAACCACAAAGGCTACCTGCCAACACTGACATCCCCATTGAGAGTTCTAACACTGTGCAGGTGGGTCGGGACAGAACAGAATCCCTCCAGGAACACTCACCTGCGATGGCACATAGGGCTCATCATCCGAATCGACACCGTGAATACAGCTCGGGGGAGGTGCAGCCAGAGACACCCCTTGAGAGCACGACCTGCAGCAGTTGTGGGTTCTCACCCACCACCACACCACGTACCTCATGGTGGTCAGTCGGCCTGAGACCCCTCCTGGGTCTGCACCATCTCCACAACCCCAGCAGTATCAAGTGCGTCATCCCCTGCAAAGACATACAAGAAAACAAATGGAAACAGGCATTAGCACTATGGCACACAATTAGGGCTGAGAGGCTACAGAAACAGTACTTGATTGACACATGTCCCACATGACTAAAACCCTCCCATGCATGCACCGTCACTGCGTGTGAAGGATAGGCAAATGGCACACATTGATGACACCAAGATGGAAGGATGAACACATTTGCTGCATGCTGCTAGCAGTGGCATCACACATTGGCCAGTGATTGCAGGTCAAATACACATGCCATCACACAGATGGCATGTACCCTAGCCATGAAGTGAAGAGGGAGAGGGGGCACCAATTGTTCAATCAGTCCAGTTTGCTCATGAATTTGATTTTTCATTGGAAATGTTTCAAGATGTTTAACCTGGAGTGCCAGTCCAAATGGTCCTATAGCACAGGGACATGTCTAAACAAATCATGTCGCAGGAACAAAGCCAGCCCACTTACCATACCATGTCAGACAATGTGACAATAGGACTGAGAAATCCCTAGTAAAAGTGTGGTATGCCAACAATCTGCCTGAATAAACAGAGGTAAATAAGCAACTATGTTGTGGGAAGATGACACTTCAAGGGCAACTGGCGTGGTGTTGGGCTGGATGTCTAATGTTGGCAGAAGGGATGCTGCTATACCCAAATGCTGGTGCGCAGGAATGTATAGGATGAGGCACATGGGTGACCCAAACCAACTCAGGCACACACACCTCACCTGGCACCCAAACAGAAGCCATCCCACACTACCATTGCACATGGATGATACACACATGCAATGTGCACTCACCGGCAATGCCTTGTAATCTGCCAGTTCTCCCACGCCTTGGATCTGTTCCTCCGTGACATAGGTCCCAGCAACTGCTCATGTGGAGTGAGTTTCTATGTCGTCTGCTGGAGACCCACCTCCAGTCACTAGAGTTGCGGCATCACTTGAGGCCAGTTTATTCTTTGCCCTGCGCTTCAGGTTATTCCAGCGCTTTGTAGCATTCAGTTAGCTGTGCGCCTCACGATTCCAAGGGCACTTATTGATGTCCGCAATGGTCTGCCAGTGTGCCTGACGTTGTGCAGGTGTGGTCTTGGATCCTGCAACAATCACCATTTCGCGGTCATGTGCGGACACATACTCTACAAGTGCATTCCAGTTCGCCTCATTGAAGCTGGGTTTCCTTGACGGGCCGGACTGTGTAGGCTGTGTCTGGGGCATCAGCCTCTACTGGATGACACTTTCCTCTTTCGCTTGGAAGGTGGTGGGGATCCTGAGTGTCCTACGCCGCTCTGGACACTAGGGCAGGAGCCCCGTGACTCTGTACTAGGAGTGTGGATTGCACACTCAGCATGGGAGTTGGTGCAGGCATTAGCTCAAGTGTGATGGTGTCGGGGGAATGTCAGCATGATGGACTTGGACCGACATGTCCTGGCTGGGTGTGTGAGAGGTGGGTGGATGGAGCCGCAGCTGCCCTGCAGCCTCCCGAGCTGCCTACGCAGGGCAGCAGATGACCTAGCTGCCCCTGATCCACGTGGCCTGATGACACCAAAGTTCACCGGCGCACGTGGCCTAGACCTGCTGACCTGGAAGTCTGCCATGGAGTCACCCTGTGCCAGGACTGGTTCCACAGTGGGCTGGTCCAACAAGGGCTGAGCATGGATGGTGTCAGCCACGTTAACCTCAACCAGGGGGGGACATGGGGGTCCCTGACTGGTCCTCCACACATGGGGGCCTAGGGGCACCCTGCAAGTCACGGCCACGTCCCTGTTAGGGAGAATTCTCTGTTTAGGCTGAATTTCCTAACCTAGTGAGTCCCCCAGCAGCTTTGCTGGATTTCAGGAGTTTGTTTTTTTCCATCCTGCCAAGAGTGAGACTCTTTTTCTCCCACTCTTGGACATGTATGTGTGTAATTCCTTTGAATGTCAATGTGTTCTATGGGCTATGGGGTCTTTTACTCCATAGGGTCTCATATGTTTTTCTATGTGTGTTACACCGCACCCTATGTGCCGTAGCACTCGGGCGTCCTAGCGGATCCCCACCATAGACTCCATACCCGGGACTGACTACTGTTCTCCCCGGGCATGTAAAGTCACCATTGGCTTTACTAGACCTAAATTTTACTAACAGAACTAGTACAAAACCATTTATTGTGGGCGTACTAGTAGGGTAATTCTATTACTTCCTGGATCTGTTACTCGAGGGGCACTGTCCCATCCCCCCTCGTCGAGTTTTTGGCTGGTGGCAGTGGAAACTACTTGTTATGTTCGACCCCACCTAACCCTATGGGATTCGTCCCATTGTTGGAGATTGATACTTTTCCTCATTAATCTCTAACGTACCACCGGTCTACCTTATCTTAAATAAGTTATCGGATGGTATTTTCTGCCACAACTCGGTTTTTAAAATGGCATCTGTTGTTTGTCTCTGTGACTCCTAAACCAAAGTTGAGCCCTTTGTTCCACTTTTGGCGGGCTCTGTACAGAGACCCTCCAAAGTGGTGCCATTCTGTCTGGGTTACCACAGTGTGTGGGGAGGGGTTTAGGCACCCTGGACCGAGTTGCCTTGCCAACTCCGGTCGCACTCTGGGGTGATTGGCCCAAGTGTTGAGCCTCCCTGCTCCACCACTTAGCATGTGTTGATTGACAGCTAGGGCTGAATGAATAGGGGTTTTCTGCATAAAAGCAGGGCTTTTGGACTGGATCTTCAGAAGTCGCCACAGGACCTAAGAATCCGACGAGGGTAACGCTGAGCCGACCTGCAACGACGACACCTCTGGTGGAGCCCTGCTGAGCCGATCTCACCACTTCCCGACGACAGAGGAGATCTCCCTGCCTGAGAGTCTCTTCCCTGACTGGTGGGAACAACCAGTCCCTTTGCTTTTTATTCGCCTCAGGACGCAGTGGTCGAATTGCCCGTTGCAGCGCACCTCGGCAACCGGATCCACTACCCTGTACCGCGACCAAAGGTGGTGCCTTGTGACGGAGCAACTCCGCGGCTGGTTCTTCCCTGGTGGTGCACCGGACTTCACTTTTCTTCGACGACGAGAACATTCTACTCTTGGCAAAGACCGCGACGTGCATCCACACCAGGAACAACTGCCCCCGCCGGGAGCTGCCCTCCACACAAGGTTACCGTGTCCGCCTGGCTTCCCTTTCGATCGGTTCGAGTGAGGTGTCTTAGATCCTCTCCTTTTCCGTGGGTCGCCCAAGCTTTTCTCTTTATTTGTTCTGAACTGGTTCAATCTGCCGATAACAATTTGCTACAAAGACTTGAATGCATCTCACTAGAGACTTTTGGGACATATCGCCTTGCCTCTCTCCGAGTGGGCCTGGCCTTCTGAACTTTTATGTATCTATTGTGGTTTTTGCCTTCTTTGCCTTGCATTTTCACCCGTGAAGTATTGAACTGTTGTTGATTTCGTAACCTGCCTATCTTCTTCTCTCCGTCCTAACTAATATTAGAGTGCCATTCTAGGTTGAGGTATACACCTCTGTCTGTAAATAAGTGGTGCCGGTAGAACCTAGATCTTGTCGAAATATTGTTAGGGATTGATCGTTTCTTCTTCGGAGTAATTGTGTTTGATTTGTTTGCCGTGGAAAGTGCCATAGTGTGTTTTTGTAGATGTTTGTTATAAATAAATACCTTAATATCTTTACACTAAGCCTCGTTGCGTGTTTGCTTGTCTTGCTGTGAGAATTGCCCTTATTTTGTATACTCCACATACTGCTCAACTCTTCTTGAGGGAAGTCTGACTGCTCAGCCACAGCTACCAAGTCAATCTGTGTGGTACAGACTGCTACCAAGTGGGTTCACCGCCAACCTGTGGTCCTTAAATCTTTTGCAGTGGTCAGGGGAACTGCCAGTTTCCGCCACAGTCCCCTACCGGATCCACCACGGCCACCACTTGGGGCTCGGCCCCTTGCCACCCTTACGGCTTGTTCGCCTCCCAGCCATGGCACTGATGTTATTGTGCGTATGGGAGTCGATGTGAACTATTGTCCTGGGCAATTGGGGTCAAAGGGGTTGGGTACCAGATGGTAATCGTACCCTAGTGCTCTAGCAAGGCTGTATGTCACCCTGGGAAAGATGACGGGTCACGCAACGCACAGGCACCCAAAAAGGGAAGTAAGGTGCACGCAACCCCTCCTAGACCACGTGCGTGGAAAAAAACTGCACTAGCTGTGGCACCAGAACACAAGAATGAACGTATGCGTGTCACACGCAGCCTAGAATGACTTCTGAAGGGGTACGCGACACACGGGGCAAGCACAGATGTTAAATACGTGCGCGACTCACCGTCTGCCAGGACAAAGCGTGAAAAATATGCATGTGTGCGCGTTGGCAACACCCCGCCAAAAGAGATTGTACGCTGTCTGAGGAGACAGGACAACAGTAGAAGGGAACGCTGTTTGAGGAAACAGGCCCAGGAAAAAGAGGAAAAGAGAAAAAGCTGTCAGAGGTAACAGGGAGTACGAACTTGGAAACGCCGTGAAGTAAATCGCGTGTGAACCGACAAGAAGTACAGATTTCACCCACTCGCTCTCCACGAAAAGCACATACAAGGAAATGGCGTTCTACACGTACCTTTTATACACACGTCACAGACGCGCATACGCGATGAGGCCATTTCACCAATTACACGCTTTGACACTCGGACGTGTATCTTTTTTTTTTTACACCGGCCATTCTCTACGGCCATGCGCGTGACGTCACAGCTGCGCATGGGGCCTTTGGGCCAATGAAATCGCGTATGCGTGCAGACGCGCTTACGCTAAGGGCCTTTCCTCGAATTACACGCAGACGTGCAGGATTTCACGTGCCAAATCACTCCGTATCAAGCTGGCCAGCGTGAGCACACGAACCCACGCAAGAAGGCGATTACTGCCCCCAGAGCCCCGAGCACGCTCCCACCTGCCATCTGCTGCTGCCTGACTGCCTGCTGCCCACGTGCCCTGCCATTTGCTGCCTGCACATCAGCCAGGGGTGCTGTTGCTGTGACACCCTGCTGGAACCGAAGACTCCCGACTGGGATTCCATCGCTCCACAGCCAGCCCAGGACCAGTTGCCCACCCACTCCTGCCTCTGGGGTTGTCATGTCGGGCACTGCAACATCTGGCACACTGACACCCCCGGCCAGAGAGCAGAGGGGCACCAGCTTCAGTTGCCAGGAAGTTGGTGTCCTGGTGGAGCAAGTCCTGGGGCAGTATGATGCCCTCTACGGAAGTGTGCGCGCCGACAAGGAGGACGGACTCGGATCTGGACGGAATCGTGACTGCCATCAACGCGGAGGGGGTGGCAGTCTGCGACTTCCAACATGTCAAGAAGCGCTGGGAGGACTTCAGGTCCAGGACCCTGAACAAGGCCCGGCGCCTCTTGAAGGCAGCGGATGCTAAGGGCGCCGGGGCCACTTGTCGGAAGATCAGATGAGGGTCCTGGAACGCATATCCCAGCGCTCCACGTCCAGGTCCTTGAGAGGCAGACCCGTCTGGAGTCGAGCGGTAAGTGTACATGCATCATGATTGTAAGCTGTGCGTGTGGTGATGTGCCAGTAGTGTGCCGGTTGCACATCTGTTTGTATGGGGCCGAGTATGGGTGGGGGTGTACAGGACCGTGAGGCTAACACATGCGAGGGCTGTCATGTGTGAGACATGGATGGTGCTTGTGTGTGTAGGCACACATGTTTGGATGAATGTGTATGTAAGTGGGCATGTTCGTGATGTCACGCATGTATGTTGTTTTCAGCTGCATGTATCAGCACTGTGTACATGTGCATGTGTGTGTATTTGACAAGGGTGCAACAGTGATGCAACATGGATGCATGTGACAGCGGGATGTGGAAGCCTGATTGGCAGATGTGACATGGATGCCCATCGGAACACTGCGACAGTTGGCTGAGGTGTACACATGCATGCAAGCGTGGTGGTGTGCGTGCATGTGTAGTGCACTCCCTGTGTTGCATGTGATGTCTGGCTCACCTTTGCCTGCTCATGCTGTTGTATGTGTATGGATGGTGCTGGCAGTTGCGATGTGGCTGTGGTATGGCTCATGTGTGCATGTAGAAATGACATGTGTGTTGCCAATTGTGATGCCATGTCTGAGGTTTGCCAATGCCACTCATGTGCAACTGTCATGTGTGTATGTGTCCATTGTACAGTGCCCTGATGCCTGTGTTTTATTTCTCCCTGTCTGCAGAGTCAACTGATGAAGAGGGCGGAGAAGGTGCTGTGGAGCACAGCGGTGGGGATCGCACCGCCAGCCGGAGACGCAAGGCCCGGCTCCCCTCCCAGGTTGTGATCTCGTCGGGGAGTGAGGAGTCCAGTGCCGCGTCCCAGGCCGCAGCTCCGGGGGAGGTCCAAGAGGCGGAGGTCGGAGTTGGACTCCTCGGCAGCAGAAGGGGCAGCTGGGACCCCACAGGGCCCAACAGGGGAAGATGGCACGGAGTCATCCAAGTTGGTGGGGGGTTTGGTGGAGGAGGAGGCCATGCAAGCAACAGAGACGGGGGATTCCACTGGTGCTAGTGGTGCAGTGCAGGACCAGGGACAGGAGGCAGCACAGGTCGCCGCGGAGGTTCCTGCGTGCAATCCTGTGCCTGATCCTGTCACTGCATCATCTTGCACCAGCAGGGATGCCTACGTCCAGACCCGTTTTTAGGCAGGGGATGAGCTCACGACAACTGGCCTTCCTCTGCCTGCGGGCGTGGCTATCCGGGTCCGGATTGAGCCTGTCCTGACTGGTGTGGTGTTGCGTCAAGGGGCCATGCGAGGTGACCTGCAGTCTTTTCATGAGGAGACTGCACGTCATCTCGAATGGCTCGTTGACCGTGTCGGCCTACTGGGACAGGTCACCCAGGCCGGATTCCTCCGTTTGATGGGGCTTGCTCCGACCCCCTCCTCAACTGAACCCCCTATGCGCCAGTCGTCCTCCGTGCCATCTTCCTACCCATCAGTCACCTGGGTGCCCTGTGGAGCTGCCTCTGAAGGTGCGGCCAGGCTGGTGGAGGAGGCATCCCTGCCACAGTCGGGAGTCGGACGTCCAGCAGGGTGGCCACATCAACGACTGCACCCCAGCCAGCGGAGGATGTGCAGGCAGCAGGAGGCAGTGCACAGGCAGAGGTGCAGCAGCAGCAGCAGCAACGTGGTGGGAGCCATGATGGCTTGGACCTTCGACATCGGAGGGCAGGCATCGGCCGGAGGACCCAGGACGGGAAGTGTCTTCCGTGTGGCAGCGGTTGGGCCACGCCATAGATGCGGAGCGGCAGCGGCAGAAGAGGCACGGCTCACGATGGTCAGGGCGGAGAACTCCATGCGGAGGGCCCTGAGACGGGCCGAGTGCCTCGAGGCAATCCGCAGGGAGTTTGGGAGGAACATGTGGACGGCCCTGCGGACCCTCGGGGCCATGGAGGAGGAGCGCCTCCGGGACATTGAGCAGGAGTTCGATGATGCCTGGCCCAGAACATCCCGAAGTGAGCTGTCGGACTAGCCCGCTGCCTTGTAAAATAGTTCTGTAGTTAGTGTTAGGTTTCCTTTGGTTTAGCATTTTTTTGTACCTTTTGGACAATGGGCCACATTTTTTAATATAGTATTTTTTTAGGTAGTGTTATTAGATAGGTTTCATTTCTTCGGTTTGGATTGTTTATCTGTATATAGCTGACTTTTGGATTTTCATTTTTTTATGATTTCCCCATGGAGCAATGGTTTTTGATTTTAATTTTCCATTGGATTTACTTTTGTGGACTGTGACTTGGACACCTTTCGTTTGCATTATGATTTGTGGTTTTGCATTATTTCACGTACCTGCTGTTTTGTTTAAAAAAAATCCATTATTGTTTGTTTATTTTTGATTCAATTTATGTTGCGTTTAATACATATTTTTCTTCAAACTTCAATGTGTAGTATCATCTCATTGGTTTCATGCATATCATGATATGGGTTTTGACATTCACCGACACCCATTGGGTGTATGTGAGGGACATGTGTTCATTTCCAAACTTGCAATTGGGGTTATATCATGTTTTGCCATTTCTAAGTGGGTGGATGCAATACTCAGGTGGGTGTTTGGCATTTGGAGGGTGACCATAAGAGCCAGTGATCTAGATTGTGGTGACATGTTGGCTGGGGGACATGAGTGGGGGCCTGGTGGAGGCTGCCCCTGCACTGCTGGGGGGTGGGGGTGATAGGGGACATGAGTGGGGGCCTGGTGGAGGGTGCCCCTGCACTGCTGGGGGGTGGGGGTGATGGGAGACATGAGTGGGGGCCTGGTGGAGGCTGCACCTGCACTGCTGGGGGGTGGGGGTGATAGGGGACATGAGTGGGGGCCTGGTGGAGGCTGCCCCTGCACTGCTGGGGGGTGGGGGTGATAGGGGACATGAGTGGGGGCCTGGTGGAGGCTGCCCCTGGTGGCTGGGGTGGGGGTGATGGGAGACATGAGTGGGGGCCTGGTGGAGGCTGCCCCTGGTGTCTGGGGGGGGGGTGGTGGGAGACATGAGTGGGGGCCTGGTGGAGGCTGCCCCTGGTGGCTGTGGGGTGGGGTGATGGGAGACATGAGTGGGGGCCTGGTGGAGGCTGCCCCTGGTGGCTGGGGGTGGGGGTGATGGGAGACATGAGTGGGGGCCTGGTGGAGGCTGCCCCTGCACTGCTGGGGGTGGGGGTGATAGGGGACATGAGTGGGGCCTGGTGGAGGCTGCCCCTGGTGGCTGGGGGGTGGGGGTGGTGGAGACATGAGTGGGGGCCTGGTGGAGGCTGCCCCTGCACTGCTGGGGGTGGGGGTGATAGGGACATGAGTGGGGCCTGGTGGAGGGTGCCCCTGGTGGCTGGGGGCGGGGGTGGTGGTA